>JADWQK010001279.1:600000-791511 GCA_017933935.1 Sesamia nonagrioides
CACTTTGAAATCAACATTAATATTCATTGAAATAAAGATGGTATTTATTTAACTTGGAATGCAGCACTACGCACTTTAACTTTCAATATACATAAAACTCAAAATATTGTTCGCTCACTCAGTAAACACAAATGCACAATCACGTCATAAAACCATTAACTTTTCAGTCCCGATAAGTTCAGCCCTTATTCAGTCCATCAGGGTTGTTGACACAAAATGAAACAGGTTAATGTATCGCGCGTTTGACCTTGACCTCACTAATCGGTGGCCGTAAATCTCAATACCGGCCACATCATGCGCGATGCTGGGAATTGTTTCCGAGGTTATGGAACAGACGGATTTATAGATGAAGCTTTTATGACACATTTAAAACATGAACTAAGCTAAAATTATGTTTTAAGTAAACAGTAAAAAGTCAATCAATGCTCTAAAAACTACAATAATATTTAGACTAAACTTTACTAAAACGACAATCAGTACGTAATCATTTTATACTTTATACAACTGCATTTCTAGTTTCTTTTTTATTATTATCAAAATGCATCCGATACAGAAAGACATCACATCAGCTACTAAAATAAGACAAATTTCTTTAAAAGATTTTCAACTATACAACGTGTAACATAAAGGGTATATACATACCAAGGGCATGGCATCTTTACATGATATCAAACGATATTGGAAGGGTTTTTTAATCCTATCTCTTTATGTTAGGAAGTTATGAGGAAAAACACCGCCTGTGATAGGCTACTATCATACTAGTCGCACAGAGATATTGAAGACATTTATCGGATTTTGGCAAGTAACGTGACGGATAACGAGTAGTTATTAACGTATGTAGTGTGCTGCCACGTTTGTTATGATTTGATTTTAAGAAACACACGAAACCGAAAATTTGGTACCAATTTTTTGAGTATTTTATTTTGAGTTGAAACCCTTCCGATATCGTTTGATATCATCTAAAGATGCCATGCCCTTGGTATGTATATACCCTTTTTGTTACACGTTGTATAAGTTGAAGGTAAATGGGACAAATTTGATAGTTCTGGTTAGTTGATTTACTGTACTTATAGCTTGGCCCTTTAAAAAATGGCCCAAAAGGGAATACGGAAAACTCTGGACAAAGTGGTAACATAGCTGGTAGCTGTCCCAAGACGTAACTTAACGCATTCCTGCATAATTATTGACAATCATTCGATACGCTTTCATGCGGACTAGACTACCAATCAATATTATCGAAGGGACTTTCTAAACGCTGTTCACAAATCCGAAACTCGAAAATTTTAACATTGTAAATCAAATTGACGAGTGCTATTCTTCCGATAGCTAATTGCTGTCAGGGGCACGGTAAGAAAATGAATTTTCGATACGGACGCCTGTCGAGCGCGCATCAAATCGACATTCATCGAATATTTTGATCAAGGACCTTATCTTTTAGCCCCGAGTCCATGATTGGCACCATTGGCTACGTAATTTTGGTACTGTCCATCTTCTATTTCGTTGTGAAAAGGACAGAAGATAAAAACAAAATGTTTAGTACTGTCAAATTAAGATACCTAATGGGCAGTTTAGAACTGCTTAAAAAAATGGCGACAGAAAATGTTTCAATTTATGTTGGGGGGGACTAATTTGAAAAGAGTAACCAAATATTTACCTTTACAGAATCATGTAGCAGAAGTCCTAAAATTGCAAGAATCACAAAAACTAATTAAAAACAAACCGGTAATAACACCTTGTAATCAAACACTCCCAGCAAAACGCCACGCATGACGATAACCCCTCTACTACATAAAGCACTCAATAAGGCACCGCGGGAGTGCATTAATGACATTTTTCACATGTTTCTAGCTCCGATCACAGGTCAAGTTGTGGGGGGCCACCCTTAAGGTGGGGGTGTCAGGGGGAGTTGGGGGGTGTTTCTAGAAGGCGCAGACGTCTCCCGTCAATCAGTTCGGTTCGACGTGACTAGAATGCCATAGGAAAGTTCGCAGACCGTTGAGGTGGTTTTTTTTTTTATGATCGGCGATTATTTGGCGCGTTGCGGCGGTAATTCCGCCGATGTGTTCGATGCTTTATGTCGTGTTTGTATTGGGTGTGTGTTAAGGGTACGAATGGTGAGTGGCTAGCTGAAACATTTCTATAGTAGGCGGTTATTTTAGCACCTATGTATTTATTGTTTTTAAGGTTTTCCTGGCTGATTGCCTTTTCGATTTTCAGACTATAGAAGTTTCAGTTTCAAACAATGAGTACTTTTCGGGTATTTCAAAATCATAATACATATTTTCATTCATCTAAACCAACTTGCCGTGCATGTGAAATGTTAGAAGCTAGGTGCCTAGTTCAATGTTCAAGGACGTTTCCAATGGCGAAGAACCGGGGGAAAATACCACGGTTACTCTTAAAAAAATATAATGTTAGTAATAATGTTTCTGTTGCTAGGCAACATGGGCTTGTGCGTAGGCTAACTAGATCAACCGTTTGAATTAGTGTAGGCAGTATATACGTATATTAGAATAATAGTGTAGTGTTAACGGTACATACGTGTAACATGTGAACAAAGTGTTTTAACAATAAATTATCGGATCCTAAGAAAGTGCTACGGAACTATACAATATGTTAAGAAAACCCTGTCCGACCCGTAAGGATAATAAAGGTTAGGTAAACACTTGACCAAATAACATATGAAATTTTACGTAATCGTCATAGTAACAATACTAGTGAATTTTGAAATAATCTTTTTTCCCGCGAATTAATTCCAACTTCGCCAAAATTTGGTAATTCTTAAAAAGTGACAACATTTTTTTTGACGGTATAATTCTGAGCGAATAGCGATGCGACCGCGTGTTTTAAGTTACCGTTTTTTGCGAAATAATATTTATTTTTGTAGGGTTTTTTTTTTTAGTTTAACACGGCTTTGTAGGCATTAGTAGAAACAGTTATCGATACCTAACAATACCTTCACGGATCGGAGAGGGTTTTCTTTACATATTGTATATGTATATAGTAAAATATTAAGTTAGACTTTAAATTACTTATTAGTCTCTTAGACTAGATTGTAATCAATTTGAGGACACGGTTGGTGCAGTGGCTGACCGGTTGGTTGATGCTCTGCGTGTCGCGTTTTCGATCCGCGCACGGAACAAATATTTGTATTGCCTACAGGTAGTTGTTCTTCAAGCTCTTAATGCGTGGAGGCTTTAAATGTTTGGAAACGCACCCACAGTATAGGAGTAATACCAAGTGAGGGGCAAAGATTAAAAAAAAGAAGCATGCTTGCAACAGGCTTTTATTAAAATCACTTGTAACACACTAAGTAATAATGTTACAGAATCTTATTAACAGCAGGATTGTGTGTTTAGACAAATTAGATAGATTTCATTTAATTCTGATAACTAGACCCATACCGCTGGATTTCCTATATAAACATAAAAATAAATTAGAATTGATTATTAAACAATTATAACAGATAAATATTAGGTTTAAATTAAAATAACATTTGAAACAGTATCAAAAATTTTTAATAAAAAAAATCTTGTTGTAAAGGTTGAGATGAAGTAAGTAGTCCGCATAATACCCCAACCAGCCTTTATAAGTACTCTTCCTTAAAACTTAAACATAATACCTTTATTTGAAATATACCATAGACAGGGGCATTCGAATATCGAAAAAAAAAAATTCGAGACGGCCAGTCAGAAGCATTCGGAAGCATAGTACTCCTAAGTACGTGTGTCTATGCGGAGGAACAGATAAAATACCAATACCATGGACACTTTTCTCTCTATGGTCAAAAGGATAATATGCATGAACTATGCACTCTGTGAACGTTGCAACTGAACGGGTAGGCAAGTATCACTTTATACCAGTTTTTCCAAAGTTTATTATAACTACGAGGTTATCTCGGCTTACTTTTACAATGAACATAGTCACAGTAGACAGAGAACAGTAGATTATCTAAGGCCGCCCGCAGAGTTATTTGCCTACTCTTGCGTTGAACCCTAGGGTTGTCACTTTGATCTAAATTTATGGAATAAAAAGCATATTATGATTGAATATTTTACCAATTTATAAATTTAGTAAAAATAAAAAGCCTTTATTCACATAACATTTATTATATTAAGTTACAAATTTGATACCGACAAAATTTTTAAGACTAGGTAAGTACTTAAGTGTAACACTAAATTATATTCTAAAGCTCGTAAATAATGATAAATTTTAAGTGATGTGTGATATGGGAAATCGATATAACTGGTTCTTATCAGAGAAGATTGTAAGTGATGAGTACTTAAATGTAACACTAACACAATAATATTCACAAGCTTATAACTAATGCTTAAATGATATAAAACATGAGAACGTAAACAATAAATATGTAGTTCTTATGAAAAAGTAGACATTAGTAAAGCTAAGATTATGTATGGGTAGCGACTATTTAACAAATGATACCTTACTTTAATAAAACCGCAAAACCTTTTTAGCCTCATTAGTTTCTGAGGTACAATTATAATGATTGTTTATATGGGTACTATGTAATGTTTGTTTATATAATCGGATAGCATCAGCTAGCTCAAATGCAACAAAGGCGGCGCGCGCTATTAAGAGCACCTCGCGTTACTGTTGTCGACGCGCGCGTCGGAGGGATTAAAGGTTATAATGTTATAACTAAAATTCTACGCAACCCTAAGCGTCAGTCGGTCACATTTTACTATAATTTTATTAACTTAATATTGTCATTAAGACGCCATATTTGGATCAAACAACAAATTAATTAATATTTATTTGAATATAAATCAAAAAAATTAATAGTCATTTGCAATATTGATTATTGTGAAATTTCCCTTATTACACTATACGCGACAAATACGTTTACTTAAAAGATATTTCGTACTCAATACTCTGTTTTATAGTAAAACTGGGCCTCTTAAAATAAACATAACTTTAAGCGTAGTATTCAGGAAGTAAATCTGAGAATACAATTATATGGAAAAATGCGACTCGGGTACGCTCTTAATAAAGCAAATAAACTGTGAAACAAACAATACATATATCACATTTTCTAATAAGATTTAAGTTGTACTTACATTTCTGGTTCAGTAGGAAGTATGAAGAATGATAAGTCCGGATTTGCGAAATCATTATTGAGGCACCCGAAAACACTACAATATTTTTTTTCCCCTTTTGAAGTCATGATACTCGTAATAATTAATATTATGGTAAGTGGCCGGCGAGAATTGACGAACGCGAGCGGTCATGTAATTTACGCGCGTGCTCACAGTCACGCGGCACAGCCCGTATTGCCGCCATCCTATACCATCCTATAATATGCCAGCGTGTGCGTGAAATCGCGTACCGACACGGCGCTCGGCGCGCACGCATACATTCAAACCGAGAGCGGCTCGTTTATATGAAGATGTTTTACTGTTCTCTGTCTATTGTGACATAGTTTAGGCTTTAAGCTCCGAAGTAACACTTAAGTTAGAGTAAAAATCCTTACGAAGTTGGCATTAAGCACGCGTCCGACTAAATATATGATATTTTTTGGGAAGCGTATTTATAATTTCTTTTTTTTTATGATTTTGGGGAGCAAGGTGTCTTTTTTTGTGAGAAGTGTGTACCTTAGGGTCATTTTCTTTTGATAGTTTTCTGTAACCAAGAATGTAGGTTTTGACGTAGATACTTACCTATCTGTTATTTTTTTTGTCTTTACTTTTTCCTTGAATTTGTTTTGATTTCACTTAAAATGTACGAACGACAGCAGGTCAAGTTATCCCATATTGTCAAATGTTCCCAATCAACCTTGAGCCACTTACTTCAGATATAAAATTGAAAATCTAATAAAGTAATCCGACAGATTGTAGTAGCTTGATGTGCTGTTGTCTGCACACAAAATCGGGATTTATACTATATAGTTTATATAGTTTTATAGTTTCTCTGCGTGATCGAATCAGAAATGAGGAGATCCGCAGAAGAACCAAAGTCACCGACATAGCTCTTCGAGTCGCTAAAATTAAGTGGCAGTGGGCAGGACACATTGCTCGTAGAACCGATGGCCGATGGGGCAATAAGGCTCTGGAGTGGCGGCGACGTACCTACTGGAAGACGCAGCGTAGGGAGGCCTGGTGAAGGGCGCGGGAAGCCGATAAATGCGGGCAGCACAAGATCGGTCATTGAGGAAAGCCTAGGGGGAGGCCTTTATCCAGCAGTGGACATCTATAGGCTGAAGAAGATGAACTATATAGTAAATATTTTTTTTTAGAGTAATTACCATTTCAAAGAAATCTACTTCACCTAACATTTATTTCCTAAAGTTGATGTCATCATAACCGCGACGCGTCTACACGATATTCGTCGACACATCGCCGACAGCTTGTCAAGCGTCACGGCGACACCGCGGCGACAAACACATCCACTCACCAGTGGGCCCACTAATACTTACTATGTTTTGATGGATTTTTCTACCTACTGATTAAAAAAATATCAAAACTTTGGGAAGCATTACTCAAGAATAATTAATGAAGGTAAAACCTGATTTTGGTTCGTTGTCTTTAGTATCGGGATGCATTTGAGGAAATTTAAATAAAGATTTATTGCGGATTATCGACAATAATGTTGTATAAAGGCAGTTATTTTATTGATGACGATAATTTACATTTGAAAATCAAACCTGTACCTAATAGCAAAAATAGTATAAAAAGAAACAATTACATAAGTTTTTAAACTGACCGTTTAAAGCTAACACTGCAAGTTGCAACCAAAAATGCCGAAAACAAACCGCTTTTCGTTCGTTTCTTTTTTAAATTCTGCTTACGAACGAATAAAACCGACGTAAGGTGATCGGTGATCACTCGAAACCGACGTCGCAGTGAATGAACGAACGGATGAATGAATGAGTGAGTGAGTGAGTGGAGGGCCAGGGACACCAGTTGATCAACCATGATGCGCTCGTGTCCGTCAAAGTCATTCAGAGTGAAATAGGGAGGAAAGAGCTCGAGCAATGATGATAAAACTGAACCTAATACCACTTACCTATATCTTTTTTTTTGGAAACGCTCTTTTTTTTCTAAATAAAATTATGTTTTGAAATGAAATCGTTTATTATGCAAGTAGGATCACTTATCACTTTCACACGTCATATTTTTTTAAACTAGCTGGAGCCGATATTTCCTAACTGACTACCTTTGAGAAGAAAAGGCGGAACAAACTCAGTTCAGAACTCAGATCATTGTCATTTTTCAAGTCCAGACATTAAAAATGAAAATGTTGTAATTTTAATGCTACTTATCCTGCAGTTTGATTGTCAAAGTTATTAGAATTTTCAACACTTGAACACTATCAGGCTCGAAAATAATCGGAGAACCATAATGCTGTACCAAAATATTCCTTACCAACTATCGATATATCGACGTAACAATAAAACAAAAATAAAATTAATATTGTAGCATTATCAAATAAATAACACTTAAATATGCAATATGTATATCATTTGCGACTTATAAATTTGACTAGTCGCAATTTGGTGGCATTTACTGCCGGCTGCCTGAACATGTGTCTCATGTGTTATTGTTATATTTTATTAACAGCCGACGATCAAATTTATGTCGATCATAAACGAAATTTACAGAATATCACTTGTGTTTTGCGATTGCAGTGTTAATCTGTCATCTGTAACGGGTTTCTATAGCATAATTACGTCAACAATCTGTCATACCCTCCAATAAATGACATCACTGTCATAGCTAGTGTTGGGCCAAAGGTCGATAAAAACCCGGAAGATATTTCCACAAACTTGCAATATAACAGAGATATGTGACGATTTTTATTGAGCGATTTCTGAATTTTATTTACGTACAGTCGCTCGCAACACGGACTATCGAGCGCACATTAAAATACGTAGCGAATAGTGGTTGTGTAAATCAAAAGGCCATAAAACGCCACAATTCGGCCGGAGCCGACTCCACGCTTGCGTAGCGCTTGATTTATACGCTCGCCGTTTGCCGGTGCGAAAACCTACCTAGTGACGTCACGGCTTTTGTTTTTCTGTTTTTTTTTTTTTGTACAGACTTTTTATTGATGGCGTTCAGATAAAAAGTGGCGGTGATAGGGTTACCGAGCTCAGGACTACATTTTGAAGAAGCATGTGTAACCCGTTGTCTGTCATCATATGTGCAATCGCTAGTTTATTAAGTCTTTTATCTGTCAAAAGCCTTTGAACGAACATAGACCATTTGGACCCATGGGATCCAAATGGGTCTATGTTAATTTTCTTTACTTTAACTAACTTTTTGTTGCTAATATCTATAATCAATGTAAACTTTTTAAAACATTCTCCAACTGCATATACTGTAAGCTTACAGATTATGCAAGTGACACTACGTTTTGTTGCGAATCTAAGTTTAGTAATTTAAACCACTTTATCAATGAACACTGCCCAAATTACAGACAAAACTCCAGTTCATTTATGTACGTGATTCTCAGTGAATCACATTATCAACCACGCAGTGAGGTCGTTTCTTATTCAACACCACACTAAAAGCCCAAAAAAATCTTAACCCACTATCGCCACCCCGAAAAAAAACACAACACTTAAAACCGAAAACACGACTACCCTTCGCGCTAACCCTGCACCGCGGAACGTCCGAACTAACCGTGGCATCACAATTTGTGAATGATTTTACGTTCGGTGTCCCGAGCTGGGCCGTCCTGGCCATTTCATAGCCATTTGTCAGCCGGGCGAAAAAGATGCATGTAGGACCCAATGACTTTTTTTTTCTCTTTTTAGGCTTTTACGCGGATCCATCGACACGTGAAAGTGTGTTAGCGTTGGTAGGGTTTATAAATCTAGTGCGTTGTTCGTGCAAGTTTATAGGTTTTAATTTTTGCGGTTTAGAGTTTGTGACGTGTGGCTATGAACGAATTTTGGAGTGGCTTGTGCTGTTCTGTCAAGTCTGCTGTAACAAGTTGGGTAAGGTGATTCTTCTTTACGATGTTGCGAGACTTATTCGGGCTGTCTCGTCTTACTATATATCTACTGTTACATAAATCCCCTGTGTGCTAACATCAGTTACATCGCCTTAAAAGTTGACGTGCTCCAGAAACGCTGTTGGTCTTAAAATTTAATAAGTGTCACTTACAGCAGATTTACTGCTGCGTTTGATTGGTGACAAATTCTCAGTTTACATAAGGCCTCCTCTACACCGTGCCACTCGCCAAACTCAGTGCCATACACATACACACCACGACTTAGCTTATTGTGACAACAGTTGCTGGCCACACGTGCACTGACGTTATAAAACGCGTGATTGAAGCAAACCCGCAAAAATGTCGGCCAACGGACCGACGGGCGCCAAACCGCGACCGCCCAATTTATATTTCACTATTATCCACGAGAACCGAGCCGATTTACGATTTCATTATACCAGGCCCCGGCAACTCGGTAACTCGTTGATTTAAAATGCACACGATTTTTGTGCGAAAATATGTGTCGGACCTCGTTTGGCTTCGATTTATTTGGTCGTCAATAAGGTAAAGTTGTCTAGGGTGAAGAGATTGTTGATGGTACGTGTTGGAAAACATGTCTCTTTTTTGCGATGTTGATGTTGTTTCGAGCATTCTGTACAAGTGAATAAATCAAGTTGAGTGAAAAGAGACTGTTGCAAGATAGGTTGGAACTTCTGAGACTTTTATGTCAAACATTTGATTTTTGTCCTTTGTTTAACTACTAAAACCTTTAAATCTATATTATAAAGAGTCATAATATTCAAACCTACAACAACACCTACTAAATCCTACAACTATCACACGATGTCTTCTTGTGAATTAAAAATGTTACAACCATTTGTCTGTCGTTTGAAATATTACTGACGTAAAAACCCTTCAGTAAAAAAGGCGTTGAAAACTAACCTGTCGTTGTCATTTTAAATATTTAATTGCCATCGATTTACATTGCCAACGTGTCGTTTACGTGCGGAAACCTTATGATTTCATACGTTATGGACGTTTGGACGCAGTATCATTAAATAAATTGAATAATTTTCTTGTCAAGCTTTCATATTGAAAAGTGAACGATAATAAGTCTCTACTCCTTTTTTGTACTTCCACCAATAAGCATTTTCACACTTTTTCCATGTTCTTTAACAGTAACAAGAACATGTGCGGAACTTGCATCAACATCCCGCAACAACATAAAACATTACCCCAATCTAGCAGTTTTAATTTCCCAACACAAAGGGTAGGTTTACACTCTATGCAATGGAAATAATAAAAAATAATTTATCCAGACGCCTCTCCACGCTACATAAATAATCATTACGAAACGCATTCAGACACAATTACATACTTGGGGATGGCTCGTTAAAAATCATATTCTAAGGGCGGGTACAGACGGGGCGACCGACTCCCTGCTTGCTGTAATGTGTTAAAAGCATTAGTGGTGAGCCTTAGAATATATCGTTTTTTAGAATTGGCTTGGCTGTTTATAATTTATATTGGGTTTAAGAAAATGTTTCTTTATTGTGCCAGTATAAAATGACCCCTAGATAATATCATAGAAAAAGGTTTTTCTGTCAGTTACGTTACGTGCCAATGATAGTAGGGCTTACTGGCCCGGGAGTGACGTAGATATTATACACGTATCTTTGTTTTCGTCTCTCAGATTATTTTTGGAAAACATATCTTAATTAGACCTAAAATGTTGTCAGAAACAGAAATAGTAACCACAACAGAAATAACACACACACGGCGTAGGTTTTACCTATTATTATAATAAATCCATTTCTGAAAAAACATACATTCTATTATTTCTGAAGATTCATTCAGAAACTCCATCAACAGAGTGCTTTGTTTACCCCTCTCTTACAATAAGTCACTGAACATAACATTTTCGCTACACCACAAACTATAAAACACTTCAAGTCCCGACCACTTTTACTTTACACTCGCACATAAAAAGTCGCCACCGAAAGTCGCTTAGCGTACAAACGGCGGCGAGGTGAGGCCACCCCCCGCTCCCAGTTAACACGGTTAATAATAGGCTCCTTACCCTCCCGCGCCTTATCTGCAGTATTAAACCATAAAACATTATAATTTACAACGCTATGTCGCTGGGCTATGACGTTCCGCAGGCTCTCAAAGTTTACGCGATTTTACTGCGAGCGGGAGAAGGGTTGACTTCAATGTGAGTGAAGTTATGCAAGAGTTTTTTTTTTACATTTTGTATTCCTATTCTTGTATTATTTGATGGATTGGAGTCATTCTTGTTTGATCAAATATGTTTGGACAATTTCTGTTATATTTTTTTAAGAGTTGAGAGTTTAGGGGTTGTTTTCATATTGTATAATCATTTTTATTTAAGTATTAAAGTCGATGTGAAATATTTATGTTCTATCAGAACTTGTAGTTCCCATAAGATTTTCCACCAATCCTTTAGCTTTTCCTTTTATGTAGTTGTTATAACTTAGAAAAAACTGTAGCTAATATTTTAACATCACCCATTCCAAGCCAAAATTACAACCAAAACAAACATAGCCAAAAATCCACAATTCTATTTAGAAACAAAATATCCTCATTCAAAAACTCTTTATCATAAATTCCGGTACCCAACCCATATTTTAGTCCCCCACCCTAAACTTTGGGAGCCGTACTGATACTTAAAAATAACGAGATGCCAGCAAATATTGTAATAACCCCTCTGTCCCGTATTTAGTTCAAAACCATTGTTTTAATAATCTTTCTTTGCTGATTCCGCTCCATGTGTTTGCGACCTCGTCAATATACTCGCCCCCCTGTTTACATTCCATCGATATATTCTTGCAAATTTCACATTCCCATCCCTAAATATGTTATGTGTGTAATAGAGTGTGTGTTAATGGGTGTTTGTGTGTGTTTAGGCATTACGTGTGTGTTCTACGTTATTATCAAAATTTCTGCGTTTTGTTTTTCAGGACCTGTTATTGTTATTGGTGTTTTATTTAGGCGAATAATACTTTTGATGTGTTTTAGCAATATTTTTTGTTTCTTTATTGGCTTAGGTTGGCACTAATGGATCACAAGATTTAACAATGAAATATACCAATCTTATGTATGTATTTATGGAATTTTCTCGTACCTATTTTCTATTAGTTTTATCGTTTGGTTTTCATCCAGGAAGACCTTGGCGTTTGGCTTCAATTTAATCCGTTTATTGGCCATTAAATAAATAATTCGTCACCTCAAGGTGACCTTATTATCCTCATAACCTCACATTACGAACCATATCAGTACAGCTTGGATTACACTCCTCAAACATTGATAGCGTCTCAACGACCCAATAAAAAAGCAAATATCAACAATCAGACGAACTATAGAAGTAATCCGGGCTTTGTTTGCGGGTACAATTGTACCTAATATTTACAATATCTTGTAGATAAAGTGGGCACGTGGGACGCAGAGTGCCCGTCGTCTTAACTTGGCTGCTTTATACGAAGCTTCTATCAATATTGCATGATAATGGCCGTGGTTAAAGCACAAGCGAGCGCGATTCGGAGGAGTTCGCAATCTTATTTGATTAGTTATACTTTGTTTTTACGATATGATCGTGAAAAGATTGGGTTGGGAGATCAAAATGGAAATTGATTTATGCATTTTTTAGGGGTGGAGACTTTGTTATAGGCTGTTTCTTTTTTATTTCAATTTCGGTAGATAGCTTTGTTGCTTGAAACGTTGTAACAAATATTATATTTTTACCTTGGAAATGAATACCTACAGTTTTCGCCAACCAAACAATGCTTCTTTTTGTAAGCATATTTTGTATCTTACTGTAGCAGTGAGATGCAAAGGCCTCACTCTTTCAAAACAAAGAGGTTTGGGAAAAAAAAGTTATGGCTTCTCCCCGCATTAAAACACAAAGACATTTAATGATTTTGAATAATAATAGTAGCCTTTATCGCTGGTGACAAATGTTTTGATAACCATTTTTTTTGCCTTTTCAATTTTTCAAATTGAACTTTTTGCGCCAAAGGCGAATTTGACAATTTGTCAAATTCGCCTTTGGCGACACCAAGTAATGGCTTGTGGAGGTCAGATAAGCAGTCGTTTCATGTTAAATACTCGTATTCCGGTTAGACTGGAATCGGACCCCAATATTATGTAGTTGGGAAAAGTTTAGGCAAATGATGGGTAACTCATTCAAGGTCCAACAGCTTGCTGCAAGCATTTCTTAGTTAAAAACACAATCCAATCTTAGTACTATGTATTTACTTTTTTTAACCTCACTAACGACCCTTGGTCCTTCAGTTTGCCGTCTGGTCTTCTCGCCTCTCTCCCCTGCCTTGGTCCACCCCCCACCCGTACTCTTTATCGCTCGGTGCGTTTGCCGAGATTACTGCAAATCTACTGATTGCGACTCCAGAACTATTGATACAAGCATTAACTTTGCATCGTTGCGTTCGCGTAACGTCCACTAATCTGTCCTAATGTTTGCTTTTGTTTTTGTAAATTTACTTTAGTTGTACGGACTTGTACGCCTTATCGTGTGATGTGCCCGCTGATTGTAAACTCTATGGGATTTCTTTTTATTTGATTGCTTTAAGCTGGAAGTTACAAGGTTATCTAATCCTTTTGTTAGGCGTGTTTGTATATCATGCGAGATGAAGGACCAAATATTTTTTTGGAGCAGATTAACTGTGAGTCTTAGATAAATATTCACAAAAAGCCGAGTTTGAATTAATAATCTGATTTTTCTTTCTGTTGTACAAAGGAAGTTGTAATTTCCTTTTTCCATGCCATGAAAATATTATGGCAAATTTGACGTTTATTTTTAATAAGAAATGTCTAAGGTCAAGACACTTTTATTAAAAGAAAATAACATGGACCACAAAATCCGTGCATTCCTCACGCAGCCGTATTTCTATCTCTTCAAAACACTTCACTTACTTCTATTGACACTTCATTCGACGCACTCTCACAAAACGATCCCTTAGAAAAAAGAAAAAAACAAATATCGAATCCCGAACGATAGAGATCCACTCGCCGGCTTAGATAAGTGTTGCTAGTATTGGACAGGTATCATTATGCGGGAATACTTAGCCGGAAGGTAAGGGGCCGACTGGGCGAGAAGGGGGTAGGGGGGAGGCAATTTAATTCTGTCCACGTTCTAATAATGACCGTCATAATTCGTTCAAAGTGTCCGGTCTGGGACATTTTCGCCCCCCGCGCTCTCGCCCGGTTGATTCCTTTGCATTTTCCCCCCTTAATTCCATTTTCATGCCACCTTGCACACATTTGCGCTTCATCTGTAGATTATGTGTGTCTGTGTTGGTATGTTGTGTCTTGTAATCGCAGAGAGAGGGTTATGTTCGCTTGAGTAAGAGCTTTTGGCAATGATAATGGTGCGGGTTTTTAAATGCTTTGATAATATTTATATTTTTTATATCATCAATTCTATTTATTTATTCCGATATGTATTTACGGTGTGTAAAACTATATTTCAGATCACCTTATCGTATAAAAATAAGATAAGGTGATTTAAAATATGGTTAGTCTTTCAGCAGGATTATGAATCCAAGCAACCACCTGTATGGCAATTGCATCTTTAGCCTTATTATGAAATTACTAAAATGAGTGGATAAAAGTAATCCTTTTCAACTGTCAGTCTGTTTTCAAACATTTTCTCTCATATATTGGATTTTAATCCTTGTCAGTAATTATGATTACATGGTATCTGTTGCTAACTGACTTGTTATCAATCGTAAAATGAATAATTGGAAAAGTGTCAATAAAACTAATTCATTGATTGTATTATATTTTAAAATAATCACCAAGATATTAATAAAAATCGGCTTAATACAATAGTTACACGCCTCCACGTAGTGACAGACGAATGACGAATGTTTTAATTTTATAAACTGTCAATGTCTAATTGTCAAACATGCGTGTCTTTGACCCGGGCTATGACATCAGGAAAAACTTTTTTTTACATTCGTAATTTTTGAGTACGAGGGTTTTTAGTAAATTATTTTTTTTATTTTGTTTCTTTATTATGTGTTTATTATTATTATAGAGTATTATTATTGTATTGTGCGATCTGTTTGTGCGGAATAAACAATTTTTCTTTCTTTAGTGAACGTCAATTTAAATTAGAATCTTGAAACATTACTGAACTCGACTCAAAATCCTGAATAAACCTTTTTCCTTTATCATATCTCGGTAGGAATGTGCACCATGTGTTACAAACCCAAAAAATGAAAAAAAAAAGAGTTTTAACCCCAAAAACTCACTGCGAAAAAGGACGTGAAAAAATAGAACAATAAGCATTCGTCATTTTAATCCGGGCCACACATTAAAAAGATAATCTCACGTTCTCCCTCAAGTCAAGCGCCATCTTGGTTATGAATATGTGTGTGTGCGTTTCTCCGTGTGTGAGTGCACGTGTGGCGGGCTTTATCAACACATGTAGCTAATATTAAGTTTGATTTATATCTGTTATATCGTAAATGGATTAGGGAAACGTCCCTTTGGTACAGTTGCGTCCTAAAGTGGATCTAATGTCGTCGTTTTATGGGTACGCGTAATTGGCGAGGTCTGTCTGTTTGTGTAATTAACGCCGGCCATATTTAATTTGTTTTGTTTTTTTTTTCAGGTACGTTAGCGAATTTTGGGTGGAGGAGTACTAATGTTAGTAAGTGTTTTCTGTGTTTTATGAGGACATTTTGTGGAACGACTGTTTGGCGAAAAGGAGAGCTTTTATATAGGTAATAAGGTTTTAAATTATAGTTTGTCTAAAGACCCGAGTTTCAAAATAACAAGCATAAAATCTTTGATAATATTTATGTTTATATAATAATATTGTTTAGGAATAACTGTTGAGTAACTAATGTTATGTAAAGAATTATTTACAGTAGTTACGATTTACATTGATGATTATACATATTTAAACCGATTAATTACTAATTAATCATTATATTTATCTAAATGTAGTTTTGATGACAAATAAAATTAATTGGAATTGATTATTGAGTGACGCACGCTGAATTAGAAACGTATTATTACGAATACAATATTTTTAGAAAGGTTTTCTATTTAATTGTACATACAAGAGATAAATCTACATGTAGGTAATCATTAAGCGGTTTAATGTTTTAAATGCTTTGAAGTTTCTTGTTTGTGTTTCGTTTTGTTTACTTCATTAGTATTCCAAGATTTCTTTAATTTCAATTGACATTTTTGTTTCTATTTTTTTCATTCATAATTTTTATATTGTTTATAAAACTCATTGTACAGACGACGGCACATTAAACCACCACAATCTTTAGATATTTTCTTGGAAAAAAGCATAGTGGAATTGGAAACCATGGAAGACCATCGGTAGGCCAACGAAAAGCAAAAAAAAAAAGATAAAAAAAAACCGACTAGAAAACTTCCACTCCTAACTAAAACTGATTAAAATAATGAACATCACTAAGACATCCTCGTAACAAGCGAAACATCGATGTTTTTAATTCAAACGGTCCAAATAATTAGGGTCCGCACATTACTGCTATCGACGGCGCGTCGATGTTTACGATTTTTAATTAGAGCGCTCCGTTGATACGCTACGTGACGCTATGCAGTCCGCTTTATTATGTACTAGTCTATGTAACGACACTGCAAAATATTCATAGTTGCGTTAGCTGTAAGATGAACAAAGCTGTTTGTAAGAATGGAACGGTAATCTAAAGTTTTAGTTATACTATGAATAGAATTAGATATGCCGTCGATAAGGAAAACCTAATTTGATTCTACTAACTTTTTGCTAAAGATAACTTTATTTCTATACAAAATTCCAACTATTTCCAACTGCAAAATGCAATTGTTGTCATAGTTTCTAAATTAATTAGCTTTTGTTAACATTCGTATGGCATACTATTCTCAATTTGCTTCAATCAATTAACTAACTCTCCATAGAAAAACTTTGAACCAAAAGCAATAACAAGATCCCACATCACCCATGTTCTGCCATCACGTACTTACAAGTGCACTGTCGCATTAAAACGAGACAAAAAATCGCCATCTAACCTCTCTGGAGTGGATCGTTTGCATAATTAATGTACGTAGATATTGGACATCAGCGAGCGACAATAGTGTGTCCTTGCCTTAATATATATACATATAAAAAACACAATTGTTTAACGCCTTAGTTAACCAAATAGGTTTTATTCATAAGAAATAAGCGTCTGGGTGTACTGTATTAATTAGTTTGTACAGTAATTGCAATAAATAAAATGCTAATTGTAAAAGGTTTTTACTTTGTTTTTAATTTAAGGATTTTAACAGACTTGCTAACGACTTTGGCTCGTGATTTAGTGTATTGGTGTATATTACTTTAACTTAGCATAAATAAAGGATTTTTAACTTTGAGATGCGAATGCGCATGTTTCGACGGGAGATCTTAAAGGGTTGAGTCAATTAAGAGAGATGGCAATACAGCCAAGGCGGGCTTATCACATGAAGAGTACCTATTGCATTTAATCTTAATTTCAAGTTATGTTGCAGATAAAAACTTAAGCTGTCTCGTATTTTGATACTGAATACTTACCTTGAAGTTTAATGTTTGTGTTGCGTTTTGTTTACTTCAGTAGTAGGCCTCGATTTCTTTGATGTCAAATGTTAGGTATTATTGATAATTTTTTTATTAATAACTTTAATATTGTTCATTAATCTCATTATACAGACGACTTCAATCTGTCCAATTTCTTTATTAGATTTTTCTATGTTATTCTTTATTTTACTTATTTATTTTTTTATTTATTGATTCTATTTTTTATTATATCGCTAAAGCGTTAAGGCTCAAGGTAGATTGGGAATATTTGTTAGTTGTAGACAAAGTGAAGCGCACTTTCCTTAAATTTTCAAGCTAAATTTAAAAGTATAAAAGTACATTAGTTCAAATTAACCTGCCTTATCTGATATTATTATAAAAAAAAAAAGTCCAGGACAATGACAATATAAATACAAATGCATCTCTAAAACGAAACACTTAATTTCCTTAATTATGGAAACATCTTTATTCACCTAAAAGTAACAGCGCATTCATTTGTCGTCAAAAAGCCAGTCAACAAAACAAGCACCAGACAGAAAGATTCAATTTTCTACAAAATCACGAACGAATTAAGAAAATGCATTCGAAACGAAGTTCGTCAAAAGAAAACCAAACAGTGGAGAGACATTCCGTCCACTGAATACAAAGAGGGACAACGGGGGTTGTAAAGGGGGTGGTGGGGGGAGGACACAAAAAACATTTGCTTCCACTAACGAAACAATCGCAAGCATAATTGATTTTAACGTGGAGAAGACTGCAAATGAAGCTGAAGGAGGAAGATTCTCGAAGTCTCGACTTCTAATGTGGCCAGGTGGGATGGGGATAGGTTTTTCATGAGAACTTGAAATGAAATTACTTATTAAAAATATCTGTAGGGATAGAATCTAGTTGGTTCTGCGTTTGAAAGCAAGGCGTGAATGTTAGACGAGATTAGATTGTTTTAAATTATTTTCTAATATGATTCTTCATTGTAAAGCTTTATCAATAACTGTATTAGATTTGATAAAATGAAAAAAAAAAAGGTTTATTTGTGGTTACAGCCTGAGTAATACAGAAAAATGGCATCTGTCAAAGTGCAGAGCAGTTTGTTAGCAAAAGTAGGTACTTTTCCATCAATGAACAATACATTTACCGCAAAATATGATCTATTACAACAATACGAAGGCTGACTTTTACACAAAGCTATTTACTGTTTCTTTTTTTTAGCTATAAGTACTAAAGTTCAGGTTCAAGTAAAGGTTGTCTGTAAAAGATCGCTCTTAGAGTTAAGGCCGTCCATTGTGTCTCCCTTTGAAAAAGCTTCATCAAAGTATGGTGTACATGATATAAGTACTATATTCTATTTTATTTTACTCAACACCGCATTCTACAGGTACACATTATAAGTAGGATATTAGAACACATATTTTTAGACCTAGGTTTAAAAAATAAATATGCATATACTTTTATTACTCACCTAACTAGGTACTAGGAAAATTGACAATTCTATTTTCATTTCCTCAGAATTTTCGTCTATAACGCATAAAATGCAAAAACTTTTGGCTTATACCGTCAAAGATCTGCTCTCCCAACCCACCCAGACAAGATAACAATTAAATTCAAAATAGAAAAAGGCAGAACCTACCTTTTACTTCACTTCCTTTAGACTCGGAGCAATAACCGTTGGGAAACTTTACACAATCCAGATAAAACCAACTGAGTTGACTGCGGCTGCTATAATCAAGAACCATGTACCTGATTTAAATATGTACACGGTCTCCCCGATGTTGCATTAACCCGACTGATTCATTAGTGTGTTGAAAAATTCCAGCTTGTGGGTGCTGCTGCTAACTTCGAAATTGGCACGTACCGTGTTCTTTGGATTAGAGATCGCCGGTCTGTAATGAGGTGCGATTGTTTTGAATATTCTTGGCGATGCATTGTTCATTAAGATGGGAGGGGTTTGTGTGCTCTGGGATAATTAGGCTATCTTTAATGTTTATAAACATATCCTGTCAAATTAATCAGCGCCTGATGTAAGTGGGCGTATTTTTAGTCGACATGTCTAAAATACCTATCATCATCATCAAAGTTTTTGTTGTCCCACTGCTGGGCACAGGGTTCCTCTCATACAGAGAAGGATTGAGTCTAATTACCACGCTTGCTCAATACGGGTTGGCGATTTCTATCAATCATTGGTATCCAAGAGATACTTAGAAAGTACTTCTAACTTAGAAAAGTTACATTGGTACTTGCCTGACCTGGAATCGAACTTGCACACTCATACTTGAGAGGCTGGTGTTTTAATCACTAGGCCACCACAAAATACCACCTGACTCAAAAATATCTATGGAATATGAAATAGGAATAAACTAATATTAATTATCTTCTGTCCTTTTTCACCTTGGCTCCTACTTTTCAGCATGTATCCTTGGAGTGCACCGACCGCCTTCAGCTTTTGGGAGTTAAGATTTCCTCGAACCTTAACTTTGGGCGGTTCATAGAGTCCAAGGCCAAGGTGGCTGCCAGAAAACTTGGCGTCATCGCGAAGGTCCGGCGGTACTTCACACCGGGGCAGCTTCTAATGTTGTACAAAGCACAGGTCCGCTCGTGTGTGGAGTACTGCAGACACATTTGGGCTGGTGCTGCGAAATGTCACCTGGCTACTTTGAATTCAGTGGAGAGGCGTGCGAAGAGGCTGATTGGCGACCCAGATTTAACTCGAAACGGTCTCCAAAGCCTGAAGCACAGGCATAGAGTAGCCAGCCTTTTGGTCTACTATAGGATGCATTCTGGCGAGTGTGCAAGGGAATTGCATGATTTAATTCCCCCATCTCCGTTCTACCATTGGACGACCCGTCGTACGGCGACTTTCCACCCTCACGTTGTTGACACCACTACGATCCGGGCGAAGCGTTTCGCTTCTTCTTTTATACCGCGTACATCGAGGGACTGGAACGATTTGCCGGCGGCGGTGTTTCCGTCACAGTACAATTTGAGTGTCTTCAAGGCTAGAGTGAATAGGCTCTTAATAAATTAGCGCGCTTTACCATCAACGATCGCATCACGGCTTACCATATGGCGGGATTGAGGTCAAGCGCTGGTTTATAATTTATAAAAAAAAAATGGAAAGAAAAGATCTACTGAACCTAAATTTAGTCTCGTTTATGAACAAGACAATCGCCGTCATTGTCTTAACCATCAAAAGGCCAGTTAATTATTCCAGTTGACCACAGAGAACACAAAGACCCCAATACTCTCGCTTTCCACAATTAAAAAACAAACAACATAAAACACTCCAAAATTTATTCAACGCAAACAAAAAGACAGACACACTGAAAACATCAAAGTACTTATCTGAATAAGGGCCGACACAGACTGGCTACTGGACGACGCGCACGATCGCCTAAATATTCAGATTCTTCGGTCGCAGCGATTCATACGCGATGCATGAGCTAGATAGCCAATTTGCTGTAGTGGCCGTCCATTTCACTCGCGATTCTCGAACGTAGATATGGTAATCTTGAAAAAGTCGCTGTACTGGCTGCGATTGGGTACCAGCTCCTAGGGCGTGGTGAGGCAGGTCAGTTTATTGTGATGAATAATTTATTATGAATTATGGTAATGTCGGATTGACGATCCGGTTGTGGAGTAGTTTGATTCGGAGGCTGTTTTTTTTTGTTTTTCATATCATGAGTGTGGGCAGATGTCCTTCGATGTTGAAAAGTGTTGTGCTGAGTGACAACTCGACTCGGTCACAATGTTTAAGAGCCTTATTTTCACTTTTTTTCCATTCGTTTATTCATTTTCAGACAAAAACATGACTCATCTTGTTATGAAAAAAAAAAACTTTTTAAATAATGCTAAAAAAGCAGCTAGGAGCCTTTGAGCCGTGTGTGACGGCGGTTCAGAACACAATTGTCACCACCATCTCATCCCGCGGGTGTCGTAAAAGCCGACTAAGGGAAAAACCGGATGATGGACAGCAACCTCATCCGAATACTACGAACAGGCGGCCCCTCTATTCGCGGGAAACCGCTGGATACGGGAGGGTAAGACCGGTCGTCGTCGTCGCCTTGGGGGAGGCCTATGCCCAGCAGTGGACGTCTGTCTGCTGAAATGATGATGATGAAAACAGCAATACATAATCAACACAGCAGACATACAGCGAAGTCAATGTCCGAGTCAGGTTGCTCAAAGAACGATCATCACTCCAGGGTTCAGTTATCTCGTTGATCATCTCGTTGCTCTCCGCCACTACTTTCAGGATACTATTGTTACTGATCCGCGTTCAACTTCTTTACTTATGATGCGAATGAAAATCTTCTACAAAGCTTTACCTCTCGTCTACCAAGTTTAGGTATTTACAACATCAATGTATCTTAGATATAAATAGTGTTTAAGTAAAAGAAAACTTAGGAATTAGATACGATCATACGACCGATATATTAGATGGAGTAGAATGTAATAGAACGCTGTTTATTATTTACGCCATAAATATTACTTACATGTAAATGTTAATAAGATACGTGCTAACAGGAGGCCAATTCCCGTAGTTAAAAACATTCCAAATCTGGACATTATCTCATCTCATCGACAATCAACTTCTACTGCGACTATATTTAAAATATTTTAAATAATTATAATTGGCCTTTACACTGTAAACGTTCTTAAAATTAGTAGAATCACCCCTCTGATATTAAATTCATAGAACTGCGTTCACCTATTCACCAAACAATTATACACTTTGACAGCCTTCAGATCATCCTATCAAAAACATAACCCGCAAATCAAAGTACCAATTAAATTCAATGAACTGGAATCATTGGACTTAACCCTCCCACTGCCGCAGAGCTGTGTGATCACGTCGCGTTCCCAGCGGCTGGCGTCTTACGTCAATAGCAGACGTCTTGGACGTGCTGATGCAACGTTGACCAACCCCCCACCGTCCCGGGGGCCCACGGTGGCTGGGGGGCTCATGGGGGCCACACGTAGGCCTGCACCGCCCGCCTGAATACTAATTATCAATTAGACAACGGTCTCCGGGTCTTTTTAGCAGTGTTGCTGTTTTAAGGAGTTCTGTAGTGTTTTGGTTACAGCGGAGTAATTGCGTTACAGAGTATCAGTAGTAATGGGTTTTTATATATTGACAGTTTAACAATGTTCATTGCGTAATTTACATTGTTTAGCAGACATATATTTTGAACATATGAAGCGCAAGGTGTGCAAGGTGATTCAAATTGAGTTCGATTATGTGTTACGAAAACCAGGAGCAGATCATAGGATATATCAGGATATTATAATATGATATATGAGGATATTAATATATTAAGATATATGAATCGTAGTTTTTCTTTAATCAAGAAATTCTGAAAAATAATTTGGTTTTCAACTATTTCTTAGCTCCAAGGATCTTACTTAAGGAGCCCTTATCTCAAAATCAAAATCAATTTGATTTGTTTAACATAGGTAGTGAATGCAGTTCTTAAATATTATCTATACCTATAACAAACTTTCTAAAATTTACATAAAACTGTGATTATCAAAATGAGCTTCGTAATTTAAAAAAAAGACAATTATTTTGGCCCTAATAGAATGAGGAGAGTACAAAACGACATTAATTAAAATACTGGTAATACTAATTAGAGTATTTTGTTACTTTCAAATAAATCATAACATAAGATTATAATAAAAAAAACTAAATTCAATATTTAGTTATTGCCACACTTTGACTATCTGTAGTTACTAAACCATTGGACATATTTTATTGAACGGTCGGGTGCTGACTGAAAACGTAATTATACGTAGTTTAATATATGTATTATATATATTAATGTCTTCTCCACCTTGCATGAAAATAGATTTCGAAATACATTTATGTAAATTATCTTCTTAATATTGCAAATCAACAAGTAATGTGAATAAGCTTTCAGGAATGGAACCCTAGTCGATAACAGCTTTACGACCCAAGGACCACTCAAAAAGTCGTTAAAGTTTGCAATGAAAATTAAACAATAATTGCTATTTTATTTTAATAATTTAGTAGTCTAGATTTACCGATAATTTTGGCGCGGCGCTAATCCTCTTTTATCTAAATAAATATCTGTTAAAGCAATAAATTCGTTGTAAAACTCTTTGATGTAGGTTTTGATAATAAATAATGTCGATAAAGATTGCAAGATGAAATTAATTAAATATGCACAAGCAGTAAAACTGAATCTCTCTTGAAATACAAAAAAAAATATGATGCAAGGCATGGGTGGTAGCGATTAAGAAGGCAACTACGTAAAACGCTACCTCTCATGGCTCATTAAAACTAGTTTTTGTAATTATTATGTTTATCCTTTTATCGTTCGACTTTCCGTCTATTCTATACTCCATTGGAAATACGATTGGACATTTGATCAGAATTTTTTACAGTTCGATTTTGAATCTATTGTAATGGTGATATGACAAATTGTAGCTGCAGTAAATAGTTGGCATTATAACCACTTTTTTCTTTTGATGCCATCCTTATTTCAACCGTGGGAAGCGTAACTTAACCTGCAGGCCTATTGCGTAACATACTATCAGTAGCAATAGATTTCGTTGTGACAGTTCAACAACATTCTTTGCGTTATTTACGTTGTTGTGCAGACACGTTTTCGTACGCAGCAAGCAATGGATTAGTGTGTTACATAATTAGGTTGTTGATCAATCGACCAGTGTGACAAATGTTATTTATTCCGGGCAACACTGAAAATGCTATTGTTGATATGTCGTGGTGCAGACTCGCTATCAGCTTACACCTTGTAATGAACACCGAGCTGCTGCAAAGCCAGATTACCAACACAGCGTTTAGGACTTCGATCATATTTTTAACTGTTTGCCTCAATCCGGTTGTCGTTTACAAAGCCGACTGAGCAATCAAACCATATTTTCATTTACATACAATAATCTTGTATGGAAGTTACTCAGTTGCGAATATTAAAATTTTAATGTAATATATGAATAGGAATGGCGTTTAAAAGTCACGATTTGGAATGCATCAGTGTCTGTACAAGACCGTAGTGTAGAGTCTGTCCGTTCGTTTGATACTCTGGGTGATCTACGAAATTGAAACGGATAATGTTAAAAGGAAAAAAAAAATGTAGTTTAGTCAGATTCGTTTACAATACTGAGACATGCCATCCATCACTGCACAGAAATATTCACTGTGGTCTCAGAATAATGCATGTTGTGAAAGGTGATCGACGAGACACTTCTCAATGAAAATAACTATGCCTTCACAGGTGCAGTTATAGCTCATACAAACTGATGCGTGTTTTGCGAATTTGACGTTTATTATTAGGTAACACTTGGGTGTAAATTACTACTAGTATTAGTTTTAATATAGGTATATCCCGAACTAATATTACATTATCTAACGCCTCCCAAACATTCCTTCCCAATTTAAACCACAATAAAATTCATCAAATTAAATCAACACCTCAAACTCGTCTCGTGTCCGTCCCGTGACATATAAAGGCTGTAACTCATTCGTCTCTTGATTGATATACAACGCGTCGCCTTCCGGCCTGTCCTTTAGTTCATACGACTTTTTTATGTAAATTTATCATTTTCAAGATGAAACGGGCGCCATCTTTGATTCGTGACGTGATTAAGTGGTCCTGCTTCCGTTTTAATTAACGCTCCTTGATATATTTTTGGGTGGTTTTGAGTTTTGGTGGGTTTGTAGAGACTATGATTAGATGTCGGTGATTGATTTTATTGAATTTAATTTAGTCTTTTTCGTTTTATATTTAAAGGTGTGTTTGGGATACATTGACATTTTTAATTAGTGATTACATTTGGTATATACTCATTCACAAAAAGAATGACCCCATCATTGTTTGACTGTTCGTAAGAGTTATTTGAAAAGTTAAAAAAAAATTGTGTAACAGACTGTTAGTACTAGCATTGGTTCTAATTTTGACAGTTCAACAACATTCATTGCTCAATAACGTAAACTTACGTCTGGTATATAATTACCAGACGTAAGTTTACGTTATTGAGCAGACATATTTTTCGAACCTATAGAGCAATGGATTAGTAACATGGTTCAAATTAAAAGGTGGTTACCAGACAAAGACTTGCCGCCAAGCGATGTTTCGTGTTCCTGAATGATGTCTGGTGAAGGCGTACGGAGGACGGGTCTAAGCAGTTGTGTTGCGATGTATGCCGGGTACGATGCGCCTAATATTGTTGTGTTGGGAGTTTGGTCGTGGAGGGTCTCCACATCAATCTTCCTCTGGCGCATCATGGTTGGTCGTAG
Organism: Sesamia nonagrioides; assembly: GCA_017933935.1. Lineage (NCBI taxonomy): Eukaryota > Metazoa > Arthropoda > Insecta > Lepidoptera > Noctuidae > Sesamia > Sesamia nonagrioides. The sequence goes on from JADWQK010001279.1 coordinate 625,821, forward strand.
CTCTTAATAAACTAGCCCGCTTTACCATCAACCATTGCATCACTACTTACCATTAGGCAGGATTGCGGTCAAGTCCTAGTTTATAATTATAAAATAATAATAGTGTGTTACGCATTTAGGGAGCCGATCTATCAATCAACAATGTGGAACTATTAGCAATTGAATTTACTGCAATAAGTCAGGAGGTCAGATTTTTAACGAAGATTTAGGCCAACCTCGAAATGAAATATAGTTATAAATGTTGATATTATGTTGTTTGATAACTTCTAAAAGTTCTTGGGATGCTTTAAAATAGGAGGCAAGAAAGATAATTTATGAGAAAATGTCATAAATCAAAAAAATAATCAAAATAAATTTGAAGACTAATAATATTATTTATATTTAATCTGGGTGAGACTGAGATTTTTATTAGATTATAAAATAAATGGGTTTCGCACTAGTTTCATAAATTAAAACATTTCGTTTTGAATGTTCCCACAATTTCAATAATTCAATCATTTTATGAGGTATTCCTGCATATTTTATGTTAACGGTTAGTTATTTCTTGATGTTGTTTACATATAAAAGTTTAAAAGCTTTTAAAGTTTTGTGGGCAGTTTATTTTATGTTAATTATAAGAAATATTTTAATTAGTAAGAGATTTGTTTTCTCAAGTACCGATTTATTCAGTAGGATTAAAAACGTAGAAAAGAATAAAGTATTTGTCCCTTAGTGGATTGAAGAAATTTCTGGTAGATTTCTTCAATACCACATTTTAACCATATATTCAGGAAAATTTTGAAATATAGGTTTTTTTACTTACTAGAACATCATTCTTAATTTTTCATTATGTTTTAAACGTGAGAATTGTCAGGCCATAGAGATGTGTGCACAGTAACATGCTAAAGTAATATTAATTTTATTATTATTAGAACCTCAGCTTTTTCTTTTATTCTGTTTGCAATTCTAACACATAAACTATGTAAATATTGATACCATAGAAATTCCATAAAAAATGTAATCAAACATACTAACCCGTAAAGAAACACTTAAAAAGCAATCAAATGGATATTTAACAACAATGAAATTAATCTACCGTCCTACGCAATAAAAGTACTCATATAAAAATCATTGGGAACATTTAAAAAGACATACTATCAGATTTCTTGTCGTAAAAAACTCATAAAAATGCCTCTTTTGACAGAGTTTTAATGATCCACTAAACATAATGATATAAAAAATTATATCCGGATTGTTAACAGGGTCAAAGAACTTGGCTTTCTTTATTGATGATCAGGGATGATAAAGATATCCCTTAATGTTTTTTAACAAACTTATCTGTATAATGCAAAAGTGCATAATCATAAAAATTTTACCACGTCGATGTAATTTAAAATTTAGAAGATAATCAATGCCAAACAGTAAAGGAAAATAACATACAATTTGAAAAGTCGAAGACATGTGATATCTACCAACCCTTACTGGATAACGGCCCACTCCCTCTTAGAGAGAGGAGGCCTGCGTCCCAGGAATGGAAAAATTATAGATTGATTATGCTATGCCAAACGGTGTACTCAATGCAGACCAATATAATATATTCTGTAATCAATAATAAATTAGTAACTCCAAACAAAACCAGAACATTACTACTGTAACTTAATGTTACAGGAAATGGTTTACTAGTTAACATACTTGGTGTAAGTGTAAAGCAGGATTTGAAATAATTACTCCAACACAATTTATAAGCAAAGATAAAATCATAGAACAGCGTGTCTATTAACACGTTTCTTTCGAAGACTTAACACTTCGCGTCACAAACCCACGTTACATCAACATTACTAGCATTATAATTCCATGGCTTCTATACAAATGTCATAACCCTAAACAGCCCATCAAAAGCGGCTCAATATTGATAAAAGAAGGCATAAAGACGCGGCGCCTCAATCGGAAGATACTAAAACTTTTTACGGCCGCGACGACTCTACCGTCTTGGCTATAAATAAAGTATTTCGGACGCTACACGCGCGATTGACGCGAGAAGAAGCATGTCATGTCAGAATCCGAACTGTTCGAACAAGTTCGTGAGATAGAAAGAGGTTTATTGAGGAACTTGATGCAACTTCGTTGGCTATAAGGATTATTACTTAGTTGAAATTCCTGAAGATTTTAATGTATGTACTTCTTCTTATTCTTCTCAGCCTATAGAGGCCCACTGTTGGACAAAGACCTCCTCTAAGGCTTTAGGCAGTGACCGGTCTTGTGCTGCCTGCATCCATTTTTTTAAATCATTATAAACTAGTGCTTGACTACAGTCCCGCCTGATCGTAAGCAGTAAGGCAATCGTTAATGGTAAAGCGCGCTAGTTAATTAAGCTTATTCACTTAAAACAACTTAGCAACATTCACCTTGTTGAGGGCCTCTCTTCACTCCAGAACTTTACTGCCCCATCGGCCATCGGTTCTACGTGCAATGTCCGCCCACTGCCACTAAGTCTAGCGACTAGAAGAACTATGTCGGTGACTTTGGTTCTTCTGCGGATCTCCTCATTTCTGATTCCATCGCGCACTGAAACTCTGAGCATAGCCCTTTTCATCGCCCTTTGTGTGACCTTGAGCTTTCGTCTGAAGCCCATTGTGAGTGACCACGTTTCAGTCCCGTGTGTCATGAACGTATGTAATTAATTAACAAAAAGACATTCAAAGTTGTATGTAGACACCAGACCATACAAATAGATACGGATCTCTCATCAAATACAACAAAAAAGAGGAAAACACTATTTTTTTATTGTAAATATAAACAAGTCCCCTTCCTGTCTCCAATAAAACAATACGATTAGAATCAATCGCCTTCAAATAAACATTTTCGCTATTCCCAAGGCCATCATTTACAAAAACATTAGCCTTTAGAGCCACATTACCATCACTACACGAAAATTTCGTATCTTATACTTCGGAAATGGTACGAGAACATCGAAACGCCACAATAATAATACGTCAACGCCACTACGCTATCTAAACTGCGTTTGAAACGCTTCCATCAATGTGAGCGCTGAGTGTGTATCGGTGTCCTCATGTCCCGGCTCGTTGTGCACTTATTTATTATGTCCGTCTGTGACTTGGGTCAGGACGTTTTTTTGTCTAAGCAGGGTGACAATCAAGTGAATGGTGAGTGACTCTAAAATGTAAATTTTTTAAATACAACCTCATTTGGAAACTTTTTAGAACTTATCCTGCCAAATATGTGATTTTATTACGTTCAGAAATTATGAATATCTATACTGGTTGAGAACTGCTCAGGATCGAGATTGTTAGCGTACAATGATGATGATGATGATGATGATGATGATACTGGTTGTGGAGGTCAGATGGCAGTCGCTTCACGGAAAAGATCAAAGTTTAGCTAAATCAGCAGTTAGACTGGTAAAGTGGACCCCAGACTTCAAAGCTGAAAAAGCCTCGGATGCGACTGGGATTAATGCTGAGATGATGATGATGAGAAATTATGACTATCGTTGTTAAGATGATGATATAGATTTAAAATGGTATCGCTGTTAGCTTTTGAAACTCCTTTCAATGTGTACCCATGTCCCGACTCATCTGGCATTATTATGTCCGACTGCGACTTGGGTGAGGACTTTTTGTCTACACTTCTAAAAAGGTGTATGAAATCTGAAAAATATAAAGATTGAATTGATATTTCTGATTTGGAAACATTTAGACCAGATTGAAGATGATGAGTTTGATCCATCCAGGTAAAGCCATTACCGGTTTTTGGGTATTAAAACAATGAATGTTTTGCGTGACTCTTGATGGCCCTGGACATCACGCCAGTGCGTATTCTACTCGTTTGAACACTTTCCATCAATGAGTGGGTTAAATATAATAAAGTGTATTAGTGTCCTTTTCTCCCGATATATTCAAATCTAATAGTGCCATCTGTAGTGACAAAATTCCAAATGTACAAGCCAAAAGGTTATCAAATCAGAGGTTTGATATCGATATCTCGAGGTTTCCACCCTGTTGATTTATTGTTCTTTAGTCTGGAGTGCCTAGGGTCTCTTTTTCAATCGATTGAAGCGATTAAATGTATCGATTGTTTTATTTTGTAATACCGGTTTACTGGTGTCTGAAGACAAGAGGTTAAAGTTCAAGTAATCACCACATGTATGTAGTGACAGAGTGCTCTCAAGAATGAACGTACTTGAAACAGCTGGGAGTGACTGCTTAGAATAATACTTTGTTAAATTTTTATCAGAAGACAGAACAACCTTATATCTAAAACCGTCTGTGAAAATAAATTAAAGCAAGAGATAAAACTTTTCTATTCCAAAAAAAGTTAGTCTATTAATTAAAATTTATTAACCCTGGATTAATACTAAAATCGAATTTACAGAATAGCTCTGAAGCCAATAATTACAGAGTCTCATATCGCTATCTCGCCGCGTGGGCTAGGGTGACAAAGCGTCGCATGTCTGCGGACAATGTGCACGGGACACGCGGACAGCATGTTCACACGATCAGATTGCGCCTGCTTTATGGCACCGAACCGAACCATTAGTACCGGCTGCTCGAATTACCTAATTAGAATTACATGGCGAACTAACAACCGGTTTTTAGATTTCGCTATTCGTGTGTTGCGATCTAGATTGTGGCGTGTGGGTTTTAGCTGCGGGAATGATTTTTATATTTTTTTTATTTGCATGCTTTCACTCGTAGATTATGGATTTTCAGTAGTTTTAGTGGGGTAAAAGTTTAACTTGACGTGCTGTTTGGTTTGTTTTGTTTTGTTCTTTATGCCGCCTTTCGCCTGCATTGTGCAGTGTTGTATACGCGTTTAAAAGCAACAGGTTCTTCATACATGATTCAGAACTACGTAATTTGATGACTGAAATATAACGGTGAATGATTTAACCTACATTCGTGACTGAATTCTATAATATAGGTACTGATAAAGACATTGACTTTACACCTGATTTACGATAATGCATTTCCCGATAGGTATTATTAGTCACAGCGTGTGTTGTCATCTTTATTATAATCGATTCAGATTCTCATTCGATTCCCAGATCATATAAAAATCTAACGAACGCGAACATAAAAAGTATCTTTATCCGACACAACACAATAACGTTATCGTTGAAATATCGATACAATTTCCATGATCAGTAAAATAAAATCGGACTGTCTTGACGTTTCTTCAAATTTATATGCGCGCGCGTCCAGCGCAAGATTGTCGTAAAGTTGAGGATGTTATGTTCGTTGATAAGTACGATGTCGGGTATCGGACTGTCCCGCGTGACAGGTTTATTATGGACACCCCACTAAATGGGGTGATTCGTTTTGCAAAAAAAAAAGGATATTTATGAGCATTATATTAAATTTTAAACGAGTATTCAATTTGTTTATGATGTCTGTTTATCGATTGTTAATTTATTTCTTTAAGTTCCATTTAATTTAACTTATAAGCGCGGCATTCTTTTGTCAAATATATTTATGTCCCTCGTTTGCATTGTGATCCAATATTTTGTTGATAGAAATATTTGGGTATTTTTCTCTTCTTCTTCAGCCGATAGAGGTCCACTGTTGGACAAATGCCTCTCCCAAGGCTTTCCACAATGACCGGTCTTGTGTGGTGACCTTCACCAGGCTACCTCTACCTCCCTACGCTGCATTTTCCGGTACATGACTGCCACTCCAGATCCTTACTGCCCCATCGGCCATTGGTTATACGACATTTTCTCTTAGGTTAATAAATATTTTATAATATTTCATAGTAGTTAGTATAATTATTATAGCTATTGATGTGTGCCGAGAGAGGTTATTGACTTCCGATCTCTCGATCGGAAATCAATACCCTCTAAAACTAGGTGAAAAATACGAAATTATTTATGTTAGTCTCACCATATACGAACTATATGTATTACGTGCCTAACTTGCATACATAATGAACGGGAGATATTCCTTTGTGGAGGTATGAGGAGCAATGTGTAAAGCTCACTCATCCTTCGTAGAAAAGGGAGGATCCTCCGACCAGACGGGGATTGTCTGGCGGGCACTTTGTCCGCCGGTTGATGTCGTGAGCTTGTACGCATGCTAGTTGCATAGTAAACTCTGCTTGCGAGATGTAGGATTTGTGTGTCGTCAGTATGACGCGTTGTTCTCATATAGCGTTGTAGGGACCGCTACACCTTCATATCTTCCATTTAGTCTTAAGTAAGACTTAAGTAAATTAACTTTTTTAGGATTCTGTATCCAAAGGGTAAGAACGGCACAGTTTTAGTAAAATACTAAATCTCCGCTGTTTGTTTGTCTGTCACCAGCCTATATCTCATGGACCGTGACAGCTTGACAGGCGAAATTTTCACAGATGATGTATTTCTTTTGACGCTATAACACTAAATATTAAAAATAAAATAAATATTTAAAGGGGCTCCTATACAACAAAGGTAATTTAAACGTGATTTTAATACATACTTAATAGTACTGAACCTATCTTACGCGAGTCCGATTCACATTTGGCCGGTATTTTCTACATTTTTTGTACTTTCCCACCTTGAGGTGCATCCGGGGCCCATTTTGTATGTTTATCTGTTGACATTCGCCGTTCGACCCCAAAATTATTGTCAAATCATCAATCACTACGCTGCGCAGACAAATCCATCATTCGCTTAATTAATTTATCAAACAGACTTGTTGACGCATGCTCTGTAACTTGCAATCACTCAAAATTCAACCTTATTTTGAATGCCCTAAAGATTTTTTATAGGTTGGGAAAGTGTAAATAGTAAGTTGGTATTTTTATGTCACAGTATAGTGATAGTTTAATTTCATATACGGGGTGTTTACCTGGTGTTAAACGTGCAATCGATCACTGTGTGCGCCGGCGCCGAACTGACGCGGTATCTCGATAAAAAATTACGGGAAATCGATATTTTTGTATCCGAAATGGTTGTTTTTTCGATATTTTTATGACATGTCAAAATGTAGGAAATAGTATTTTCCTGTTTGTCCCGTTTCGTCGTTTTTATTGATCTTGTCATGTTGTATTTAAAGAGATGACATTAATATTATTTTTAAACGTATAAAAATCATACTTTATTCATAAAAAGACGTGTCTCATGTACACAAACAATTTACCTTTAACGTGCCGTTTACCTACGTTGCAAAATCAAAAACTAAAATAAGAAAGAAAAATCAAAAATAAACTTTCCCCAATACAATAGGCCACGTTTAAGGCTCGGACCACACTGACGACAGTGATGATGGATCGTGCGATTGTCTAACAGTGCGCATCAATCATCAGTCGCCGGAGTGTCGCCGGACGGTCGCCGGACGACAGTCCCCGCCTGACGTCTTGATCAATCAAAACCCTTTTAACGGATATATTAAGGTGCCATTTTTGATCAGATTTTTTGTTTAAAGATTTTATGATAATTATTTGTGTGTGGTATTTAATGGTTGAGTACAATATTATGATTTTTTGCTAACCTTGATCCTTTCGAGTGTAATCTATTTATAGGGCGATGTGTCATCGAGATTTGTGTACATCAGTGCATATTCTAAGCTAACCTTTCGAAATAATTTCGTCAATTGATGATCGACGAATTTTGATGCGTTTCAAAATCTATTGTATAGTTTCGAAGAACTAAGTGGACAAAACACAAAAGCGACTTCATTTTAAAAATTTTATAGATATACAGTCCCAACTGTCCTGTATTTTGAGTGAACTTTTTAAACAAGAACGTCTTGAAATCCTAGACAAGAAGCAATAGAGCTGATCAGCTCTGTACACGATGGGACTAAGTTTTCAAGACTATTTGGTCTTGTAAGTCAACAGGGAACTCATTAAAGAAAATAAAAGTAGTCTGGATCACTGGTCTCTTAGAGATTGTGCGAGCGGATTGCATGACTTAATTCCCCCATCTCCGTTCCATCATCAGACGACCCGTCGTTCGTCGAGTATCCACTCTTAGGTTGTTGATACCACTACGTTCCATACTAAGCGTTTCGTCTCGACTTATACAGCGTACATCGAGGGTCTGGAACAATTTTCCAGCGGCGTTGTTTCAATTTGACTACAACTTAAGTTTCTTCAAGGCTAAAGTTAGGCTCTTAATAAACTACCACACTTTACCATCAACGAAAAGACATGTTGCGCCGACCCCAAATAAATTGGGACAAGGGCAGGAGAATGATGATGACTTTACCATCAACGATTGCATCACTCACTGTCACGGTCAACCAAAAGTTTATAATTATAAAAAAGAAAACTGCCGCCAGATACGTTGAAGAGGAATATTATTTATTTTGAGTCAATCTTTTCCTTGCTGAACAGTCAGCCACAATGTGTTGTAGACTAGCTAATCTCTTCCCCACGACACAAACTACTCTCGTAAAACTCACGTCGACACGAGAAAGTGCCACTATCGAAATAAGTTGTAAATCAAAGCGGTTGTTCGCCCTGAATGTCAGTTGTTTACACGATCCTTATTGGTCAGATCAGATCATTGCAACTGGACTGCGAGAGTCATGTAAACTGAGTCGTAAATTGTTTACTAGGCTTTTAACAGCCTGTGGCAATTGGCAATATTGAATGATGGCTCACTTGGTCTGGAGAGTGATAATAAAGAAGTGTGGCATTTAAATTTTGCTCACTTGGCAGATTTAACGCGACGAAACGCAGAATGTCATAGCTACTCTAATATATGTCCGAATAGCTACAAGAACATACATAAAGCAGCCCCTAATTGCGTAACACACCATTACAATTGGTTAGAATCGTTCTGAAGCTTATTGCTATTCCATTGCTCCCTATATTCGAAAATATATCTGCACAACAACGTAAATAACGCAATGAATGCTGTTGAACTGTCAAAATAGAACCCCTTACTACTGATAATGTGTAATGCAATACGAGCTACTCAACGTGTTTGCTAAAGTGCCAACTTACCGGTTATCACCGATAAAAGCGTCCAATTACCCTTATTATAATTTTAAAGTTGCAATGTACTCCTAGCCTTATATCTGCATACACTTCATAACGCTTAAAAATGGTGGCACAGCAGTGCTTTTTAATTACTATTAGTTTGAACTTTAAAGTGATTAAGTAAAAGAAATTTCTAATGTATAATTAGAAATTTCTTTTGATCGTAATGTTGGGTTATCTTTTTAAAGTTTGTAGGTACTACTTATCGGCACGGCCCATTTAGTATCGTAAAAATTTCGCGACCCTTCTCCCTCCGATGCTTCTAACTCGAAATGTTAGTCAGTCACTTTGAGTACCCTTTATTTAAGCAGAAAAATCAGAATTCCCTCAATTAACCACTGAAACTTTAAAGTGTTTGATTCCATATGGAACCTTCAATAATTTAAAAAAAAACGGCGACACCATCATATCAGAAAAGCCAGTATTCCTTTCCCGCCATTTTTTAATAAAAGTCATCTATGAGTGGCAACTCCTGATAAAAAAAAAAGAAATTGACAATGTTGCAACCCACAAAAGATATTAGTAAAAAATATTGTGTACGCTAACAATTCCATGTAAATTCACAATGAAGTGATACTTTGTCACTTAAAAGCAGGGAGCAATTAGACTGAAATTAACGTTCCTAGAATAATTTTTGAATTAACCCTTTTTTAAACAGTTTAATATATATATCCAAGTTTACGTCGAAAGTATTTCGCGCTCAAGCGACTGTTAAGTACTAAGGGTGCTCATTACCTATACTTAAGCTACGGATGTGCATCGCGACGGAAGGCTTGCATTCAAGAACTTATAATTATCCTTTAGTTATAGCTAAATGACTGGTATTCCTATAAAAATACCCGTTTTCCTTGTATTTTTATAAAGGACAAATTGATATTACTCACGCATAGCGGTTAGAAGTGTTCTATTTAGCATTTTATTTTCTTGTCTTATTAAAATCTACAATACATAAGCTTTCCTGAATTTATGATATTTCGGAAAACTCAAAATCTAAAATAATGAATTCGAACGAGCAGAAGACCTTTCCCGGTCCTCAAAACGGAAACAAATTCAGGTTTAACGTCAAGCTACCAAGTTACGAGTAAGTAAGAAAATTCAGTTTCAGGTCTGGCAACCCTAATCACACAGAAGTATAACATTTTATTGTCTTTCAGAATGGTCCTATCTTACAGAGAACCCTTCTAATTCTAAGCTGGCTTACTCGACTCAGCAGTCAACAATCTGTCGAGACATCGCGTGCGCAAACGCACCATCGATCTCGAAAAACAAAATCCAACCGTTTGCGTGCGAAGCCCAATTTATTCTAACCCTTCAGCCTATTTGTCAATTACACGTCGCATATCCGATGGGCCGCCATCTTGGTTCTCTTGTAAATGTCAACCGACGGTCGACCAATTACAAGTGTGTGCAGGCGCAAGTTGACGGTAACAACGCACCGCGATACCATAAAGTTTCGAGCCATTTATAGAAGTGAAATCTGCGTCGTCCAGATCGGCTGTTCCAATTAATGCACACGCTCGATGCCTGATAGACTCAACTTACGATGGACTGTTTTATTTGTGGAGTGATTTTGTTAGGGTTAAATGTCAGCGTGGAAACGATGTAGGGCTTGGATTGCTTGTTGTCTTTAGGTTGTTAAGATTGTAGAGTATTTAATGGTCAGTTCTAATTTTATGGAGCCGATAAACGTAGATTACAATGTGGATACAGCAATAATGCAAATAGTACATCGACATGCTTTAAACACTCCATTCTCTAAATCAAACAAGTCCAATTCCACCCCTGGGTTCATAATGTACCCGCGAAATTATACCACAAGAGCATTGGCCGTGAATTACTATCAAGCGATGCATTGTAGGAGGACATCAGCGGGTCCGATAATTTAATGGCATCGCTCGCCACCCGCAATTTAATGTAACACCGAACAACCCGGGGGCATTAATAATTTTCTCCGAGTTCGCCCATTGTACTACCGGAGGGACACTCACGATCTTAGACATCATCGGTGCCTATCGTAATTCCACCGCATCCCATGTACAGAGCCTTCTAACTTAATATGTGCATCACGAAGAACGCGTATATGGTCCGCGTACCCCGCCCAGGACCAACCGGCCAATCCTATCGCGCATTTTAAATGCCGCCGCGCATTGTATGTATATCGAGTGGGCCCGCGAATAAATTGAGTTCTTGACGCGCGTCACAGCCGCGACGTCGCCTCGTGATAATCCGCCGCGGATTTAAAACCGCTTATCCCCAACACTCTCGGGCCGAGGAATCTCCCTCCTAAACCTACAAATCAATCGTACGCCCGCACTCCATAAATTAAGAGGCGAAACAATGACCCTAAATTATTGGCCCGTCTCCTTTATCGGGCGCCTCCGTATTGTTCGTTTTTTTAAAGGACTCCTTACACAAATGAGACTCGGCTCGGACTTATTAGGTTTCGGTATTTCGCTCGCGAGATCGACAGGAGCGATAGCGTCTGTGGGAATGCACGCTGGACTGACGACGCGTTCTCTTTAATTATTCGACTTCCTCGTGCGTCTGAGACAATGGCGTTAGGTGTGGATCTCGTGTAGTGGTGCGGGCCGGCTAACGATCAGCGACTGGTATCTGGTATTTCATCACAGTGGACGTCGGCGCGTTATTTTTCCCCGCAGCCTAGCCGTTTATGTCTCACATTAACATAAACAAGCGGGCATGCGGCGGGCCCGCGTCCATATTTCTGCTACCGTCGTGACGGCCGGCCTCGGTATTGTGCGCGATACAGATCTCAGGACGCATGTGCTCGCTGCCACTGGATATTTAGAAGCTGTCTCTTAAATTCGCGTCTTCGCCGACTTAACGAGTCGCATTCTGCGTATAGGACATGCGATCGGCTATTGTCCATTTGTGGAGCGGTAATGATAATTTTGTGGAGGTTAATGCGAGTGGAGTTTTCTAAGTGGGGAGTTGACGCGTTCCATTAGGGCGGGGGATGGTTTCATAAATATTTTATTGGTTGTGAGCCAGGGCGGTTGGCGCTCTCATTACGCGGCGTAGACGCCCGAGATCATTAGTCGGTGATAAAATGCGGTCGAGAGGCGTCGTCTCTCGGAATCGGTGCATTCTTTACACGTTAGCCTCATGGAGGACTTGCCTTTTGTTTTCGCGTTCGCCACCTTTATAATTACTGGCTTTAGAGTTAATGGACTGGTTAATGTTGGTTTTGTTCCTTTGCTTCGGTTTGCTTTAATTGATTGGGAATTGGTGCTGCTTTCGTATTCAGTCTGGTTTTAAATCATGTTTTTATTGCTGGAGGCTTTCATTTTTAATTCCAAGGAACTGAGCAGTCTTTCAGTGGTCTCAGTGTTACTTTGTACAAACTTCACACTACAAAAGTTTGGGTAACTTAACCCTCAACATCTTCCATGGTTTTCAGCTCAACAACCTCTTGCTAAACCTCTTTCCAGTTCAACCCTAAACTGCAATCCACTCAAAAAAGATCCGCAAAATCTTAGTCAGCGTCCAAGTAATGAGTCCCTATCTATTCCAGCATAATCTAGTCTGAATATCATACACTACGTCTGTAGTCAAGGGTTCCCGACCAGCAATATGGTAATGATACCCGATCGGAACATTTTCCAGTTAAAGATGACTCTTAATGTGCATCTAAATACTATATAAAATAGTCTGCGAGACTGCGTGGTGCATACGGACGGGGAATATGGCGAACGATAGGTTAGCTGCATAGGAAAAAACAATTTATTGTGGGGTAGTTTTTCCTCTGCAATGGTAGTTGTAGTAGGTGGATGTTTGGTTGAACTTTTTTGTCACCTATTTTATTTCATAGCCTACCTCAATATTAAATACTGCTGTTATTTAAGAACGTGCATTTCACTTACTTTTAGGTTACATTAGTGTCCCATGTGGGTTTAAGTAAAATAAAATATTTAGATGTTGTTTATCTTTTTTTTTTTTAAATTTCATCTTTAATGCTTTTTTGGAGGATCCAAGAGCTTTAGTTTTAGACGCCCGATTAAGATTGACTATACATAGGATAGAGAAAAATGGGACTTTAAATTTAAAAATAAATAAAAATATTGCTTCCGAAATAGGACATCTGCTCTGTCTTTTATGTAGTTAGTCTATTGTTCAAAATCATCATTTTCCTGTGCTTATTCCATTTTATTTGGTGTCAACGTAACACGTCTTTTTCTTCCATACTTTCTATGAGTCGCCATTTCGGTTGTTACTATCATTCTAACTACATACTTTATAACTCAAAACCCTCTTAACATTTTCCTCATTCCGTTTCCTATGGTGAAGACAATAGATAATATTAAAAAAAAAAACAATGAAAATTTTATCTCAATATTTGACACTGTTACCTAATCATCATAATTAGTTACTCTTTATGGAAAGTTGACTTATACAACGTCTTTGACAACTCTTTATTCCACTTATTAGTGGTAAAACTTTGTTAATCTTAATTATGTTGTAATAATACACGACATTGCCATAGAATAAAGAGGGGAAGTAGGTTATCTGCGACCCAATCCGCGATTTAATTGCCTACTGTCTTAGGGTTGACGACTGTCCGCGCTTCGTCGGTTACGGTTGTCGCCCAAACCGCTAACAAATATTTATAGACTAAGAGCTTATGTTTAAATTATTTGCTTAGTATTTAGTTTACATATACTAGTCAGTTTTTTTTTTTGTAATTTTTATTTTTAGTTTTGTACACATAAAGAACCATATTTATTTTTATTTTTAATTAATACAAATATAAATAATACAAACATAACATCTATTGAATCACACATTTAATACAAAATTACAAATTAGCTACAGAAAAATACCTACTTTCTTCGGTTTCGACTATTACGAAACGCGTTGTTATTAAACTTTAATGTGTAATATATCCGTATCCTTGTAAATAACTTTTAGAAATATAAGTCTTTTATTTGTTCATAAATAGACATACCAACTTTGCAGTTTATGTGATCATTTTTTAAAAGCTAATGTGCCGAAAAGCCGTGACGCGCGAACCTCGTTCCGTGCTAGCCGCGACTAGCGCAGTCATAGGCACTCTAATATTGTGTTTAGGTGTGCGTGCGGCGACGCATAGATACTATGGCGCACACATACAAGCCGCGCGCGGTCCGTTTGTATGAAGATAACGTACTTCCCTCTCTTTATTCTATGACATTGCTCTTCGAGTCGCTTAAATTAAGTGGTAGTGGGCGCGGCACTTTGCTCGTAGAACTGACCCCCGATGGGGCAGTAACGTTCTGGAGTGACGACCAGGTACCGGAAGACACAGCGTAGGAAGGCCCCAACAAGGTGGACCGATGACCTGGTGAGGGTCGCGGGAACCCAATGGATGCGGGCAGCACAAGACCGGTCATCGTGGAAAACCTCGGGGCAGGCCTTTGTCCAGCAGTAGACCTTTATAGGCTGAAGAAGAAGAAGAAGAATGACCCAGGATTTAAAAAAAAAATGTTACTATTTATAATCTAAACACCATAACTTTGTAACAATACTCTGACAAATGAATTTATTATTTTCTATTCGATAATAATACAACCGCTACAATTTGCTATCCATCTGACCGTCACACAGGCTGGGAGCCCGTGTGTCCGCACTCAGCACTGGGCAGTGCATCGCACATTGGCGCACTCGCCTTATGGTAATGTGATCGAATCCGAAATTGGACGCCCTGACCGCAGAAGGATTTCACACACTTGGATTTATATACAGGCATATTTTAGTCGAATATTTAGATGCAAGACTATTCTAATAAGTCTTAGTGGACTTTGAAGGATTTATGTAACAATATATTTGCCCCAGCTGCGTGTATAAAGGTGTAGGTAGGTACCTACCTTTTTTTAGTTCATTATTTAGTAGGTATAGGACAAATTTTTATCCTCATTAAGTTTTTGGTTTATTTTGCTTGCTTTTATGAGAATTCTTTTTCTTTAGATTCTTGACTATAATTAATTTATATCAGCTGTATTGAGGGCAGCTTCCGATCTAGCCAGTTGCTGAATACTAGTATTTAATCAGGCAACTGACCTCTACAACCTTGTTACTGGGTAATTCCTTAACCAAAAAGATAAAAAACCTCAGCTTTGGCAATAGGTTTTTTTTTTTGGAAGTCGGTTTGTCATGGACTGTTTAATACTACCTAATCCATACTAATATTATAAATGCGAAAGTAACTCTGTCTGTCTGTCTCTCTATCTGTCTGTCTGTCTGTTACGCTTTCCCGCTTAAACCTCTCAACCGATTTTGATGAAGTTTGGCACAGACAATCTTTAGACCCTGAGAAAGAGCATAGGCTACCTTTTATCCCGGAAAAATTGATGTTCCCGAGGGAAATATAAAAAGCGCGATATACCCGAACTCCACGCGGGCGAAGCCGCGGGCGGAAAGCTATACTAAATATTTTACACGTTCATAAATAGGTTGTATGAAGAGCTTAGTCGACAGTCCGGTTATAAATCCAGGGACAACAGATACAAGTTACGGGTTTCAAGCGTTTTGTTAAATTAATGTCGATAATTATATTTTGGATCGAATTTTTAGTCGGTAAAATATTTAGAAACACAAAGATATTTATAACCATAATTAGAACAAAAAGATATGATCAAATCAGACGGCGATATGAATTTGTTTAATTATAATCATTGGTGTTTACCCTGTTTAGTACTTATTATCTACCTTATCATGTATGTTAATTCCCGACTATGAAAAATGTCATCATGTTGAATAAAATAATCTTTCTCTTTAAACATATCATATTTTTTTAAAATTTTCTCTTGAATGATGTTTATGTAGTATTATACACTTAACATATATATTTATTGTATATTCTATGTAAATAGTACACTATAGACTGCCTACACTATTTCCCTCTCCTTCCCCTTAGTATTACATCCAAAGGTTGTCTGTAAAAGATCGCTCTTACCGATAAGACCGCCCATTGTGTCACCCTATGTAAAATCTTTATATTTATGTTCTGTAATCTATATGGTGTACATAGAAAAGAGTATTCTATTCTATTCTGTGATTCTCCCATTCAGCGGATTCGGTTTTTTTTTTTTTCATATTATAAACTAGCGCTTGACCGCAATACCGCCTGATGGTAAGCAGTGACGCAATCGTTGATGGTAAAGCGCACTAGTTTATTAAGAGCCTATTCACTCTAGCCTTGAAGACACTCAAATTGTAGTCCGACGGAAACACCGCCGCTGGCAAACTGTTCCAGTCCCTCGATGTACGCGGTATAAAGGAGGAGGCGAAACGCTTCATCCGGATCGTAGTGGTGTTAACAACGTAAGGGTAGAAACCAGCCGTACGACGGGTCGTCCGCTGGTGGAACGGAGATGGGGGAATTAAATCATGCAATTCCCTCGCACACTCCCCGAAATGCATCCTATAGAACACTGAAAGGCTGGCTACTCTACACCTGTGCTCTAGGCTTTGGAGACTAACTAGAGTTAGATCAGGGTCACCAATCAGCCTCTTTGCACGTCTCTTCAAGTTTCCTGGCAGCCACCTTGGCCTTGGACTCAATGAACCGCCCGGATTCTTCTTCAAGCAGCCCATGACATTCCCACTGCTGGGACATAGGCTTCCTCTCAGCGAGAGGGAGTGAGCCGAAATCCAACATGCCATCGGCTCAATTGAATTGGTAGATGAACATGTTTCAGAATGTTTGGTTCTAGGTCATGCAATTTCATCACAATGTTTTCCTTTACCATTCTTAGGTTCGTACCTATTCAAGAAGGAAACTCAAATCTCTGATTGATTGATTGATGAATTGATCTCTGTTTAAACATTACTTAAAATTAGTTTCAACCAATCAAATGGCTTCAAATGAGACTTAACTAGAGCTTGAGTTTGAGTGACGTTCTGTTATAAGGACCTTAGAACAAAGGCAATGAATCAATTTCCTTCGCAAGTGCCTTCTGGGTTTGAACCTACAGGACTCACGTCACGGCTTTTACCACCACTTGGTCACCACTTAGGATCGACGACAGAATTCGATGACCACAAAAGTATCCATGACAGTGCTAAACCCCGCCAACCCTCTCCCCGCGCACGTCGGTCACTTCGCCATCACTATCACGAAATCATTTTTCATAATTGCGATTGCTCGATCAATCTTACGTGGACGGAAGCTACTCAACCTCGCCCTGTTCCCCATAGATTTCTGTGTATTATTGTTGTTTATTTTTTGACTGATAGCTCGCTAGCTGACCCACTTGCTTTATCGGTATAACCACACGCGATTAGGTGGTTACGTTAAATGTTAAATATACACGAATTGTTTAGTAGAAATGATGAATTTTCGTTGGTGCATGATTTGTTGAGGGTTGCTTGGTTAATTGTTTAAGGACGGAAATATTATGAAAGCTACAAAGTTACAAGTAAAATTCTTGAACAACAAATATTTGAGAAAAAGATTCCTTTTTAATGGGGACTCTAACTACCTACTCTTTTTATTTACATAATGCAAACTGAAAACAACCAACTATTAAAACACAATAAACCTATTAGATGCCGTATTATCGATATAAAATTTCTATTACGATGCATAGAAATTTCTCACGCGCAAGAAATGCCACAATAATCTCTTAAGTACGCCTTAGACTTGCAATACATATTTATTATCCTAACCTTTATTCTCTGGGAGATGGCCTTTAAACGCATCACTTAACATTTAATTCGAAAGAAACACACTACATCTTCTACTTTTAAATCCCTCGTAAAAAAAAAAAAAGACTCAAACAGCGGGGTCGTGTTCTAAAATTCATAACTCTAAGCCTTCGTTTCATTACCTGAATTAAAACTCCACTAAATTGCATAAAAAGATCAGCGTTCATAAATCTAAAAGACAACGAACTAAAGGTAAATAAATATCTCAAGTCCCGGTAAAGCCTTTGGATTCCAACCAAAGAAAATATCGCACCCGAATTCCGGTGGCGACTGACGGGGCAAATGGAAAAAAGCGCGAAAAACGTTGCATTCCTTAGCCCCGCCCACGTGCGCGCGCGCTGCGAGCGACAGGTGAATGCGACGCGGGCGCAGCTGCCGCGCCGGACGCTGCGATTTGCTGCTCTGTTTTTCTTCAGAATATGCTTAATAAAATATTGATGTACAATGGGTGGTGACACCGCGCGCGATTTCTGTTACATCTCCGACCTCATTGTACCTGCTCGTCCGCCAGTCTCTTTTTATGTTCACTATTAACAATAACTATGTTGGAATTTTTAAAATGCTTTTTATATAGAGATTGGATTTTTACGTCGAACGAGTGAAAGGTAATGTCTGCATGGAGGCGACTTTATAATGTAGAGCTTTCGATTTACAAAATGCGTGAGGGCAGCGAGGTCGCGAGGGTCATCAACACACTTATTGGTCTGTTTTTCTGATGATAATCTTACAATATTCAGTAATCTGCTCAATTATCATATGATCGCTACTGAGCTCAGATGCTATTTAATAAGCGCTAAATGCAAGCTAACTGATTTTCTCTTGCCTTCAACTGGGCCTCTGTCGAAGGTCTCAGTGTCCATGAAAATAAATGGCTAATTACAACCGTAACTCACAACCGGGCGAGTCACGAAAACATAAAAAGGCAACAAAACGCGATATATCAAGTTACTCACTTATCTACATACGAATATGGGTCTGTAAGTGTACACTAAGAGAAAGACATAAAACAATGAACAATGGGGGCATAAATCAGTATAATTAGTTTTGCTTGAACGGAGCGAAATCATTGGTCAAAACGCATCGTGGCCACGCCCCTGCGGTGCAGCATGCATCGCGGACGTTAGAGCGGCCGCTCGCCTGTTCAATTGGATCAAACGTAACGTTAGCAACACGAGTGCGGATTGCCATGTTTATCTGCACTGAAAATCTGTGGAGTGCTATTCGGGTAACTTATTCGTGTTTTTGAAGTAGTAAGGGATAAGATTGTGGTGCATTGTTACCTACGAGCTTAACTTTAAGCTTGTTGAAGCTCTTTCTGCTTGAAGATACTGCAATGTTCTTAGTTTTCTAAGAATATCTTAAGCCGTTTTATTTTAATTTATTAGCTGTCTACGATTATACTTTTCTTGTAGAAGATTTTAATTGCTGTGGTAGATTTTGGAAGAACTGTAATAACAAAACCATTTTTTTTAATGTTACCTAGTTTTTTAATTATTAAGAATAAAACACAAAATCTTATCGCTAAGGTACCTATCACAAAATTCTTGTTCCATTATAATGCGAATAACCACAACTTCTATCAAAACATGGTCCCCGCGGATCAAAAGCCCTTAGCGGCAACATTAACATAAGTTGTCAACTCCATCGCAAAATCACAAAAATCTTAAAAAAAAATATCCTTGGACAATTTCTCTGTTATTTGCTAACTGTACTTGACTAGTGCGACCTCCGGGCTCCGCGCGTTCTCGAATGTCTACAACTGTTACAAGTAGCAACTATGTAACCTACTGAGTAGCCGTCACTGTAATACATGATCTTCATAATATTTTCTTTTTATTGCTTCAATTGGTTTGATTTTTTAGGGTTCCGTGCTCAGAGTGTAAAAACATGACCTTTTTATTAAGACTAGGTACACTATCTGTCATCAGCACGGTAATAAGGACTTTCATTTTGACAGTTCAACAACATTAATTGCGTGATTTACGTTGTCGGGCGGATACATTTTTAGAATATACGGAGCATTGGAGTAGCTATACACTTCAAAATGATTCAAACTGATAGTAATATCTGTTATGTAATTATGGTGCTGGCTTATAGTTATAATTCTTGAACTGTGATAGCTCGACAGTTGAAATTTTCATAGCTGATGTGTTTCTTCAAAAAATACTAAATAGTAGCCAAGGGCTGTAAGGCATCTAGTACAGCCTGAGCCTATAGTTCGAGGGTGCAATTGATGCTTACACCAGAGCTAACTGATGTAATAGATGTAAAGCAGAGTGCTTTACATCTCGATTGTGAGGTAAGTAGAAAAAAACCGGCATTACAAGAATAAAACATTACTATTCCCGCCTTTTTTCATCTTTTTTTTTTATTATTTTTTCAAGAACGAAATTGAGCTTCGCTGTTCGATATTTAAAATTGATGACTATTATACTCTTACGAAGACAAGGCTGAATCTGAATAGCGAAGCGACCTCTTTTGTCATTGGACTGAATGCATGATTTCTATTGCCAGTATGATGGTTAGATGTAGGTACGCGAACTTTTTGAAAGAGTGAAGTGTTTTTTTTTTAATTACTTACCGTCTTAGGGCTTTTCTAGCTACATTATTATCCTAGAGCGCTAATTGGGGGAAATAAGTGTAATATAATGTAAAACGGTTTTTTATTAACGGTTTATAGATGAGAATGATACAGAACCCTTACGGTTTCGACGAAATTAGTGCCTGAGGTTAAATGACGTATTTTTAGTAGCCATGTCTAACCTTGTTAAAGAGTACCTACCTTAATTTGACAGGACCAAACGATTGTTTGTCTTCTGTTCTTTTCTTAATGAAATCGAGAGAAAAAGAGACAATGAACTTAAACTTAGTTTAGTTTGTGAACCAAGGGAATCAGCCTAAATGTGGTTTTCAAAGGACAAAATAGTCTTGCTTAGTAATCGGAGACATGCAACACTAACAGATAATGATCATTGGTTTTGATAACATCTATAGCATTGTCTATTGTTCTACAACTACTTATTTCGATTTGTACGTTATTCAACATTTTGTTTATCAAATCTGCTAAAATACCGGTTGGGGGGGTTTTTACGGAGCGGGAGCGCGGTCCGCTAATGCTACCTACATGTATGTATAGCACTAATTATTTTGAGTACCTAGTATTTTCGGCCTACAAGAAAAATTAAATTGAAAGTACAGTTTATCAAAATCGCTGATACAATGTTACTAAGTATAATAATCTATACTACCTACTATATAAAGCTGAAGAGTTTATTTGCTTGTTTGAACTGCGACCAATAGGAGCGGAGCATAACTACCTCCACGCGAACGGAGTCGCTGGCGGCCGCTAGTTTCAACCACCAACGACCATCAACCCCAACCACCGTCACCGTTCTACCATCAACGATTGCATCACTGCTCACCGTCAGGCGGAATTGCGGTCAAGCACTAGTTTATAACGTATATATAAAAAAAAAGTTTATAAATATATAGAAAAAAATATTTATAATATTTGTATTTCGGTGGCATCTCAATTTAATAAAATTTCAAGGATACTGCTAATTCATTGCTCCATGTTTAAATAACGCAATGAATGTTGTTGAACTGTCAAAATGAAACCGATTGCTACCGATAGTGTGTAACGCAATTAGGTATCCTTTTGGTCCCAATTGCTTCCCATCTTGAATTTAGGTATATGTTGATTTTGCCACCTTTACATAATATATTAGGTAGATACATGTAATCTATAATAACTACTTCTTTAAAAAAAAAATACAAATTTGTTTTTATCTCTGTTGTTGCATTGTTTATGGTATTTGTTCCTTTAAAATGAAAATCAATGCTTACACAACTTTAAAAGCTCTTCATTTTATATACTCAATACTTATAAGATCGAATAAAGTCATAAAATTTATCGTTAGCTCATTAAGATTCATTAAGAACTTTTCTTTTGTTTAATTAAGAGTGAATACGAATTCAGTTAGTTTTATTAGTCAAATAAATACAAGATTTTGTATGTAAATATTACATTTACATAAGAATGTTAACTTTCTAATACATAAGCAATTAGTTATAACAATAATCTTGTGGTCTTTTAATGTGTGTCGCAGGTCAAATATTTTCAAATAATTTAATTACAGAGGTTAAGCAAACCGTTCGTTAGGTCAGTTTTTGACGCGTCTTTGTCGTTATTGAGCTAGATTTGTTTCATTGATTATAGTTAGACAAGCTTTTGTTTATATATTTTTGTGTTATTTATCGATTATATCGATAAATAAACTACCAATTCTCGGTTGTAAGTTACCACCCACCAAACAAAGTCTTGCCGCCAAGCCATTCGTCGTGTTTATGATGTCTGGTGAAGCCGTACGAGGATGGGTCTGAACAGTTGTATTATGATGTGTGCCGAGTACGATGCATCAAATGTTGTTGTGTCGCGAGTTTGGTCGTGGAAGGTTTCTAGATTAATCCCCCTCTGGCGCTGCATCGTTGGTAGTGTTGTTGGGTTCAATATTGCATCACCTCCCTCAACTGCCGTCTTCCTTCCTATTCACGAAGTTTTTTGAGTGAATAGACTTAATAAACTAGCGTGCTTTACTATCAACGATTGCATCACTGCGAACCATCAAGCGGTATTGCAGTCAAGCACTAGTTTATAAATATGACAAAAAAAAGTGATAAGTAGTACAATTTGGTAGGTACATGCAAATAACAATAATATATTGTTATTTTTAATCATTGTTGTTTTATGTCTGATGATAGGCAACTGTATTTTATTTGATAGTCTGAATGATATGGATATGTAATTGGTACATCATTTAAATGTGACTAACGACGTAAAACCAGCTGACTTCAGGCGCGTGAATTTCCGCGTTAACACAATGCGTCGCATCGTATCGCCAGTCCGCTCTATTGTTTCTTTCTAGTTTAGGGTAGGTACGTTTTAATCTCTGCTTACCTCCAGACGGTTTTAGCGTGATTTAAACTACTATAGTTTATAGGTTTCTTCAAGAATTGGGCTATCAAACACAAAAGGCGTTTTCAAATTCGATAATATGTTACTAGAATATCTTTTATACCGCGTACATCGAGGGATAGGAACAATTTACCTGTGGTGGTCTTTTTGTCTTATGACAATTTAACTGTCGTCAAGGCTAAAGTCGCTCGTGGCTCTCAACTTTACCATCAATGATCGCATCACTGCTTACCATCAGGTGGGATCGAGGTCAAACACAAGTAACATTAAAAAAACTGCTCATTCTAATATAGTGAATGAAGTTCCAAAGGGCTCTAACTCTAACATTATCTTCTTAACACACGGCAATAAAGTCTTTCTTTCAACGTTTTTCATTATCTCTTTACTCCGTGTGTGTCCAGTATCAGTACAGAATTAATTACAAACGTAAGTTCATCAATTTATTTCCAATCATTATTTAAAATATTCAGACCACCGCCTCAACTCGATAGTGACGCACGATCAGAGGAATACTAAAACATTTACACTTCAATAAGAAAAACGTTGTTATAATTTTAATTTTACTTATTAAAAATTGATGCGATCATGTTAAATTAATAATTTTAATTTGGTGATAGTCAATTCATAATTTAAATGTATTGTGAGGAAAGAGGGTGAATTTATTTATTTTATGAGAAAAGAGGAAAAGAAAATGTGTGTTTTTTTATATATTTTATTTTAAGAACCTAGAGAAACATTATATAAATTCAAATTCAAATTTCAAATTCAAAATTTTTATTTCGGATTAAAAAACATCCATATAGTGTTAGTACAAATAAAGCTTAGCCTAATGTTAGTAAAGAATTAACTAAAGTGGGTCTGGACTCCTATCCACCTACGTAAGAGGGGCGAGTCCCACCGATCCGAAAACACATTCAGGATGCCATTGGAGGAGGTGCGCAAGCGCGCCATCATGGAAGCACAACGTTTTCGCATGATCGCGGCGAACCCGTCGACCCTCGCCTCCGCGAACATCCCTGACGCGCTACAGCGCCACGGCAACCCCAAGAGCACCCTGAATGCGTTATTATACTGTACGCGCAAGTCGCTGTATGCCCGCCGGGTATACGTGGCCCACATATAAAGAACACGTAATTTTTTTATATTTTTTTAACTTCGAGTGAAGCGAACCTATGACCGCGAATGAAGAAGTAGCGGCCATTACGACTCCCGCCCATATAGAGGAGGCCGTGTCCCAGCAATGGGGACATTATAGTCTGATTCTCTCGCAAGGCAATGTAGGAGATAGTTGGTTGCTTTCCTCAGCTATCCTATTGATGCCTTAGAAAAGGTAGTGGTTGTACTTAATGCTCTATATGAACTTTCTTCCCACATAAAGTAGATGTTAAAAGCTGTGTATTACATAGAGAAGACGCTCAGTGATATGTGTGTTACATGGAGAAGACGCTCAGTGATATGTGTGTTACATGGAGAAGGTGCATGGATTGATTCAGACCACGTCATTAGACAGTGGCGCCAGTAGCTTGGAATTAAAATATCGTGTTAATCAAATTCAATCATTAACAGTAATTATAATAAATTAATTAAAAAAACTGTCACACTTTTACACGTCTCCATCGTTAATTATACGGTAATTTTATAATTATCTGTCAAATCTTTCCATAATTATAAATGCATGGAAAACTAATAAAATTTTACTGCTTTAGATTACCCAAATGACATTATTTATTTGACACTATTCGTAAATTATTGCGAAAAAATAATATAGAGATTTTTGAAAACATGTTCTCTCCTAATCAATTAAGAATTTAAATAATTCACCATTTATGAATGTTTTATAACGTTTAAACTGCCATTATTTTAATGACAAAACTAGAATTATTTAAAACAATAAGTTAATAATTTATTTATTCAATAAAATGTAGGTGATTAATGTGTTTAGATAACATTCAAAGATTTTGTGAAGGATATATGAGATGTTACATACATATGACTGGTTTTAATTTATTTTTTATTTTTACATTAATTATATGAAATAGATGTTTTACAACAAATAATACCATATACACATACCAACATACCAATACACACCAACACAACCAACCAACCAAGCAACCATAACATACCAATTGGCGTGGTCACCTTCAAAAACAAATTTATTGTCATAAAAAAAATTTACCATAAAAACTTATCATCATCTCAGTGATCATTTTTTGCCCTATCATTGAACACCTAAAAAAACTTAAGAAAAAAAAAAGCATTCATCTGGTCATTCGTACCCCGCCTGTTACCAAACATTGGTACAAATGGGCCAGGCTCTTGTCGCTAATGAAAATGATGTCCGGACATCACGGCGTTGACAAATACGGATCGCACCGGCCCGGACACTGCCCGTCCGGGATTTTTCACGCGAACCCGTCTAATCCAGCGTCGGGGTCGGTTAGACCGATAGATTTGTCCCAATGTTTGTTGGCAGACGGACGATTTTTTAGGGTTATCCGGCGATCTCGAGCGGAGATTAACTTCCATCTGTTGCGTGGATTTTGTACCATTTTTATAATGTTTTATTGAAAAATGATAGAATGAATGAAGAGAGGGAACTCTCACTCACTCATAATTACATGCTTAAAAATATACTACTGTATGTATAGGTATACTAGTATAATTCATTTCTGTTTCAAAGTAAGGGTTTACTTTGAAACAGATATGAATTATTTATATTATAATTCTTTGAAAATAACATAAGTATAGCGCTAAATGTTGTTGTGTCTGAAGTTCGGTCGTGGAGGGTTTAACATTGCATCACCATGCTCAACTGCCGTCTTCCTTCCTATTCATTAAGCTTTTTAAGTGTATAGTATTAATAAACTAGCGCGCTTTACCATCAACGATTGCATCACTACTTACCGGCTTGCGGGATTGCAGTCAAGCACTAGTTTATAATTTAAAAAAATATGTATATATGATATACATATAATTTATGGCCTTTGGTTACATAACTGACATCATAGAACTAAAGCCAATATAATAAAAATAATACAGTGACGTTCAAAACATAGAGTCCCAGTGTCATCTGGACGACAAAAGAATGTCAAAACTTGTCAAAAATTTAGGATAATCAGAGATATTTTGACAGATTGAGACTGAGCAGACTGTGAACGTTCTTAAAATTACGAGAGTGGTCTCTGTGAGCATTCACTCTAATATATAATGTTCCCACTGTTGGGAGACAGGCCTCCTCTCGATGAGAGAGAGTGGGCCGTAATCTACCACGCTCGCTCATTGCGGGTTGATAGATGTCACATGTCTTCGAAGTTTTTGACTCTAGGGCACGCCGGTTTCTTCATAATGTTTTGCTTCACCGTTTTGAGAGCAATGGTGGATATGAAATAATTTACACAAAATAATGCACATGATGGGGTTCGAACCTACGACCTACCACTTGTACCTAAGTCACGGCCGATATTTAAAATGTCAAGTTAATTAAACAATATAGGTAATACTAGCGGCCGCCAGCGACTTCGTTCGCGTGGAATTAGTCATGCTCAGCTCTTATTGGCAATATGTACGGCTGCGTTAGCTCCCGTTTTCGCAACATTTTTTGTTACTGCTCTGCTCCTATTGGTCATAGCGGGATGTTAAATAGCCTAAAGCCTTCCTGGATTAATAGGATATCCAACGCAAAAATAATTTTTCAAATCGGACCCGTAGTTCCTGAGATTAGCGCGCACAAACAAACAAACAAACTCTTCAGCTTTATATATTGTATAGGTAATATAAGTCACTAGTCCACAAAGCAACCCAACCCGTTTCTATCTGGACTTTTAAAACGTGCCATACTTATATTTTGAGAAGGAAATGTCCATCTTTACTCATTACTCATCACATAGTTAAAAGTGGATCACAGTTTTTTCTTTATTATTTGACATGTCTATCCAACTATACTATCGACGCGAGACATCTCAAATGATAGCCACGATATTCAAATGCTATAAAACTCGATATCCTTCACATTTATCTGATACGCCTAAATTAATTTAAACAAGCGAATCAATTGTTTGTTTTGACAGTACTTTATTTTCGGCATCTGATTAATTTGCATTTACTACAGATGAGTGCAGTTTTTTGTATTCTTGTTTATGATTCGAATAACTTTGAATATTATTAACGTGTCACGGTTCGTCTCGATGACTATATTTGAAGACAAGAGTATCGATTCAACTAATAGAATTGACATTTCCAAATAAGTCTGAACATAAACCGAGAGCTACACGGGTACAAGGTGTCGGCAACTTTGTTCTATAAGTTATTACTATAAAAAGTATATTGAACGATTTAAGACAAAAAATATTGCACGCATTCTGTTTGGTTTTTGTTGAAAACAAGTCTTATTTTGATTAGCCATTAGATCTGATTTATATTTCAAGTCATTAACTATTAATGATTTATACGGTCGACACTAAATATTGGTCAATAAAAAATAAAATTAACGACGAACGTTGTCGATTTTATTTTTGATGTAATTTGATTTTTTTCAACTGTTTATAGAAATAATATAAAACTTAAGTGGTCTATTGCAAATCAACTGAAACAATCAATAAATTTCTTTGTCAGATTTTATTGTAAAACTATCATAAACTTCGTGTAACGGGTGAGAAATTAATTACAATTACTTCAAGATATTAATCAACTTGTTTTACTTGGTAGCAACTTAAAGCCTGAATAAGGACAATGTTCATTGTCAAAGTAGGATTATTTTTCAACTACATTTTTAATGGCGTTCTTGAGCAAGTTCTAAGTCATCCTGAAATAACTTTCATTACCAAAAACTTCTACAAATAAACATCAATTTCAAAAAATCTTGCTACCCAGAGCCAAACACGCAAGCAATCATTTTATAAATGAATAACCTACTCCATTGATATTCGTCGATAACATGATTGATACTAGAATTTGTTTCGCCGGTCGCCGTCCCAATCAATCAACGCCA
Source organism: Sesamia nonagrioides (assembly GCA_017933935.1). Classification (NCBI taxonomy): domain Eukaryota; kingdom Metazoa; phylum Arthropoda; class Insecta; order Lepidoptera; family Noctuidae; genus Sesamia; species Sesamia nonagrioides. The sequence goes on from JADWQK010001279.1 coordinate 653,456, forward strand.
TCTCTTGATTGATACGCGACGACACTGGATTCATGAGCGTATTAATTTAACTTCGCTACGACATTGATGGATATTTATGATATTAACGAGCTATATAATTATCTCGATGTGAAAGGTAAAAGTTCTGTTGATGTATGTGTTGCGGCTTTAGTTGTTGGTAGGTTTTCAGGGGTTTCTTTTGGGGCCCGAATAAGTGTTTATGAAAATGTGACCTTCAGTGTAGCTGGTACACAGTGACTGAAGGATAAAAACTGGGACAAAGGCGTCGTTTCTATTGTTCACATGCTAAACCACTTAATTTTAAGTTAAGTGCATCTGTTTTCTTTCCATTTTGTTAAGAAAAGGGTAGCAGATAACATTTTAGTTTAATCCTGTCAAATTAAGACACTCCATCCGACAGTTTAGACGCGATTATAAACATGGCGACTAAAAATACGCCAGTTTACGTCAGTAGCGCACTAATTTGACAGGTCTCAACTGACATTTTATCTTCTGTCCCTTTCTTAATGAAATAGAAAGGAAAAGAGGAACTAAATTTAAATTTAGTTTAGTTTGTGGACAAGGGAATCGAGGCCGAAGTGTGGGTAAATGACAAGGTTGACAGTTTGATGAATGGGAGACATGGAATCAGAAATGAATGATGAGACATTTGTCATAAGGTAGCTACTTCTCTAGCATGTATTAACACTATTTTCTGCTATTTGTTCCTATTTTATCATAAAACACTAGTATTTTACGTGGAGCCAATCCAGATACTGGGTACCCCTTGGTAAGACTGTCAACGCTATCAAAAACTAAAAAAATGAGATTTTTTGAACTATTTTTCCTTATACGTTTTAGTCTATTTTGAAAACCTTCACCAGTTATTTCTTTCCTTCAAAAATGTCATAGACACACGTTACCACTTTTACACACCACGAAATAGTGACATCTAACCCGCAACCGCTATGAATGCCAACAAGACGTAAGTACGAACGTTAACAGGAGCTCAAATAGTTGATATACTCCGAGTCAACCCTCCGCGCCGGAGTGACAGCGACAAATCGTTACTTGTTGCGCCCGCTTTCTATGCTCAATGTTTAGATACCGCAGAGTTATCATACATGTTTATTAATGTACCGTTTATGAAAATATATTTCGATGGTAAGATGGTGGAATTCAAATTTAATACATTTGGTTGAAATTTAAAAATAAAAGGATGTATTTTTTGCAAACTTTTATCTGGCTTAAATTGCAGTTATCTTGGTTTGAACTCACTAAGTTTGATAAAGACCAAAGCTATAAAGTTTGATAAGGAGATGCATCTATCACTAATTCATTAATCACCATCTTTCATGTCCGATAGAATAAAATCAAAATAAGAAAAATAATAGTGTAATCGATTGTTGAAATTGAGCCTTACATAATATCGACTTTCGAGTCGTGGTGGCCTAGTGGTTAAAACACTTGCCTCTCAAGTATAAAAGTGCAGGTTAAATTCCAGGTCAGGCAAGTACCACAGTAACTTTTGTAAGTTATATATACTTTGTAAGTATATCTTGGACACCAGTGACTGATTACAAGGTGAAGGAAAACATCCTGAGGAAACCTGGACTCTAGGTCTGAAATCGCCAACCCGCATTTAGCAAGCGTGGTGATTTCGCTTAAACCTTCTCCGTATGAGAGGAGACCTGTGCCCAGCAGTAGGACAATAAAAAATATTGATGATTATAATGATGATTTAACACATGTCCTTTTTTCAGTTAAACAGAAATAAAAAGATGCACTCACCTTAAATTTAGCTTACTTATATTATTTATGCACTGAAGAACCACCCCAAAAACAGTTATTACCACAAACGTTTTGCGTGAAAACCGGAGTCCACTCGTACAGTCCACAAACTTGACGTAAACAAGAGACTCGCTGCGAAGTCATGACAAGTTACACTTGAGCCTCGTTGTGTTTCTAACTTGTTGCGTCGACGTCTAAACGCATCAGTGATGACGCACTCCGCATTTAAGGGTTGATATTTTGGTAGTAACATTAATGAAGACATCATTTTGTTTATCTTTTTCTGGTGATTAGCCCCCTTATTCATAAACGTTGTTTAAAGTTAACTAGTGATTAGCGATTCTTTAAAAATACATTTTTGACCTTTAAACGTCATTTAATTTTAGTCGTCGTTTTTTAATAAACACAACAGTGGTTAAGGTTCAATTCATAAACGATGATTAAAGGAAAGTGACGTGCAAACGTCTAAAAAGTAAGGTTAAACAGTCGTTAATCACTAGTTAACTTTAAGCAACATTTATGAACAAGGGCGAGATATAGAAGTATGTCGCTATTTAAAAGTGTTTGTATTGGTGTTCCTGAGTACCTATAATATGCTAATTTGTTATAAATTGTGCAATTACATATCACCTGGAAGGACCCCTTCAACCTGTGTAGTTTTTTTCTCAAAATATCATCAAACATTGATTCTACATGGTCTTCATATTATGATCTTAGCAATATACAATATGTAAAGAAAACCCTGTCCGACCCATAAGGATAATAAAGGTTAGGTAAACACTTGACCAAATATATTATAAAATTTTACATAATCATCACAGTAACAATAATAATGAATTTTGAAATAATCTTTTTTTCCCGGGTATTAATTCCAATTTCCCCGAAATTTGGTAATTTTTAAAAAACTGACAACACCATTTGTGACGGAGCGAATAGCGATGCGACCACGTGCCGCATGACCCCGCCCCCCTTCACCGGGGCTATCGGGTTGCCTATCGCACATGCATTAAGTTACCTCGCTTTTTCGAAATAATATTTTTTTTTTTTGGGGGATTTTTTTTTTAAGTTTAGCCCGGCTTCGTAGGCATTATTAAAATCAGTTAACGATACCTAACAAGACTTTCACGGGTCGGACAGGGTTTTCTTAACATATTGTATATATTTGTTTTGACCATTCTTCTCGGAGTAGTTCAGCATTTCCCTGAACTCATTTAATTAAAAAAAAAAACAATATGATTGACAAACGCACAACTTGTAGAAATAAAGAAGATGTTTCGTTTTGGGCCACCACTATGTACGCTTTAAAGATAAAAAGGAAAAAAATAGAAGATTTTCATAAAAATACTACTAAATTAATTGGAATAAAAACACAATTATATATAATTAATTATTTGTAATGTTTTTTAGTGAAATAACCCTTTATTAAGGTAGCCATGATATTTTTTATGACTTTTGATAGGCGACTTTGACAGTTCTATTTTCCGGTTGTGTTGTTCGTGTCGAGTGTTGATTTGATTTGATTGTGTTTATTTAATGGGCCGTATGTTCGAAATTCATGTTTGGTTTTTTTCGCAGTCATAAGGTAGATAATATAGATACGATAGACTTAGATATATGACACGTCAATCAAATGTCACTGTCAAAATCTTATTTCGCTTATTGCTGACCACCATATTTATTAGTAGTTGTGTTGCACTCCTTGGCCGAGTTATATTGAATCTGTATAAAAACTAAGCTAAAATATAGGAAATTAACATTAAAAACAGTTAACTATAGCGTAATTATACCTAGCATTAAGTGTACAATGTGCTGGCCCAGGCTCCATACATTTCTGAAACATCTCCTTTCATTTATAATTTACTCCGTCCTTACTCCGTCGGTTCAGGCAGTCAACTAAAGGTAAACAAAACAACCACGTACCAGCTACTTCAGTTGTCAGGCTACGTCACTATTGCACTTTTCAATTTAGCAACGTTAACGTACGGACGACAGGAGGTCAAGCTACCCGAAACTGTCAGATATTCCCAATCAACCTTAAGTCTTAATTCTTTAGAGATAAAGTTGAAAATCGGATAAAGAAATGTTACAGATAGTAAGTAGCTTTATATGCTGTCTTCTGTACCTTTTGTGTTTTTCTTTTTTTGTTTTTGGTTTGGCGTTGGAAATCCGATGTTTCGGTTTCTTCGATCTTGGGGGTGACAGATGGGCCGGACTCTTACCATTAACCACCGCGTTGTTTCATATGGCCTGGGGTGCAGGATTCACATAAGCATTCGTACACCCCCTTTTACGAAGCACCGTAACAGGTGGCTTTCGGTAGTTTCAACTACCCCCATGGGATAAAGGCGAGTGTTTATTGACATTCTTTGCCTGATTGTCGCAGAAAATTCCGAACGCTATCTTTCACAAATTTCAGCATTCATAATCATATCAGCTGGAGGTCTTCCACTGCTGCACATATTTGTAGTTCTCCCCTAAGCAACTTTACATCTGCACCTCGAGCTTCGACCAGTTCTGTGCTGTCCGCTGTGTGGTTTCTTCGGCTTTCACCTGGTTTCATTTCCAGCATCATCTACACTAATGCATTGGTTTTAATAAGTTTAGTTTGACAGGTAGATGATGTCCATTGAATTATTTACTTCAGTTTTACATTAGCAGTCACATCACAAGTTCTATTTTTGCTACACTAGCTGCCTCCTGTGGTTTCACACGCAAGAGTTTCGGTCCCGCCGAAATATTGCGATAAAGGATAAAATGTGTACCTACCTAATTCTTGGATATAAACTATTTGCGAGCAAAAGTTATTCCAAATACTTTCAGAAGTTGGGCCGTTAGATATACCTACAAGAATTAACAGTGCAATTGCACACAATTGCACAACATTAACAGTGCAATCACACACAACTGCACAAAATTAACAGTGTAAGAGACAACACGGTTGGTACAGTGGTTGAGCGATCGACTGCTGCGCTGCGTGTCGCGGGTTCGATTCCCGCACGGAACAAATATTTGTATGGACTACAGGTAGTTGTGCCGGGTCTGGCTGTTTCTGTACGTGGGTTTATATTTTTGTAAACGCACTCATGATAGTGAGTTATAAGTGATTTCTAGAGTGCAGTAACGTTCTTTTTTTGAAAAAGTGTATAAAATAACAGTGCAATTATGTGAAAATACACTACAAATGTGTAAAACCAACTATTTTTGCTCAAACCACAACCTATTTAATCCCAATCTTTTCCCCACGAATCAAATAATCACCACGCTATCACCACCGCCACATTATTCTCGGTTATCAGTCTACTCACCCCAGTGGCGACTATCGTGAACATACGCGGCGCGGACAACGCGGTATCTGACATTTTACGAGCGCAACCGGGACGGCCGGTCAATTACCAACAGATACCGCTTGCTTATTGTGTACAATCAATATTGGGCGTGATATGCACGAGGTGAATTATAATATGGTAGGTTTAGTTGTGCTGTGTCTGCCAAATAGGAAGGGTACAGACTAGCCATGAAGTATTTTAATTAAAGGGATTTTTATCCTTGCTTCATTTTCTTTTGATAAGTTCGAAGAGGTATTTTGTATGCACCAAAAATAGTAAGTCAATGACTATCTCGCACACTGATGAAAAACAGTTAAGTAGGTATCAAACTTGACTAAGTATATGATTTTTGATTTTACTGTGGACGTAATTCACTTTTCTCGTGTTTATAGTTTTTTTATTAGTATGTATGACGAATACGACAGTGTCAGTAAGTCATATTACATTTTTTGTTTAGAAATAAGTTTTTGTTATGTAACTTAAGATTAGTTTATGATGGGACTGACGTGAACTGTGTTCAAAGGTCCCTTAAAATAAAGATTTTAAAAAAGTCAGTAAAAAGTAATCTCTTAACTACTCTTACTAATATTAAACTTAACACCTACTAAATCAAAAAAATAAAAACTCGATCAGCAAACCGGTCGGTTATAATTGGAACACTTGATACAAAAGTCGAAGGACAAATTCGAAACATCGCGATCACCCATCGGTGGTAAGCACGATTTATAGAGCGTGCGACCGTGCGTGCACGTACGGAATTTATCGGAACACGCACGAAACGGTGACAGATCGGTGATGTTTTTAGTTTGGCGTTTATTTTTTACTGTGTTTGTAATTAGTGAGCTGTGATTGTGCGAGTTGTGGGAAGGACCGGTGATATGGAGATAAGGGAATTGTGTTAAGGTGAGCTGTGGGAGACTTATATTTTACTTGTACTTCAGATAGCACGTTAAGCTGTAGCTCCCAGCTGCCCGTGGAGAATCGATAATCTGAGTTGTGAAGGTCAGATAGGCATCTGACCTCCACAACTCAGTTACTGGGTACACTCGCTGGATACAGTCGCTCCACGTAAGCACGTAAAATACTAGCATTCAGCTTTATTCGGTCAGACTGGGAGCTGACCTCAACAAAAGTACTCAGAAAAAGGCTAGGTAAATATTTAATGAATGAAAATTCAAAGTCGTTTGTTTATTAATAACTAGCTTTCCGCCCGCGGCTTCGCCCGCGTGGAGTTCGGTTATATCGCGCTTTTTAGATTTCCCTCGGGAACATCATAATTTTCCGGGATAAAAGGTAGCCTATGTTCTTTCTCAGGGTCTAAAGATTGTCTGTGCCAAATTTCATCAAAATCGGTTGAGAGGTTTAAGCGGGAAAGCGTAACAGACAGACAGACAGACAGACAGACCGACAGACAGACAGACAGACAGACAGAGTTACTTTCGCATTTATAATATTAGTATGGATGACAGTTCAGTGTGAAGCGAAATGATAGATATTAAAATTAAGTAATTTTTGTGTAAATGTAGCAACACCACTACGATCCCGACGAAGCGTTTCGCCTCTTCTTTTATACCGCGTACATCGGGGGACTGGAACAGTTTGCCAGCGGTGGTGTTTCCGTCGGACTACAATTTCAGTGTCTTCAAGGCTAGAGTGAATAGGCTCTTAATAAACTAGTGCGCTTTACCTACCATCAACGATTGCGTCACTGCTTACCATCAGGCGGGATTGCGGTCAAGGGCTAGTTTGTAATTTATAAAAAAAAAATGCAAATGTCTCAGTGTGTTGGTCTCGATTTCCAGTCTGGAATAAATTATTCTCACTCTAGAATTTTAGTACTTAGCCCTTTATCGTGGGTGCGTTTAAATACAAACAAACTCACATACACAAACAGCACATTTCACACTTATCTGACCACCCCAATTACTGGGTATACGGAAGTCGGCCTAGTGGTTAAAACACCAGCCTCTCAAGTATGAGTGTGCGGGTTCGATTTCAGGCCAGGCAAGTACCAATGTAACTTTTCTCAGTTATATGTACTTTCTAAGTATATCTTGGACACCAATGACTGATTGCAAGGTGAAGGAAGACATCTTAAAGATACCTGGACCTAAATCGCCAACCCGCATTGAGCAAGCGTGGTGATTACGCTCAATCCTTTTCTGTATGAGAGGAGACCTGTGCCCAGCAGTGGGATGATAAAAAGGTTGATGATGATGATGACGACTCTGATCGATTGACCGCTCAGGTTCATCATCATCCGCTGCGGATGTCATTAAATAGCATGGTCCCCTCTATGAAAATGTGAAGCATATATCACAAAATATCGAAAACATATTTTACATCAACTTCAAAAGCAAAACAAAATAATTAACACTATTAATTTAATAACTATCAGCAACACTCCATTCAACGCAACTATAACTTATTAAAAATTAGAATTGACCTATCGATATCGCGAAACTTCGTTCAATTTCAATGCGGAATGGGTCCCCCAACAAAGAGTTCCTGCTCTTTATGCTGTCTGGTACAGAAGGCACGCTAACGGCACGACAACGGGACGACAACGTCGGGACAACGGGACGGTCGCGAGGAAATTACGCTGCGACTCCGCACTGACTGATTGAATGCTTTGAACTTTACGTACTCTGATGCTTGTTGATGGTAGTTACGTCGTTCTGTTCTACAGCAGTAGGGGTATTAGCATGATAGATTTGCAGTTCTAAATGATTTATTTATCGATTCTAAACATCAAAAATTGCTTTCGTGTTATCCATAAGTTTCGACCGCTCTTAGAAAAGAAGACGGAAACGTTTGATTTTTATGTCCAATGTTGACACATAACTGGAGCTGAAGGGCGTGTCAGACTGACTAAAACCAACCCGTGTTCCTTCACTTGCATGTGATTTCTTTTTTAACCAGCCCGCAACCCTGGACCAGGAGGCATTGGTCCTCGTGGACTCCGTCACGGTATACTGACATATCTTTGAGGCGCGTGTGAAACACAACGCGTTGTCGACTCGGGCCTGCTCCTTACTGGGCGGCGAGCTGCCCGCTGAAACTGAATTTAGAGTTTATTACATTACCGTAATATTTATTAGCGTCTATAATAGTACTTCAAACCCAAAGAACACTGCATTTGGTTATTTATTTATAACCTAACCTTTAGATATAATTACATTCTTTATTTATTGTACACCAATCAGACATCGAACACAAATATTACATTCAGGATAAAAAAACATACAATGGGCGACCTTATCGCTCATGTGATCTCTTCCAGGCAACCAAAGGATGGATTCTCCCGAACCACAAATGGGACTGTCATTGGTACAAATATTATCAATACAATATACTAAAATAGATACATACATAAATACATAGATACTGTACATAACAGGTAAGCAACACATGAATCTGTTAAAACACGTAAAATTAACTTATACTTAAATTTCAAACATTTATAAGATCTGTTTGGTTTGGTTCTTGGTTCTGTAAAATATGAAAAACGTAGATGTGGGGATATATTACTTGGTGAGTGACATAGAACATTTACCTAATGCCGATATTCTCACAGGATTGAAACATATGCGCATAAAACTGTGAAGCGTAGCCAGTTTTACATACCTATATAAAATTACAGACACAAAGTAGATACACACTGAAGAGCTTCTAAAATCCTACTTATAATGGATAGACAAGTTTGCAAATAAAACTGCTATCTTAACTACAAGTAGTATGTCAACAGTAACCGCGGTTATTGCGAAACAGCCCTTATCAGTTATCACTAGTTTGGATTACCGACATCTGCTGTTGATTGATCACGTGATAGGCACTGATAACAACCGATTAAGTGAAACTTACCGTGCTAAGTTTGATGCGTAAACGTTAGGTGTTGAAAATGCTAACCAATGGTTCAAAAGGAATTGTTATTTTGCTTTTTGAAACCTCCTCTCGGTAAGCCATAACATCGACTGCCGGTAGAAGTTACCACCCACCAAAGCAAAGTCTTGCCGCCATGTGGTTCGTCGTGTTCCGGCATGACGTCTGGTGAAGCCATACGGAGGATAGGTCTGAGCAGTTGTGTTGCGATGTGTGCCGGGTACGATGCGCCAAATTTTATTATGTCGGGAGTTTGGTCCTGGAGGATCTCCAGATCAAATCTCCCTCTGGTCCAGCGCACTGTTGTGAAGTCGCCCTAAGGGTGGATACCCGTCGTAGGACGGATCGTCCGATGATATGACTAGCACTAGGAAAATTATGAGCTGACTATTATAAGTTTCGTTCTAATATCTGAATTTATGGTTTCTATAATGGACACTTTTGAAACACACACATGAAAGATGTAATCAAATATTTTGTAACAATTCTTCCTCAGCCTATAGATGTCCACTGCTGGACAAAGGCCTCCCCAAGGCTTTCCACGATGACCGGTCTTGTGCTGCCCGCATCCATCGGCTTCCCGCGACCTTCACCAGGTCATCGGTCCACCTTGTTGGGGGTCTCCCTACGCTGCGTCTTCCAGTACGTGGCCGCCACTCCAGAACCTTGCTGCCCCATCGGCCATCGGTTCTACGAGCAATGTGCCCTGCCCACTGCCACTTGAGTTTAGCGACTCGCAGAGCTATGTCGGTGACTTTGGTTCTTCTGCGGATCTCCTCATTTCTGATTCGATCACGCAGAGAAACTCCTAGCATAGCTCTTTCCATTGCCCTTTGTGTGACTCTGAGCCTTCGTATGAGGCCCATTGTGAGCGACCACGTTTCAGTTCCGTAAGTCATCACTGGCAACACACACTGGTCAAAGACTTTAGTCTTGAGACACTGTGGTATCTTGGACGACGAGAAGATGTAGCGTAGCTTCCCGAACGCTGCCCAACCGAGCTGGATTCGCCGAGACACCTCTTTCTCGAAGTTGGACCTACCTAGTTGGACTTTCTGTCCCAGGTATATATACTCGTCAACAACTTCGAGTGCAGAGCAACCAACTACAATTGGAGTGGGTGCGACATGAGAGTTCGACATGATCTTTGTCTTATCCATGTTCATTTTTAGACCCACTTGTTGGGAAGCTCTGCTGAGGTCATTGAGCATTTTGCCCAAGTCTTCCAGGGTCTCAGCCATGACCACGATATCATCTGCGAAACGGAGATTAGTGATGTACTCGCCGTTGATGTTGATGCCAAGTCCTTTCCAGTCCAGGAGCTTGAAGACATCTTCCAACGCAGCAGTGAACAATTTAGGAGATATGACATCTCCTTGTCTCACTCCACGCTGCAGTTGGATCGGTTTCGAGTCCTGATCCTGGAGACGGACTGACATGGTGGCGTTTTTGTACAAACACTTTATCACCTCAATGTATCGATGGTCAATTTGGCACCGCTGGAGAGACTGTAGCACCGCCCAAGTCTCAATCGAATCGAAGGCCTTCTCATAGTCCACAAACGCCAAGCATAGTGGTTTGTTATACTCCTCGGACTTCTGTATAACTTGCCGCAGCGTATGAATGTGGTCTATGGTGCTAAAGCCTTTTCGGAAGCCTGCTTGTTCGGGAGGCTGGAAGTCGTCAAACCTGCGAGCGAGACGATTCGTGATGACCCTAGAAAACAGCTTGTAGACATGGCTCAGGAGGGATATCGGTCTGTAGTTTTTCAGGAGGGTATTGTCACCTTTTTTGAAAAACAAAACCACCACGCTCCTGTGCCACGCCTTAGGCGTTTCGCCTTTAAGAATGACGGAATTAAATAGCTTCTGAAGCGCTTTAAGAACCGGTTTGCCACCCGCTTTCAGAAGCTCAGCCGTAATTCCATCATCTCCAGCCGCCTTATCGTTCTTGAGCTGTTTCAGGGCCATACCAATCTCGTACAGGCTGACGTCCGGGATATCGTCGGTGTAGTGTCGGGTTAGTCTGGCTCTAGGATCATTAGCCAGGCTTACAACAGGTGCGTGTGTTGATGTGTATAACTCTCCGTAGAATTTCTCGATCTCACCCAAAAGCTCGGGCTTGGAAGTGACGATCCTACCATCCCCAGTCTTCAGCTTCGCAAGTAGACTCTGTCCAACAGACAATTCTCGTGCGAACACTTTGGAGCCTTTGTTCCGCTCGATAGCCTCTTTAATACAATTTGTATTAAATTGGCGTATATCGCGAGTCAGAGACTTTGAGATCTGTCTGTTAAGGCATCTGATGCGCGAAGCGTCATCAGGGGATTTTAAGATCACCTCCCGTCTTTCTTCCATTAGCCGGCGGTGGGACCGGAGATCCTCTTCTGTCTTTTTGAACGGAGGGTTTTGTAGAACTTAGACCCTTCCGTTTGGAGAGTTTCCACAAACCTGTTGTTGTAGTCGTCCACATCTACGCATTCACCGAGGCATTCGAAGCGGTTTTGTAGTTCGATCTGAAAGCTCTCGGGGTTTGGAGTTGTGTTGACGCTGGACGGAGCGTAGACTTCATAAGTCGAGAGCGTTCGAGCCTAATGTTGAGGTTCAAGATGCCTCTAACAATACGGTGATCACTCCCGGTTTTTACCGCATGGATCACGGAGACATCGTTGAACACTTGCCTTCTCGTTGACATTATGAAGTCTATCTCGTTTTTGGTCTGACCATCGGGGCTGAGCCAGGTCCACTTGCGGTGCAATGGTTTCCTGAAAAAAGAATTCATCGCAAAGAGTCCTTCCCTTTCCATGAAATCCATTAGCATCTGACCTCTGGGATTCCGATTTCCAACTCCAAATTGCCCCACTTTCGTCTCGTCCGCCCCTCGCATGCCCAGTTTTGCGTTAAAGTCCCCCATGACAACGGTGTAGTGGGTTTTGGAGGAATGTATGGCTCTACTGACGTCCTCATACATGGCCTCCACCTCATCGTCAGAGTGTTTAGACGTCGGGGCGTAGACCTGTATAACCTTTAACGAATATCGTTTTGTTATTTTCAGTACAAGGTACGCCACCCGAGTCGAAAGGCTCCCGACTTTAACCACGCTGTTCACGAGGGACTTGTGGACAATAAACCCGACACCACCCCGGGACAGCTGGTCGCCTTCCCGGAAATAGAGCAGGTTGCCAGACTTCAGGATTATCGAGTCCTCTCCCTCTCTTCGGACTTCAGATAACCCCACAATGTCCCAGCGCAACCGGCTCAGTTCTTCCTCCAGTTCGACAATCTTCTCATCGGTCCGTAGTGTGCGCGTGTTAAATGTTGCCAGGGCCAAAGGTCGTCGTTTGTGATGGTAGCCGGACCTCTGCCGGAGATTCTTAGCACCCCTTGCTCCGCCGTAACCGAGTCCGCTACCGTAGACTGGAATAGCGGAGCTGCCGGGGACTAGGGGCCTGGGCTGTATCGTGTGCATCATTGGGGGGGTTTGCCATAATCCCCACGCTTGGCAGGCGGGTTGGGGATCGCAGTGATTTGATATTACACAGGAGAAGCGCTGCTGCCCGCTTCCCTGGTGATTTCCCTTAGTCGCCTCTTACGACACCCACGGGAGGATATGGGTTGGTACAATTCTAGGCCCGGTACCACACGGGGTAATTGTAACAATTATATGATTTAAAAGAATGTCCATGGAATGTCTTGCCCATTATATTTACAATACAAAAGAGCCTTTAAATGTATTTGAAATATGTGCTTTGATTTTTCTTCTTAGCGCAAAGGTACATACAAATGGACTCGGCCCAATAACTCTGCCACATGTGTGGACTGTGGAGCCAACACCAGGGCCCAGCAGTTCACATCATAATAGTATTTGGAAAGCTTATTTATTCCAAATTAACTTCAAAGATTCTTCCATTGTCTACCACAACATGAGCATTCATATTTCGATTAAAGAAAGTTGTTTTAAGAACATTTTACAATTTACCTTTTACAAATCAACTGTAAAAATTGCACTACAAAATCCCCAAGCAAATCTAAACTGTAAGTACAGGAATAGAAAGTTAATACTTGAGTGTACAAATCTATCGACCCATTTCGTCGAGTATCGATAAAAATCAAGATTCGTAACGTTTTATTAAGAAACGGTTTAGTTAACGTTGTCATTTGGTGAACAATTGTAATCGGTAATCAGTAATCACATCGGTTTCACGGCGATTTTCGTGAAATTGATCCATTGTTTCGTCAGAATTGTAAAGAGTGGGTAAGCTTTGTGGCTCTCTTGCTTCGCTGTGACGAATTGGAAAAAAAATGGCGCGTATTTTTGGGTTAAAATAGTTGAACTCCTACGAGTCATTGAAGAGACAATACAAAAGGAGACAGATGACCGTTAATAAGTTCATTTTAAATAACTGTTCTCTTAAAATGATAATTAGAGTCATTTGTCTTCGGTAGTTTTTACCCGACTACGGCAAAGCAAAAGGAGGGTTATGATTTTGACAGGCTATGTATGTATGTATGTATGTATGTATGTATGTATGTATGTATGTATGTATGTATGTTCATCTGTTCCCTCGTAACTCCTAAACTACTTATCAGAATTCGACAAATGACATATCATTAGAAGCGTCTTAATTGTCCGCTGGTTATAGGCTATATGGAGTTTAACAAAATATAATGGGGCGCCCTCTAGCGGACAAAACATACAGAGTAAAAAAATAAAGTTAAGATAAATATGCCGTGTTTCATATCATTTGAAAGCGCTTTACTTGTACATTTTGAAAATATATATATTGCTAGCATTTGCTTGTGACTTTACCTGTATTCATGGGCTAATTGCATATAATTCACATCTTTTCGTTCATAGCTTCTTTACTACTTATCAGAATAAGACCACTGCAGTACCATTAGAAGGGCCTTGATATTCTGTTAGTTATGAGCTATAAAGCTTGTCACCAAATTTAGTATAGCGCCCTCTAGCGGACAAAAGGTTCTATGTTAATATAAAATTAAAATAAATATAACGTGTTTGGTATCACTTGAAAGAGCTTCACGAATACTTTATGCTTGTACATAATTACAAGAATGCTTTAATGATGTTAAATATGAGCGATAAGAGTAAAGCGCGGATCACGGGAACTGTGAATCGCTTTATGCAATGTAGAGCAGTGTGAACATTAATAGAATATGTAATGCACTAATGAAAACGACATAAGCTGGGGGTAACTCCACGCGGTGAAGGCGGAAACAGTTTCTTAACTGGCTAAAGCTCCCATAAAAATGTCCTCTGCACTATATGCCTTCGGGCTTATGTTGTTATATGTGCGTGTAGATGTAATATGTCAAATAACTAGTTTTTAGTTCATCAGTTTAATTTTTGTTAATATTATGCGCCACAAATACACTAGAACACCAAAATAGTACAAATAAAAAAAAGTAAAAAAACTAAAACCCAACTACGACAAAAACGACGCTGAAAAAGTATAAAACAAGATTTTCAGAATACTGAACTGAACAAAGTTGCTAATGTAGTTGCAAGTAAATGGACACAGTAGACTCTACCAAGATGCCTTCGTTGTAAATTGACAATAATGTCATACAATACTATTCTGAAGTATGCAATATTCACTATATAGAGATAAATTTTCATATTTAGAAAGGCGTAGTCACACGTTGTCAAGGTGCTACGTAGGTACGTATATGTAACGCGTGACTACGCCTTTCCAAACATGAAAATTTATCTCTACATAGTGAATATTGCATACTTCAGAATAGTATTGTATGACATTATTGTCAATTTACAACGAAGGCATCTTGGTAGAGTCTACTGTGTCCATTTACTTGCAACTACATTAGCAACTTTGTTCAGTTCAGTATTCTGAAAATCTTGTTTTATACTTTTTCAGCGTCGTTTTTGTCGTAGTTGGGTTTTAGTTTTTTTACTTTTTTTTTTACATGCGGTTGTATGAAGTTTTGAAGATTTAATCGAAATTAATGTCCGTTTTTTGATTTTGATAAACTTTCATCTTCATAATTTAACATTTTCCACAAAAATATAACAACAATAACAACAATATAACATATTATTTTATTAAAGTATATTCTTCAAAAATAAACACTTTACAAAACACATTCCGTTACTCACTCGTTAATCACAGCATATAAAAAAAAAACGAAAATAAAATTAAAACTAAAACCATTGATATGATTGAGCGATCTCATAAGGCCAAAAAAACATCCCCAAACAAACATACCATTTCATTGCTCTTCCATAATTCACAGACAATACGCTAAAGGGGGGAGGCTTCATTAAAATTCACGTTCATAGAGCGAATCAGAGTCACCTGCAGATACCCAGAGGCCTATCACTTCCTTTGATCAATTGGCTGGCACATACGGATGGGGAATAGGGATGGCCCACACTTGTTTTCCACTGGGATCGAATAGAGTCCGGGATTACGAGGTGGTTGTTGATTTATCGGGCTGTTATTTTAAGAGGAAAAACCCAGGTGTTGTAAAAACTCCTATCATAGGTCATTAATATTGTATCAATAATAATTAGCACTTATCCGTTATAAAATCTAATTTTAAATCAGTATGCGCCAACAATTTTATTTGCTCGTGTGATAATTAAAAGGTGACCTTTAACTGGAAATGACTCAGCTTTAATACTACAATATGCGTAATTATATCATTAAATTTATGGTAGTAAACGCTTATAAAACCAAACAAATCATGCGTCCCGTCCCGTGCTCAATAGTCACAATCACGAACACCCAGTCCCGGGACGAGTCGTCCCACCACTAGCCGCAGTGCAGACCGCCGCGGGCGTTTCATCCACAACCGCATCTTTGGCGTCCGGCATCGGATTGACACGTTGCGTTTTAATCAATTAGCGTACAGAAACGCGGTTCACGAATCAATGGGCAGTGAAATAAGCGGGCCGGCCACCGCGGCGCCAATTTGGCTATCCGGTTTCAAATACGTTTTTTTTTGTCAATGCGTTTTTCGGATGGACGATAACTTCATAATCGGTAGGTTCTCTTTTTGGCCACGGATTTTCGTTACGGTCAAACGGGCGCTTTGTTTTAGATATTAGATTTTTTTATGTTATTTTCATTGTGCATCATTATTAGGTTGTTAACTCGATCTTGTTGAATTATTTTGTTTACATATTCATACATAACCAGCCTATAATGTCTCAGGACTCAGGCCTCCTCTCGGTGAGAGGGTGTGGGCCGTAGGTACAGACGACAGCAGGTTAAGCTACACCAAACTGCCAAATATTCCCAATCAACCTTAAGCCTGCTTTAGAGATGAAGTTGAAAATCTAATAAAGAAATCAGATTCAATAAAACAGATTGTAGTAGCTTGATATGCTGTCGTCTGTACCTAACCTAATCTACCACGCGGGCCCAATGCTTGTTGGTAGATGTCACGTCTTCAAAATTTTTGGCTCTAGGACATGTCGGATTCCTCACGACGTTTTCCTTCACCGTTTTGAGAGCAGTGGTGATGAAATAATTTACACAAATCAAAGCGCCTGATGAGGTTCAAACCTACGACCTACAACTTGCAAGTCGCTGCTTGTACCATTAGGCCACCTCTGCTCTATTTTGTTAAACCATGTGATATCTTTTGAATTTATGAGTGATGAAATTCCTCATATTTTTCTATATCGTTTTCAAACAAGGCTTCTCTATAAAATGCAAGATCATCACAACATTTTTTTTTTATTTTCTGCAAAAATGATTTCATGGTCGGACAGAGCAAATGTATAAATCGTTCAATGCGGAGGAAATGCCTCATAAGGACAACAGCCATCATCAACGTCCTAATTACAATGCAGAAGAACAAATAACAATAAATAGTTATTGCTTTTCTTATTGCGAAAGGTCCGGGCGATGTGGCATGTCGGAATTAACAAGATAATCACTTATTTGCTCCTGCTTCGTCCTATATGACAAAGAATAAAGCAATTAAACACGTAGCAGCTAACAATAAACATTATCATTTGAATCTATGAGAGACGTTATTTCGAACGCTACAATCAATTGTTTTGGCACCAATACCAAATGCACTGTTATCATTAATCGAATTAAATACAATACGACTATCACGGATTATTCGTATCACGAAAAAACTGCTAAACTCCGAAGAAAAGCACCAATCATCCTCCATCTAATTAGGTGACTCCTTCAAAGCTTGATAAAATCCGTATCTTTGTATCAATATTCATTTTATCGATACTATCGTCCCAAATTATGTCAGCAGATAAACTTTGAATAATTGATCCGTCTGCGACTAGCGTAATATGACCAATCAATCAATTATCGATCACATGGTTTTGCGCAACTAGCGATGGCCCCATTACAATTGTGTTTTTCCTCGTATTATCATTTTTAATATCTCTTCTATCGCCGATTATTACATTTAGATGATGAATGATCGCAATAAAGCTATATACTGTTATCTGTTCCCTTTTAAATCAACCTAAATACGGTTTTAAAATGTCTTTATTATCATGATTAATTTGTCAGTTGGTGTTTTGTTTTCAATATTAATTAGCTCTGTATCAGTTATGTCTGTGTCATGCCTGTTTACTTCAGAATTTTTCCATTTGATCAACATGGCGACTGATATGCGATATGCATCCATATTCATTGATTTATTGTGCTTGCTCATATCAGTTTTTCATTGTAGGTTTCATGACTAAAGTTAGATCTATCTACGTGGTTTGCAAACAGTACCTATGAAGCTCAAGTCTTAATTCAGTTTCACATCATTACAGAAACGAAACCTTTGAGAATTAGAGTTTGTTTTTAATCCTACTAGAATAATAATTATGTCTACCTATCTTAAAAATTTGTATTTAAACCATTGTGACTAACGTTTTACCGTGAATGCTTCTTCCGTATAAAAACCTGTTCTCAACCTCACTAACAACATCTTCTGCGTTGTTCACAGAGGAAGCCAACAGTCCAGAAAGCGGAGTGAAGGAGCGAGGTGACCGGGGGGAGAGGCAGGAAGGGGAAGAGGGCGAAGCGTCGGGCTCTGTTTCCCCTGCGTCCCGCACCTCCCCCGCGCCTGATGAACGTGACGACATTGAGCACAGTATACCAGCTACCCTGATCCAGGATCCTAATGTTGAGAGGTGAGTTCTAGGTTATTTCCAAGATGAAGGTTTCATATAGTTATCATCTTTCATAGACCATGCGACTTCTGAAATAGAGAGATAGTTTTATAAGTTTATGAATAAATACGCGGCCATAATACCCCTTTGTCAGAACAGTGAAATATTGGTTGAATGTTGAAGCTCAGGGTTCAAAAAGGGTCTTGTATTGACTGTACAATTTGAAATTGTTCAAATTGTACAGTTTCAAAAGCTAGACCGGAGTTGTGACATTCTACTGTAAGCTTCCTATGTTTCTACTAACTGGCCCTATGATTACGGACAGACAAAACAATTATAAAGTAGTTGACGCATCATTAGTTTCGAACGTAGACAAAAAATATGACGATCTTTGTTCCAATCTTCCGACAGAACAATCATTAATTTACTTAAATGATTGTTGATCTCTCCATCACTGTTCTTACATTTACCAGACGTAGATGTTTTTAAGTTTATAAAATATAATAATACATTTGATTCAAAGCTACAATGTCGGTAGGCTCAAGCTTGCAATAACAATATATTCCAATACCGCACCTCGAGGCTTTTATGGAAATTAAACCATCACCAACAATCTCGAACCAACGGACCCATTCATAATACCATATGCCATTGTCAACGCGGAGGTCTGCACATCACTCCATGGTGTCCACTTTAATGATCCCATTGTTTTCACCGATCAGTTGACAACGAATGTCCACTGACATCACTACTTACTAAACCAACTTACAAATACAGCCAACATAACAGTTATTACAAGCGGAATAAAGATGAAATTGGAATATACATCACAAGGATTTTATATAGTCGAGATAGAGGAACGAAAATTTAAATGTGCAGTTAAAAGAAATCTTGTTGCAAGGTTGCTTAAGTTTATTTTAGAACGTTTGGAATGCAGAAAGAACTTTGTAAAGATAGAGAAATGAATGGACTCGTCAGTGACAGTTATAGTGGGCAGAACCACTAAAAATGATCTGAATTTTCTAAATGACGTTCCATCAATTCTCATTTTGAAATGCGTTTGGATTTATCGATCTTGGTAAGAATGATTGATGCGTCAGGAGTTACGGCATAAGCCACCAAAGATTTTGCTGTGAGTGCTACCCGAGACGATGACGAAATTAATGAATAGGTTTCCATGCTACAATTCATTCGGTCGGTATTATGAAACAAGTCAAAGAATCTACTTTTATTCTACTTAATAATATTTTGCTAGTCGCTTACCCTTCAATTGCAGACAAGTCAGTCTAAATTACAAGTGATATAAAAGCTAACATTACAGATTTGATAATTCTTAACATTTATTGTTGCGAACGAAATCAAGGTCAGCGCCAGGTGCAAACATTGATTATCATTTTATGGTGACAAGGTCATCAATGCAAAGCCTGGTTTCAGTACTTAGTTCTGAACTTTACTACGTTGAGAATTTTCTTAAGTAATAATAAAATTGGTCCATTCAGTTAGATGGCGTAGGATATTGCACTCATTACAGAATTCATGGTTTCAGTTTGCGTATGTCATATTGTCCTTGTCACACCATACAGCAACCTCATTACAACGTTGCAATGACAAATGATTTATTTACTCTAAGCAGGTTTGCAGAAATACTTTTACACATCAACCATATTTATTAAACTAGCTCGGCGTTACTCTGAGGAAAAAAAAAACACCCAAACACTCTCAGAGGTCTCTTATAAAGTCCAGAATTAATCTTGGTCCGCTAGCACGAAGATCATAAAGACCGATGCCCGAGGAAAGAAACAAATAGATAAATCTATTTGTTTCTTTCCTCGGGCAAATTCTGTTGTTCCTCTAAAGAGGAACAACAGAATTTTTTATCTATTAAATGCAGACAATTGTTAGAAATTATGCAGCTTAACTCAAAATCTAAGGATCTCAACGATTCGACGAACATTACCAAAGAAAGGATATTTGGGCAGGCCACATAAATAACTCATCAGAACAGAGAACAATAAATAAAATGACTTATAAAAAGTATAAAAACTAAAACCCAACTACGACAAAAAACGACGCTGAAAAAGTATAAAACAAGATTTTCAGAATACTGAACGAACAAAGTTGCTAATGTAGTTGCAAGTAAATGGACATAGTTAAGATGCCTTCGTTGTAAATTGACAATAATGTCATACAATACCATTCTGAAGTATGCAATATTCACTATGTAGAGATAAATTTTCATGTTTGGAAAGGCGTAGTCACACGTTACATATACCTACCTACCGTAGCACCTTGACAACGTGCGACTACGCCTTTCCAAACATGAAAATTTATCTATAGTAGTGAATATTGCATACTTCAGAATGGTATTGTATGACATTATTGTCAATTTACAACGAAGGCATCTTAACTATGTCCATTTACTTGCAACTACATTAGCAACTTTGTTCGTTCAGTATTCTGAAAATCTTGTTTTATACTTTTTCAGCGTCGTTTTTTGTCGTAGTTGGGTTTTAGTTTTTATACTTTTTATTATTTGTACTATTTTGGTGTTAAAGTATATTTGTGGCGCATAGTATTAACAAAAGTTAAATTGATGAACTAAGAACTAGGTACTTGTCATATTACATCTACACGCACATATAACAACATAAGCCCTAAGGCATATAGTGCAGAGGACATTTTTATGGGAGTTTTAGTCAGTTATCAAACTGTTTTCGCCTTCACAGCGTGGAGTTACTCCCAGCTTATGTCGTTTTCATTAGTGCATTACATATTCTATTAATTTTCACACTGCTCTACATTGCATAAAGCGATTCACAGTTCCCGCGATCCGCGCTTTACTTTTATCGCTCATATTTTACATCATTAAAGCATTCTTGTAATTATGTACAAGGATAAAGTACTCGTGAAGCTCTTTCACGAGATACCAAACACGGTATATTTATTTTAATTTTATATTAACATAGCTTAGAACTTTTTGTCCGCTAGAGGGCGCAATACTAAATTTGGTGACAAGCTTTATAGCTCATAACTAACAGAATATCAAGGCCCTTCTCATGGTACTGCAGTGGTCTTATTCTCATAAGTAGTAAAGAAGCTATGAACGAAAAGATGTGAATTATATGCAACCAGTCCATAAATACAGGTAAAGTCACAAGAAAATACTAGCAATATATATATATTCAAAATGTACTAGTAAATCGCTTTCAAATGATACCAAACAGCCGTGTTTGGTATCATTATATTTGGTGGCATATTTATCTTAACTTTACTTTTTTACTCTGTATGTTTTGTCCGCTAGAGGGCGCCACATTAGATTTTGTGAAACCCCATATAGCCTATAACCAGCGGACAATTAAGACGCTTCTAATGATATGTCATTTGTCGAATTCTGATAAGTAGTTTAGAAGTTACGAGGGAACAGATGAACATACATACATACATACATACATAGCCTGTCAAAATCATAACCCTCCTTTTGCTTCGCCGTAGTCGGGTAAAAATAAAGGTTTTGCTGTCATTGCAAGAACAAAAAAATCTTCTGTTCCTTAGAGCACACTAGAACATTCCATCTAAGAATATTCTTGCAAAACGTGACTATAATCTAAGACAGATACATATGACAGATTACCACTTATCACTTAGTTTGTCCTGCTTTATTTGATTAGTAGATCGACATGAAAATTAATGATTATTGATATTTATTAGAATAATACATGATTGATGTTTTGATTGTGTTAATTAATCATAACCCGGAGGTTATGAGATGTGTATCTGAGGCGGATACATTTTGTTCGCAGGTTATTGTTGAACATTCTTAAATGATCGAATGGCATGAATACTGTTATTGTCGCAAACGAATGAACTAAAATAATACCGAAAGGGTAACACTCGATAAAAAAAAAAAGAAACCGTGGCTCTGGCGCACAGGCAAGTGAAGGAACACGGGTGGATTAAAAGTCAGTAAAAGTCTGACACGCCCTTCTGCTCTGCCCAGAGCGGGAGAGATCAATTCATGATTTCTCACGGAGAAAAAAAGGGTAACACTCGATTCCAATATAAACAAAAACTAATTTATTTTTAATGCTAAATATGGACAGGTGTAGGCAATATAATAGGGTAGTATCGTGTGATAATAGCTACATAGGTCATTTAATGCATGCTGAGATTCGTAAATTGGTGACCGTCCATAATATACCTTACCTATGCATAGATTTTTGTCAATTGTTACGGATAGCCAGTTGCATTCTGTTAGACCAGAACATATTATTTAAAATGCTAGGAGATTCTTCTTCTTCTTCAGCCTATAGAAGTCCACTGCTGGACAAAGGTATCCCACAAGGCTTTCATTGCTTTGGCCCTCGCAATGCAATGGTAGCCTTGGGGGAGCCTTGCCATAATTCTGACGCTTGGCAGGCGGGATGGGGATCGCAGTAATTTGATATTCCACAGGAGAAGCGCTGCTGCCCGCTTCCCTGGTGAGAGTTCTCTTAGTCACCTCTTACGACCCCCACGGGAGGACATAGGTTGGTACTTTTCTAAGCCTGCTACTACACGGAATCTAGGAAGATTAATTTAATTCAATTAAGTGTTTAATAATTTTTATGCTTGAAACTGATAGTCTAATGATATATTTATCTATTAAAGTTCATTATACAATAATGTTGGTATATCCATGAGAGTCTGCCTCTCCAAATATAATCTTGCATTTAACCCTTTTTACTGTGAAAAAATTATACCACGACAGTTTATTGTGACAAAAACAATAAACGATGTGTTATAGGCAAGGACAATCGGGCAACACAAGACGTCACCTCATTTCATTAACAATAAGAATAATATCGATTATTTACTCACACGACTCGATTATTAGCTGATTTTAAAAGTTTTGTTATGAATCGTTAATCAAATTCTATGATAGCTGTATCGAAATCATATGAGGACAGGTGCAGCTCCATTCATTACAATATTTAATTTAGATGTATTGACGTATATGAATGTAGGTAATTTTATAAACTTCATATAGGTCATTTATCACCTAGGTTATATATCTTGGTATTGTGGAATTCAAATAAATTCATAATTTATATAATTCTGTTATTTGTAAAGACTTCCATAGCTCGTTTACCTTCAGTCAGTTATATTATTTTCGATTTTAATGAAATATTTTGCCTTTCTGGAGAAATTCAATTTTGTCGTGTCGCCATCGTTTTTAACATTTTAAAAGCTCTAATCCCTTCGTTATATCAAATGGAAATAATATATCTATTACATGTAAATGCTCTCCCATTTGTCACTGAATTGAAAACTGGCTTGAAATATATAGTGGATGCCACGTCGTCAGTAATATGAACTTGAGGACATCATTAGCATGTTAATTGTATTAGAAATCTTTTATTTCAAATCTTTATCTTTCGACTGGCCAGGTACGAGTGCAAACAAATGCAATACAATAAAAAATTCAAAAGTTAAACTAACCTCAGCTTTATGCAGATAGAAATAAGGGAAGCAAAGTTTAAGGAAAGTGAACGGTAAACTTTGTGTTGTACCAAGTCTGTTCAATCAATGTCAATTAGCTGCAGTGAGGTGGCATGATCAATCATTTTGAGGTTCTAGTGCCTTGGAGTTCTATTGTTTAGATTTTAGATCTACTGATTTAGTTTGTATATTCGCTAAAATGGATAAAAATATGGGATCCGATGGGAATGACGTCAAACCATTAGTTGAGGCAGTTTGATTGAGTGTTGCAGAATAGATTAGTGTAATGTATTTTCATAATTATAAATTCTGGGGGACATAGATCCTTAGATGGGTTTCTCTTAAACTTGTGCTGAAGGAGTTTCACGAGCTCTTCATCTCTGTCCTGTTCTCTACAAGAACTCCAAAAACTAGTCGACGGAGCATGGTCGTGATTTTCTTTAAGGGTATTCTAAAGAACTACAGACTCATTTCGCTCCTGAACTACGTAGGTATATGAGTTGTTTTCAGAAGTCGTCACGAACTTTCTAGCGGAGATACTCATCGAGTTAAACCCATCACCAGAGCGGGGTCCAGGAGAGGGGGCTTTTTTCATAAATTTGTCATTCCAACACAATTCCATTGTCATTTTGCTGAAAGTTTGTAATCTACTAAATTCATAATTATCGGTCAGTCGTCTCGAATGGTAACAGAATGACATTGCCGTATTGACATTATTATCAAACCCGTTAGTAGAAAATATTTCCTAAAAACTGCTAGTCAATTTCAACATTTTTTAAATGGAAAGACGTGTCAGTGATTGACCACTGGAAAGTTATAATGACACCATTTTGTTAGTAGATTATGAAACTTGTCAAAATCGATCATAATGATATCACTGATCGACCATTCTAACACTATTGTAATAGCAGACTAGGGGCCCAGGTCGGCAGGATGGCTGAACGAGAGTTGCCAAAAATCGAGTTGAACGGTGTGTAATAGGAGTGGCCATGTCCAGCAGTGGACTGCTGAACATGGTGCATGGTGCATGCTGAGCATGGTGCTGCTATGATGCTGAAGATGGGTTTCGCTTTGCTATAAAATTTCTCTGTTCTATAACATATTGCTTTGACACTTTCTAAATTTCTTGCCGGTGACCACTGGGCCAAGTGGTAAAGGAAACAGTACTTCAGCAGAGCACAGTGCTCTGACTTCCTAAAGCCCTCCGTTCTTCTTTCAACTTTTTAATAATGAGCAATAGACTAACAAAATCGGTGGTAGGCCATAATATCGGCTGCTGGTAGAAGTTATCACCCACCAGACAAAGTCTTGCCGCCAAGCGATTAGTCTTATTCCGGCATGATGTCTGGTAAAGCCGTAGGAGGAGGGGTCTGAGCAGTTGTGTTGCGATGTGTGGCGGGTACGATGCGCCAAATGTTGTTGTGTCGGGAGTTTGGTCGTGGAGGGTCTCCAGATCGTTGGTCATGTTTTTAGTTTAATATTGCATCACCTCGCTCAACTGCCGTCGTCCTTCCTATTCACTTAATTTTTTGAGTAAATAGGTAGGTTCTTAATAAACTAGCTTAACCATCAACGAATGCATCACTGCTTACCATCAGGCAGGATTACAGTCAAGCACTACTTTATATTTGTTATAAAAAAATATGAATTTACTCTAAAATGTACTTCATTTCCAAGAATTTGATTATAACAATATCTTCGCTGTCATAGTAGTGTGTAGTAAATGGCTTTGTTACACTAACCGGTTTTAGATAAGTTGTAATTCACTTGCTCAAGTGTAATAAATCGAGTTTAATATTAACGTGACAATAAACAGTTGAAACAGTTTCTATTATTTCTTTCAGTCCTACAATGGTTCTATCGATTTGTAGATGTTTAATTATTGTTTTAGAACGATACGATAATGGTGTCTTTTTTTTTCTAATTTACGACTAATTTAGTATTGTTTTATATGTTAACCTGGCGTCTTTAGCTAAGCAAATTGCCCTTCCAATTAGTTCTTTGGCACTAATCGTAATTTTCTGCTTAACGATTGAGAATGTTATTGTAATTTCTGATAAATATCTCATCCTGATATATTGTGTTTATTTAGTGTGTTTTATCCACTTCGGAGCAGAAGGATCTAAATTTTAGTTATTCTTTTTTATAGCTGACTTCTTTTGTTTCTAGATATTAGTTTTGAATTTTTGTTAATTTGTGGTTTTTATTAACCACATTTTGTCTCTTCTATCATTAACATCAAAGTTCTTTAATACATCTTAATGTATTTTAAAATTCTTAAACTTCAGTAGCTAAAGTGTCTTCATACCCTTGTAATTATGACATTAGGCGAATTAGAGAAATTATCAAAATTTCGCAGCGTATCTACGTCTCGATTATATTGCAGGTACTAATTAGTTAAAAGTATTATTTTATTCGTTAAAAAAAACATGATTTTGGAATAAAAAAATTTAAATGGAACGCAACACAAAACGGCGCTGCCACAGCTAATCCCAAAAATTGGCTAATGTGCAGGCCCTAAGAGAAAATTACTCGATGCTGTGTTCTTAAATGACTCAATGCATTATTTCTAAATACTCAGAAATTGGTGTGGTGTGGCGACCTGTTAGTATTAAAGTAAAAGAAAACAATCCATTTAGAAGTTGTAATAAAAAGGGTTTCAAATAGTATTCGAATATTCGCCAAATTGTCTTTAAAAGTTGCAATTTCCATTATTGACAATTTTATCTAAAGAACAGTTAATTTGAAATTGTTAAGACAGTAAATGTAACTAGATTTAATGTGGACACAATTGTTTTCGTACGTTCTTCGGATCAGTATATTTCAACATACAATTTTGCTCGTCTCCACTTATTTCTATATTCTCTGTAAAAGTTTGTACAATGTCTACTATCAGGCTGACTGCAATTTTATTACCCAGGAGACATGTGTCAGTTATAAAATTTACTTTGTTATTGCAAAATTATTCAAACGATGTCAGGTGTCCCCCATACATCGGCCCGCACTATGCACACATTTGACACACAACCGCTCTGTCCTAATTTCTATACATCAAGACGACCACAGTCTAAAAAAAATCCCACTAACATTTTTATCATCTGTCGTTACATGTAGAAAAATAGCCTAGAATTCCTTTGTTTATGTCACAACCCACTCGGGGTTATTTTAGTTCGGCGCAGGAAAGAGACGGAGCTAGTTGTCACATAAATACATGTGATTGATTGACCCGCAGCCGACTAATGCTCATAGGAAACAATAAACAGCTGTGCGATTCTCTATTAAAAACTTTATAAAACTTTTGGGGTTTGGAACGAGCTTCCATCAAATCACTACAACAGTTGTTTAGATCGGCTACGTTCATAGCGTTTACTTTGAGATCGTTCAATGATAATAAAAACAGTATTATGGGCTGTAAAATGTATAGTACATTAGTTTCCGTGGATTACGGAACATAGTTTCTTTACTTTGTTAAATTATTTATCTAGACGACGTCCTGTCATTATCGATTCGCCGTCTGACATTTATTGTATTGTCGTTCGGAAGTGTTCTAACGTTTCCTTGCGTAAAAATAAAATAAACATGAGAAAATATTTTTCCCTTTGTCAAAGCAGGAAATCTGTTCGTGATACGCGTAAATCCGTCCGCGTCCCCTGTCTGTCCGTGAGTCGTTAAAAGGACTCGTCTCCGCGTTTTGTTAACGCGCCATTTCCTTGTCAACGCCGTCAACCCTGTTCGGGTAATCTTCTTTAAGCCCCGAGACTTCAGATCTACCACACCGAGTGCGCTTCATCTTTGCTTACTCCACCTATATAAATGGAATTCCGTAAACAATCTCGTTAAAAAGTTATTGCGCCTATTGGCCATCAAGGATGCTCTGTACATTTTTCATTGGTGTTACGACTGTGACTCAGCTATGCGGAGTAGCTCCGCTGTGTCAGTCGGCTGTCATCGGAACGATCGCCTGTCACTGCACGTCCACCTCGCGCATCGCACGCACGCTTGCATTACGCAGCGCCACCCCTCGAAGTTGGATACCAATAGCCGTCTCTGTCTATCGCGGCGTGTGGTCCGTTACAGCGGCACCTGTCTCTCTCTAGCGAGGGGCGTGCGGGGCGGGGGCGCTGCAGGCGGGTCGTAAATCACGCGGCGTCTCATTCCACGCGGGACCGCCGCTGCCGCCGCAGGCACCGCGCACTTCCCTTCCGACCGTCGGCATCGCGCCGCGTCTTTCGCGACGTGTTTACATTTTCAACTATTTTTGGGAAGTCTCAATTATTGTCTAGTAGCAAAGTGTTATCAATTGTATCAGTGTTGTATTGATGGATCCTCAAGTTTTTCACCGTTACCAGTTTGGAGTACTTTGAAAACATTACATCTAAAATGATTGTCGAGCCCGACCACGTGAGGTAGGTTCTTTATTTGTCCAAGTGTTACATTGTTTTGTATAATTCATCAATTTAAACATCATTGTTACTTTCAAATATTCTATTTTACATTGAATAATTTTTTCTACTTTTCCGAACTTCAACTTGTCGAATTTGAACTTATAATTTTTCGTGTTCGCTCAGACCAAAGCTTCACAACTTCTATGTGTCTAATTCCTTCATGTTCTTGCACTATAAAAGTGTTTACCTATTGTATTTATAACAGTTATATCGTTGTTATGTAGATTCTCATCCATATTTTGTTTAAAATATCTATAAAATATAACACGTTTGTCTTAATCATTTTCATAGAGTATGTTATTCACATCAAAAGGAAAGCTCGTATCGAAAAGTTTTGTCATGATTTTGTAGATATTAAAACAGTTTTAAAGCTTAGGCTATATTGTGATTTAGATATTTTATATTATTTTAATCTGTAGTGTTTGATTTATATATGGTATTTGGATTTTTCAAAACCACAATGAAATATTATTTTTTGATTTTAGTATAGTCAGGTTGTTTTGATTTATAAAGATTTTTGAGAATTTTAGATAGTTTTTCACTTCACGAGTATAGAGGAACCGGTTTTTATTGTTACTTTTTTTATTTTATTTTATTATCTCATAAATAATCGATAAGCTGTATCATCAACGATTGTGTTCGTCATGTTTATCACATTTGATATCACCAGAATTCCATGAATGATTGCTTTACAATATTTATTCAATATTTAAATGTATTTTAGGTAGGTATACGCCGAAAAAGCGGTTGTAAAATTTTATAGCTGATATAACTTCTTTGATATCCAATTGATTATTCATGGTTCCTGACCTGACCTATTTATGCCCAATTTACTAAAGATGTCATATGTCATCAATATGTTTCTTTTTGTAGCAAACACATAAGAGTTATTATTATTCGATATAAAATCTAATGTCAGAACGTCAACTCTGTCAACGGTTGATTTTTAGATCGTATTGTGATCATTAAAAATTTAACAAAACAAAATATTTTGCCCACAAGGACACCCTAACAACCAACTATAAAGTATTATATTTTAGATCGATATGAACCCATTAGTGTGTATATTAGCTATTCACAATCGAGCTATTAATTTACTAAAAAGGCCATTAAAAACTTGCATTCATTTTGTTTACCGTCGATATTCAAATATCGCTAACCGGTTTATGATAACGTCGAAGCTGCGCCACAGGCGGCAATCTTCGCTAAGTGAATTATGTCGGTCGAACTAACCGTGACTCGTTTTTGTCCCCAGGGAGAGCCCGAGATGTCTGTCGCGGGAGTCGTCGGGTGCGCCGCGCTGTCCCTCGAATGACTCGGTGTACTCCAGCCGCAGCGGCGCGGGTTTGCCGCTGCCCGCTGCGCTGACTGCTGCCTTACCTACCGCGCTACTACCGCCGCACTCAGCCGCGGTTGCTGCCTACCTTGGCGCAGCAGCCGCCGCCGCAGCTCAGCAGCGTCTCCTCATGTCCTGTCAAGAGGACATGACTGACTCCGAACGAGGTGACGCCGTCCTTGACTTCAGCACTAAACGCAGTGAATCACCGCACGACGATGACCAAGATGACCATGATGATGCTGTCAATCTCAGTAAGAACGAAAATGGTCCCCTTGACTTGTCTACTGGTACAAGAAAACGTGGCCCAGAAGAGTCACCATCGCCAGTCCCATCTAGAAAGAGTTCTAGGCCGTCAGAGTTTAAGCACTCTCCATCTCCTTGGTCCACGCCTGTGGCACCCCACTTGCCATACTTCGCAGCTGCAGTTGCTGCGGCTAGTCTGTCTCCTAAGGGAGGTGTTCCATCTGATTGGAATGGCAAATTAAAACACGGGGGTCCTACACCGAGTGATGCCACAAAGGCCCTGGAAAAGATGAGTGAGTTGAGCAGGTTAGGCGGCGAGGAATTGTTCCGATCAGTACAAAGTGCCGCTTTAGGAGCTGGTCTAGCTCCGAATGCAGCCGCCCGTCACTCCGCCTGGCAATCCCACTGGTTGAATAAGGGCGCAGACCAAACAAAAGATGTCCTTAAATGCGTGTGGTGTAAGAAAAGTTTTAACTCACTCGCAGATTTGACGGTTCACATGAAGGAAGCAAAGCACTGCGGGGTCAACGTACCAGTGCCACCTTCATCTGGTGGACCTATCCCATCCTCTTTACAACCACCTTCTAGTTCGCCATCAACGCCATCACACAACTCGTCCTCTTCGAGCGGTTCTTCCAAACCGAGCCAAAACGATTTAAACATGCTCATAAAAGAGAATATGCCTATTCCTAGAAAACTCGTCCGAGGCCAAGATGTTTGGTTAGGCAAAGGCGCAGAGCAAACCAGGCAAATCTTGAAATGCATGTGGTGCGCTGAGAGTTTCCGCTCACTAGCTGAGATGACTAGCCATATGCAGCGAACTCAGCACTACACAAATATCATATCGCAGGAACAAATCATTTCGTGGAAATCTTCGGATGACGCTGGCAAGGGAGGGTCCAACTCGGGCGGCCCGGGTGGTAACCCGCCACCCCCCGCTACAGGTACTAGTAGTCATGTTAGCGCTGTATTAACTTGTAAAGTATGCGACCAAGCATTTAGTTCCTTGAAAGAATTGAGCAATCATATGGTTAAAAATTCTCATTATAAAGAACATATTATGCGATCAATCACTGAAAGTGGAGGCAGAAGACGCCAGACGCGTGAAAAACGGAAGAAATCTCTGCCAGTTAGAAAACTCCTAGAATTGGAGAGAGCACAACACGAGTTCAAAAATGGAGAAGGGAACGGAGTACCTATGGGTAAACCTATTAGAGATTTCGGCGCTGGAAGTCGAATCACCTGTGAGAAATGCGGTGACAAAATTGAGACTGCGGTATTCGTCGAGCACATACGACAATGTATTGGTGCACCCATGTCAAATAGCCAAAGGAATTTTTTGAAGACTGCGCTATTATCTAACAACATAATCCCGCCCGACGTGCCTGGCCACGTCACTCCCACCAGCCGCGATGGACGCAAGAGCATCAACGAGGAGCTGCCATCTCCCGGCTCGCACCACCGCTCTCCATCCTCCGTGAACGATTCCTCCCCGAGTTCCAAAGACCCCAACGCGAGCAATGAGAAAAGCTCATCGCCTTCGGTTCTCAACGCCATAGAACAATTGATAGAAAAGAGTTTCGACACTCGATCGCGGCACACCGTGCCCGGCATGCCGGGCGGCGCTACACACGCGCCTATCGGGTCTAGTATCCTAAAGAGATTAGGCATAGACGAGAGCGTAGACTATACCAAACCGCTGGTAGATCCCCAGACTATGAATATGTTGAGGAATTACCACCACCAGCAGGGATATGGGCGCCGCGAGCGCAGTGGGAGCGAGTCCAGCTCCATGTCAGAGAGGGGCGGAAGTAGAGTAGAATCACTGACTCCCGATAGGAAGATGGACACGTATCACATGACTCCTCGCACAACTCCAGACACGCGCGGTTCTCAAACTCCTGCCTCCGAGGACCGCCCAAATGAAGTACGAATAAAGAGGGAAGTCGAAGAAGAAGAGCGCGAAAACGGCGTAGATCTGAGCAGCCAGCCGGTGCGGGTGAAGACTGAAGTAGACGAGGACGAAGAGCCGCCGCGGCCGAGTAGCACCGCCGATGAGGATGTGAAGCCCGTCGTGGCCAAGCGGGACAGCGCCGGGCCCAGTCCTGCCGCCTCACCCGCAAGTGACCGCTCCGCCACCACGCCGGGTGCAGAGCGCAAGCCTTCCAGCCTGGGCGCGCTGTCATCCATGTTCGACAGCCTAGCGGGCGGCACGGCCGAGCCCAGCTCGTCTCGGCGAGGCGGCAGCCACCCGCTGGCCGCGCTGCAGAAGCTGTGCGACAAGACCGAGTCTAACCCCTCACGCGCACCCGCGCCCGCACCCTCGCCTGCCGGCCCTCCCAGCATCCTGACGTTCAGCTGGGCGTGCAACGATGCAGTGGTCACCGACTCGATCATGAAATGCGCGCTGTGCGACACACCCTTTATATCTAAGGGTGCGTACCGGCACCACCTGTCCAAGATGCACTTCGTGAAAGACGGCGCGCTACCCGAGCCAGTCCCGCTGAAGGCTCCGGCCAGCGCGGGGTCCCCGGGCCCGCACAAAGGCGGGTCCAATGCTGCGTCGCCGCAGGACCCGCGCAGCCCCTCGCAGTCGTTCGACGAGAGCCCTCACTCGAAGTTCCTCAAGTACACGGAACTGGCGAAGCAGCTCTCCAGTAAGTACGTGTAGGCTGGGCGCCGGCCGGCAGTTGTGATGATACCATATCTTGCTACGTTAAACCTTGCTAGGGTTAGGTCGCAGCCGCGACGCTAAGTATTTCGAAACTCTTTGCCAATTTAATTATTTAGGTAATTATTGTTAGATTTCACCGAGTAGATCGGTTAGTGTAATAAATTAATAGCGACTTAAGTATACGCCAAACGTCTTACGTTCGTTTTAGGTACTAAGAGAATATTTTCAAAATATTGCCTTTAGGTGATCGGTTGTTGTAAGGGCGCCAGAGCCCGTGGCTTATCTTCCACACTACGTTATAATTCCATTTCGATAAATGTAAATATAAGTCACATTAAGTCATAAAAATACGATTCGATCTCTTTTTGTAAATGTATATTTTTTGCTAATAATTCTTTGAAAAAGGTAAATCGTGGAAATTAATTTTGTTAATTACAATTCGCCTTTCGCATGTGATTCGTCTTTCGCATTAGTCGCGTAGTGGCGTTGACATTCAGTATTTAAACATAAAATTCGTTGCAATATTCATTTTTTTCGTGTTACTTAATTTTTTATGTAAATCAGAGTTAGGGTTAATGTGGTTAGTTTATGTATATTTTGATGATTTTCTTGTTTTTTTTTTGTGAATTTAAGAGATCCGTCGCTGCGTATAATCTCGGAGATTCAATCTCATTCGTTTCTATTCGTTTTGTAAATACAATTCGACATAGAATGCAATATAACAATCTCCTTAGTGTAAATTTTGCTATAGGTATGCTCTCCACGTGAGGATGCTATTTATTATTTAGTAATAAGTACATAATATTAGGTAAACTACATCTGTGAACAATTGTATACCATTATACCAGCGCATTAATTGGTTGAACAATCAGCCTGTATTTAAAAGTGATATACATTTTTTTTCGTTGAAAGGAATGAAAACATTCGTATACGTTTAGAACAAGATATACCCTAAATATATCTTCCAATTTGTAACGACAGATATACGACGATGTATATACGGCACTTGAGAGTGAAGAACCTCTTTTATATTTAATAAAAATATTGTAAACTGTCTAATGTAAGTTCCAGACGATATCAACAAAAACTTTGATTGTAAACTGAATATTCGTGGCATTAAAATTCCATTTAACCTTTGACGTATACGATATTTCTAATAGAATATACGATTTTAAAAATTATTTTCGAATTTTATTTTTTGATCTTTTAAATATTATATGTATCTACATAGTTTTTCAAAAGTTGCGAATATTCAGCTAATGATGATTAAAATCGATAAAAATTTGAAATCGTATAAAAAAAACTATCATTTTAACGATAATAATGAAACATTCGACAAATATTATGTATACGCTAGCTCTGATGAGAGATTTTGCTCATTCTTAAGAAAAAAAAGTAAAAAAATGGTGTTGAAATATTGATTTTACCAAATTTAATAATCTTATTTAATATTTTATGTTGTATTTCAAAATGCAATTAAAAGCTCAAAGAAATATATATGTTACATACTTTAAATGTTCATTTTATTTGAATTTACCCCACTGTCCTAACTGAAGCAGAATGCAATCAAGCAGTTATATTAACCGATCGATAATGTATAAATCGCTCTACTACATAGGTACATACATAACAAGCCAGTACCAATTAGAAATGCTGTAATAAGGCGATCCAGAAGAGATTTTTGTACGGACGACAGCAGGACAAGCTACCCCAAATTGCCAAATAGTCTCAATCGAAATTGAGCATTATGATTTCTAAATCTTGAAAAATCTTTTAAAGAAATCTGTCAGATTGTAGTAGCTTAAAAAGCTACCTAGTACACACACACAATCTACAATAATTTTTAAACTAAAATAAGACAAATTGCAATCTGATGACTACAAGATAATGATGAGGTTGTAACAGAATTATTAAAATTCATCCTAATTTTTTAATGGAATTAAGAAAATTAATTTGTATCTCGAGGCACTGTCTGCATAGAGCAGAAATTTCAAGAAATAAAAAATTATGAATTTTTCATAACAATACAAAATATTCTTTAAATTTTTTTACAGTACCAACAACAACCAACTCCATCAACCAAAAACAACCAACCAACTCATAATCCATAATTCAGCGATGTTTGATGTTGTACCTACTAAACTTTATTGTGTGGGAATTAGTTATTTTTCCATCAATAAAAGTCACTGTTTTTGCTAACAATTCGCTAACTTAGAAAACCCTAGCGCTGTGCACTAGAATCAGGTGGGATGATACACTTAGCGTCTTAAAGCTTTTTGTAGGATACACCAGTACAGTTTTAGCTGATCTACCATTGGGTACTTGTTTGCATTAGATTCGCTTTACGACATATCAACATATATTATTTCTCCAAGGGTCTGAAACCGTTTTCTCCCTTTTTCTCTCTTTCTATCGAACTAATCTGAACGTCCGACCCACCAATCGACAGATATTCGTCCCTGGTACCATGGAATGCTATTTTCAAATTATTCCGCTTCACTCTTTATTTATAAAAACGACTTATAAATTCTAATTAGTATAGTGCGAATTTTTCGCACGGGTCAGCTAGTTTGTTTTAAGATAGATTCGCTTTAGAAGAAGTACAGTGCAATAGATATGTGTAACTATATCGAGTTCACTCCACTTATTATCAAACATCATTATCCACTTATTACCAAAACATTAAACAAGTAACAAAAATTCTATTGTATAGGCTTTTTTTTTGCAATAAAGTGTCATCTTATACTTACTGATAATTTGTAACTTGTTCAATCATCTCCAGCATAATTTGAGTGTCATATTTTTGCCTGAAAAGGTTAGACAAAGTACCTATTTTCAAGCAAGGTGACAGATATGACTTAAAGTGTAAAATAATTAGATTATTCATAGCCGTCACCTTATCAATCCTAAAGAACTTATTATTAACATAATCGTCAGAACGTGCCAACTTGTAAATCTTATATCAATAAAAATTATATTGACACAATCGGCACACGTATCTAGCACATCCTTAGTTTGCAAGACACGTGCCACCAGGCATCAACGACATCTTTGTGCGTCAGTGAAGGACGTTTTCAGGTTCCAGGGATCTTGGCTACTCCGGAGTTATCCAGCATCGGGCAGAAATCCAGCGTTTCATATTGATGAAATGTCATCTGTAAAAGTCCAATACAAAACAAATTGGCAATTAAGTAGTTATAAATAGTGTAGTAATAGATGCCCTAGAAGGCGCGGGTTCGAGTCCCGCGCACTACAAATAGTTGTATGCATGAATATGAATATTTGCACTGATCTGGCCGTGCCTCGGAAAGCACGCCATGCCGTTGCTCTCAGTCGCCATACGAACATCTAATGGCAATCGTTACGGATTGTTGGAGCCCTCAAAAGCCCAACAATTGGTCTAACTGCAATGCTTCGATATCGCCTTTTGGGTTGTGGGGGTCAGACGGCAGTCGCTTTACGGAAAATATCGAAGTTTTGCCAAGATCAGCAGTTACACTGATAAAGCGGACCCCAGACTCCAAAGCTGAAAAAGCTTCGGATGATGAGTGTAGTATTAGATGAAATAAGTAAATGAACCGAATCTGTATAAGGATAAGATCCAACATAAATCAATATTGTAGTTAAGAATAGCCATGAGCAGAAATAAAAAGTAGATAATAAAGTGAAAAATGGGCTTAATTTTTTCAAAAAGCAACTGAATGAAATGTGCCGAACTCAGGAAGCTCAAAAAAATAAACCTGAAAAAGAATCTTTAATTGACAGACTGTCACTCAAAAAGATATGACAGATTGAGGACATTTCAATTTTGCTGACATGTGCTCGTCAATTTTAATGATTGATTATTATACAGCAATATTTTTTGTTTAAGCGAAACCCGAAACACGTGTCCAGTATTTTTAAGTAAAGAATCTATGTAAAAATTTTCAAAAAGGTATCATGATAAATCACAAAGTTATGAGCTTGTTACTTGGCTAGCCCAACAAAAATATGGTCCACGCTCCGGTCGGGCGGCCGAGCAGTGCATCTCCGGCGTCATCTGTTGTGCGGGCGATGATCTACCGTAAGCTACGTTTAGCGCTCGGTAACCACACTGCAACAATTTCTAAATGTATTTGGGAAAAAATATAACATGGTGTAACAATGATTGGAATCGATTCAGTTGCTTATTCTGAACAAACTATATTCAGATTTCGCCTAAACAAAAAATAACATTGTACAATGACATCGGTTTTGGTAGTTAACTAAAGGTAAAGAAATAAACAACGTGACTTAGTTAACCGACTAAATGTAAAACAAGTTCTGATAAGTTGTCATGCGACGTCGCAATTGTACTCTTCAATTTAGGAACGTAACATACATAATCAGCGTATAATGTGCCCACTACTGGAACACGGGCCTCCTGTCAGTGAGAGGGAGTGGGCCGTAATCTACCACGTGCCCAGGCCCAGTGCGGGTTGGGTTGGAAGTTCTTTTTTTGCTCTAGGACATTCCAGTTTCCTCACGATGCTTCCCTTCACCGTTGTGGGAGCATGGTGGTGCAAATTGAACAAACTAAAGCGTCTCTGGGTTTAAACCTACAACTTGTAAAGTGCAGTGTACATAGGTACACTAATGATACACTAATAATTGATGATGATGATATCATCATCATCAATGGGTTGGCGATTTCAGACTTTAAAGTCCAGGTTTATCAAGATGTTTTCCTTCACCTTTTAATCAGTCATTGATGTTCAAGATATACTTAGAAAGTACATATAACTTAGAAAAGTCCACAAACAAAAAACACAACAAAACAGAAAAAAAAACAAAAAAAAAAGTAAAAGACTACAATTTGAGCGTCTTCAAGGCTAGAGTGAATAGGCTCTTAATAAACTAGTGCGCTTTACCATCAACGATTGCGTCACTGCTTACCATCAGGCAGGATTGCGGTCAAGCGCTGGTTTATAATATGTAAAAAAAAAAAAATATATTGATACTTGCCTGATCTGGAATCGAACCCGCACACTCATACTTGAGAGGCTGCTGTTTCAACCACTAGGCCACCACGAACAACGTACGACGTGGATGATAGTTTCCGTGAGGAAACTGTCATCTCCAAGAACTGAAAGATTTTGATATTCTCCTGTATCGTGGATGCGTTTACAAAAATAAACTCACAATACAAACAGCCAGACCCTGAACAACTACTTGTAGGTCATTCAAATATTTGATCCGTGCAGTCATATGTGATGATGAGCTGTAGATTCAGCATATCCCCATGGTTAACTTAAACATTTAAAAGTCATGAATGCAATTCTTACCAAGTGGTGTCAT
Organism: Sesamia nonagrioides; assembly: GCA_017933935.1. Classification (NCBI taxonomy): domain Eukaryota; kingdom Metazoa; phylum Arthropoda; class Insecta; order Lepidoptera; family Noctuidae; genus Sesamia; species Sesamia nonagrioides. The sequence continues at coordinate 691,052 of JADWQK010001279.1, forward strand.
ATTGCCATTATTTAGAATCGCAATGTACCTCAGTTCAGTGTCTGGATGTAATATATACAATATGTAAAGAAAACCCTGTCCGATCCGTGAAGGTATTGTTAGGTATCGTTAACTGATTCTAATAATGCCTACAAAGCTGGGCTAAACTTAAAAAAAAATCCCCCAAAAAAAATAAATATTATTTCGAAAAAGCGAGGTAACCTAATGCATGTGCGGTAGACAACCCGATAGCCCCGCCCCCCTTCACCCGCGCATGTATGCGCGGGTGAAGGGGGGCGGGGCATGCGGCACGTGGTCGCATCGCTATACGCTCCGTCACAAATGGTGTTGTCAGTTTTTTAAAAATGACCAAATTTCGGGGAAATTGGAATTAATACCCGGGAAAAAAAGATTATTTCAAAATTCATTATTATTGTTACTGTGATGATTATGTAAAATTTTATATTATATTTGGTCAAGTGTTTACCTAACCTTTATTATCCTTATGGGTCGGACAGGGTTTTCTTTACATATTGTATATTTTACTGCTTAGCAATCTTTTTCAACTCATCAAAATCAGAAGGCAAGCTGCCATGGGTCAGAGTTGCGTGGTGGTTAAATAACAAACCGTGGCCCTGGTCGTCGCACAGGCAAGTGAAGAAACACGGGTGGGTTTTAGTCAGTAAAAGTCTGACACGCCCTTCCGCTCCGCCCAGAGCGGGAGAAGTCATTTGATGATTTCCCATAACAAAAAAAAAGTTGTCATAAAATTTATCATGATAATTGATTTCATAGAAAGAGCTTTCGCGAGCATCTTTAGACTGGAGATCAATCCAGTTCATTTATAACCAACTCGGTACATCCTCAACATCATACGAATAAGGGTTTGCAACTTCTTTACAAAACATTCATGGGCCACAAACAATAAAGATTAGTTTACACTATAACGTCAAATATTTTTATAACTTTTTCAAAAGTGTTACAGTCATTCTAAAATCACCTTAGCCTACATTTAAATAAAGTTGATAATTACTTACTTAACTTGAAACAATTTCAGTTTGCAATAGACTACCGAAGCTGTGGCGAATTAACTCTGAGATTTGATTTAATTTTATTTTTATAAGCAGAGTAGCAAAAATCAGCGAAGTTTAGCCAAAATCAGCAGTAAGTGGACCCCAGACTCCAAAGCTGAAAAGCTACGGATGCGACTGGGATTAACGCTGAGATGATGATGATGCAGAGTAGCAACGAAACTGTTTTCGACATAATTGCAGTTAAATTTATTATCGTACTAGCTTTCCGCCCGCAGCTTCGCCCGCGTGGAGTTCGGATATATCGCGCTTTTTAGATTTCCCTCGGGAATATCAATTTTTTCCGGGATAAAAGGTAGCCTATGTTCTTTCTCAGGGTCTAAAGATTGTTTGTGCCAAATTTCATCAAAATCGGTTGAGAGGTTTAAACGGGAAAGCGTAACAGACAGACAGACAGAGTTACTTTCGCATTTATAATATTAGTATGGATATGGATTGTCATTTCCACATTCTATACCAACCAGAGTAAAAGTCTATAAATGAAAGCCTCTTTTGACTATTCTATATGTATTATTCATGATGAAGACATACTTTCACCTAACATTATAACATCTTCAAAAAGTTAAAATTGAACTTCCTACTGCCCAAAGAAACTTCCTACCTATAAGTTATATTATAATACATCGATCCCAAAAATCATCAATTAACCGGTCATAAAACACGTTTGACTTACCACTACTAAATCTGCCGGGCCCCGAAATCACTCAGCGAGACGTCTTAACTCCAAGAAACCTCGTCTTTATCACCCAAATTACGTCATTCATCGCAGTTTACGCACGTCCCGTACTACGACCTCAAATACATCGACGACTTACAATTTGCAGTATCCATTGGCGGGTCAACGGGCGGCTGAGTGGAAGATTGTGAAGGAAAGCGGTATTGGATAGGTTGGTAAGGGGGATGGTTTTGAGAGAAATGTGACAGACGGGCCGTCAGTCAAACCCTTGAAGGCGAGTATTCGTCGCTACAGGTAAAGGAAAATATACGGGGAGGTATCTAGGGCGGCAACGGGGACTGCATATAAGAATTAGTACTCGTCCACTGACTTGTAACATCCTCAATATTTATTAGTCAGTTAAAAAGTGGGTCCTTCAGTCTTAAAATACCTAGATAAACGTTGAAATTATTTCACATGTTCTCTACTACGGAATGTTATTAATGTCATAATTCAAAGTGGACGAAATAATTGCGAATGAGGTTTTGTATTCAGGTATTTTCATGTATTTATCGCAGGTAGGTAGATTTGGCGTTAATAATCACGGAAATAATTCCGTTAAAGATTTTGGAATTAAATAAATTAAAAAATAAAAATAAAATTAATTAATTAAATTAATTTACTTATTGCTTCAGTTTTTTATTTATTTACGAACTGGGTACCTATTTGCGTCTGACACATTTTTTTGACAGTTCAACAACATTCATTGTAAATTGTTAAATATTACAATATTTAAGTAGTTGACCAAACAATTCATCCGAACACATGAATGATGGATGGATTATATTCCATCGATTTAACTTAACCATTGGACCTTTGTTGTCATTTAATAAATTGAATTATTATTATTATTATTAATAAACCAGGTGACTTACTTAGTTAACAGACTAAACGTAGGTAATACCAAGAAATTCAATTGTCATGTATGTCACAGTTGTACTCTTCAATATAGCAATGTTATAATATTAAGTATTTTTAGGTTTTAGGCCACGTTACTGAAAATTTGCCTGAAGCGTCCCCGTCTCACCTACTCCGCCATACTCCCCGCCTGCCCCAAGGACTCAACCCCTAACAAGACAAACGTCCCCCGGCCCCTCAGACCGCTGTCTGTCATTGTACGTCTAATAATGGTGACTAATTAAAATGACATTTTGTTTTATATCATCAAATTAATGAATACAACCCCCCGCCCGCCGGTGGGGTGGGGGGTACACGGGGTACCATTGCCCACGATTTACGAGCTCCGCAGTCGCGAGATGGATAGCATGATTTATACGCTGTTTATCATCTTTTTATGGCATCGAATGAAATAATACCGTGTTTATTTTTTTCCTGGCTTTTAATTATAGTAGTTTCTGGACAGTAAATTCGCTTATTTATTGTGTTGGCGGGATAGTTGTCGAGAATGTTTAATTATTTCCAGCGTTATTTACGAGCGGCTTTAGGGTCCTTCGAAAAAAAAGGATCTCTAATAATATTGTTACACTGTGGGGTTGGGTTATGATTTTTATTTAAACGAATGGTGATCGAACATCTGTAGGCTTACTTTGATATACAAATCTATCGAATGATACAAAAAACTCATCACAACAGTGATGGGTAGAACTCATTTTATTTTTACGAGAAGAACTAAGTAATAATTCAGTATTTTAACAGCAGTTGATCCAATCAATTCGGTTCTCATTAATATTTTTTTTCCTGCCAGTTGAAATATCATGAAACATTCCTGCGTGTAATTTGTTGAGACATAAAAGTAATCAAGTGTTGTACATTAGAGTGAGGCCGGACACACTCCATCAACAAATGTTGGACGTCTTATTAGTCGAGTATCATTTCTATACACGTTCGTCATTGAAGAAATATGTTTTTATTTTTATTGCTGAATTATTATAAAAGTGGACAATCCTTGTCACATCATAGTTTACTAGCTGCGCCCCACGGTTTCTTTCGCATAATTTTATCAAAATAAAAGCTATAGTTTAGTCCTTGTTATTAACCAGGTGTGTGCCAAATTTCAGCCAAGTTCGTTCAGTTCAGTTTCAACGACTGCTGCGCTGCGTGTCACGGATTCGAATCCCGCACGGAACAAATATTTTTATGGCCTACAGGTAGTTGTAAACGCACTTCCGATACAGATACACCGTTTTTATTTAAAAAAAAGACATAAACTAGTGCTTGCAGATATGCACTTTAGGTAAGTCTTTTTTTTTATCCTGCCTGATGATAAACAGTAATGCAAACGTTGATGGTAAAGCGCACTAGTTTAGTATGAGACTCTTATTTAGGGTTGTAACGGAGATCTTTTAGCGGAGGCGGATGAGTAGGCGACAAGTCTCACCTCCGCGGATGCGGAAGTTAACGGAGGCGGAGGCGGAGGTGAAAGTAGATATAGAAAAAAAATAAATTTATGGTTAATTAAAACGAAACTTTTATTTTAAATACGTACATTAATAATAGTACACTTAGTCAAAAAAATATTATCTTCTAGTAATGAAAATTAAGGAGAAACAAATTGTATTTGCTGCATTGCTGTCTCGCACTAGTTGATTCTTAACCATTTCGCGCTCAAATGCAGCCGGATGGTTGTCGAGCGTTGCAACTTGCGCGTTGTATACCTATCTTATAAATACGTAAATAAACCTCCGTTATAACTCCGTAAAAATTGTGCGGAGGCGGAGTCGGAAGCGAAGATACGATTTCTTGCGGAACTTCCGCAGTAACGGAAGCGGAGGCGAAGCTCCGTTACAACCCTACTCTTATTCACTCTAGCCTTGAACAAATGGGAACCGTTGGCTGACTCGACCGCATCGTTTCTGAGGCGTCTCCGCACTCAAAAAATCCAGAAAATAGGAAAAGTTAGTCCGATTGTACAGTGCGATCTATCAAAAGAAGCAGAAAAGTGAGGTGCATAAAATTGTGTAAAGTGTTGTCAAGGATTGCAGTGAAAAACAGTGATTTTCAGTGAAAACCAGTGAAAAATTCAAAAAATTGTGTTTTTTGAACCTTAAAATTGAAACGCTGACGGAAAGCGATCGACAACATATTATTTTTATTATACCAAAATAAGCACCTAAACGGACTCCATTAATTAAGCCATTAACCAGATTTTTCCTGTGCTCGCGCGCGTGGAAATTGAGGAAAAACCGGAAACCACGTGGCCACGTGCTACGTGATCCAGGGCTGCCAGGCGTGAGGATTCTGCCTCGAAAGTTGAGGGGCATTGAGAGAAGCGGGACCCCGTTTAGAGAAATTAAAAAACTTAAGTTTTCATAGAGTTATTCAATTTTATATATTTGGCAAATTGTGAAAAAAATATATCTTTTTATAGCGATCGATGACATACCATTTTTATTGTAGATTCTGATAGTGTTAATTTAGTTGTAAGAATATACCAAATTTGAAAATTTTCGGTTTAACCGTTTTTAAAATATATTTTTTTTCAACTTAGGGGTGCACATATGCTACCCCTAAACCTGGCTCCAGGTTGTTAGTTCTTTTTTAGAAAAAATATTTAATAATTAGTTATATTGTCTGAATTTTTCTGAAATTTTTTAGTGAATATTATAATTTTTAGTGATTTTTTTGTAAAATAATTGTAGTTTTTAAGGAATATTAAATCGGGGGTTGTACCTAAAATTTAACTGAGGTGCGCAACGCTTTTCGCTCATTGAGCCCGATCTAACGAGCCCAAACACGGGTAGACTAGATTAAAAACAAGAGGAGTTATATGAACGGCGGCCATCTTGTCGGCCATATTGAAAAATTTAAACTTGCTATAACTTCTGACAGAAAAGTCGTATCGAGTTGCGGTTTTCTTTGCCAGCGTTGTCGTGCACAGCTAAACCAGATTTGTGCATAAAATAGTTTATGTAGGGAAAACTCTGTGTGGAAATTCTGGATTTATTTTTCTGGGTTATTTTTGGATTTTTTATATAATTAGTCGTTATTTGGGCATAGAGATACTGACAATTTATAAATCATAGATACCCAAAAAGTTGTATGTACTTGGTGTGTAATCAACGTTATCGTATATTTGTGTTATCATTACCATTTATTTAGTGCCGAAATCAGTCTTAACAATATTAGTTCTACAATATGTTAAAAAATAATAATTTAAAGACTATAATTATAATCTACTGCATAAATAGCGTCACAGAATAGTAAAAATTGTCTACTCAGTAAATTTTATATAATCCATGAAAACACTGATTTCGTACTAACAACGTTTCACTTAATTGCTCAAAAAAGTAAAAATTTGGTTTACATTACGTTTAATTTATTTTCCCGCGGAAGTTACGACACTGAACTGCCTTCTTGTACTCTGGTTACGTGATAGGTCACGAAAGCTCGGACTCAGTTGATTACTGTTTTCCGGGAGTTGCACGGACTGCTCGCGACACGGGATTTTTCGGAAAAAATCCTACACCAGGTATGACCCTTCTTTTTCTTTGGCTACGGGAAAACTAAGAACCCAAACCAACTTGACAAAAAAAAAAAAAAAAAAAAATTACAACATTAGGACAACAGGTCACAGTGGGAGATATAGACTAAAAGTCTGAGACCTGGTACATTAGCTATTAGGACTAGGGGTCTGCGACCTACTTTAATGATAACTATAGCTTTATTGAGCTATAGCTACTAGATTAAGACTACAGTGTGGATACTGTTTCATCCACATTTATTATTATTAGGACACGATTAAATTATTCTGAAAATGATACGTGCACCGACACAGTCTGATGTATCGCCAGCAGGCAAAAACGGGGCGAGGGCGGACCCCTCAAAAAACACTTATGTACGACAGAGCATTAGTGACATCGAGGCAAAAACGAGATCACCTCAAAAACAAAAGCCGAAACTCTCTGCACCGGTCGCTGAGGCGCGCGCCCTTTTGCTGAAGGCAAAAGCACAGTTGGAGATGTCAAGCAATATGAAGGCTACAATAAAACAGACAGTGACGGACTGTCTGAAGGCGCTGTATGAAATTGTTAAGAGAACGAATACACCGCAGACGACAGAAGAAAAAAGCAACGAAGAGGAAGAAACTAAGCAGCTGGGGGAATATGGAGATAACAGCTTAAGAATACTAAAAGAAATTCTGGAAGTTAAAGAAATTCTGAAGAGAAATGAAAAGGAAGAACTCCCTGCCAAAATAGAAAGATCAAAAGTGGAGCTTAGTAACAGGATTGATGCGCAGATGGTAGAAATAAAAGAACTAAAGGCGGTGTCCAAGATACAGGCTGAACAAGCAGAGGCCCGAATGGGAAGCACCAGCACGTACGCCCAAGTTACAGCGTTGCCGCCCCAGCTACCGGCAAGGAAAAATATGCACTCGATCATAGTGTCATCATCACTCGAGAGTGATACATCTGACACTGTAGTCAATAAAATCCGTGCAACTGTCGATGCAAAAAGCACAGGATTGAAGATTGACCATCTGCGCAGAGCAAAGAACCAGTCGGTGGTCATAAGTTGCTCGGAAAAAGAGGAAATAGGAAAAGTATCTGCAAAGCTCAAGAATTCCAGGGGGGATCTGAAAGTTGAGGAGGCAATCAACAAGAACCCGCTCGTAGTCGTCAGAGATGTGATGAATTACATGTCTGACGACGACTTGATGACGGCAATAAGATCCCAGAACGGACACCTCCTGGAGGGAGCGGAAATCGGACAGGGTGACATCCGTATGTATAGATGACGCTATACGCTATACGCGATGATATCCCATTATGTATAGACGACGGGCGAGAAACCCGCTGACGAGTCACGTGGTGCTACGTGTGAAGCCACTGATTTGGCAACGACTGACCTCGGCGGGCAAACTCCACGTGGACCTGCAGAGGGTAACTGTAAGAGACCAGAGTCCGCTTATCCAATGCACAAAGTGCCTCGGATACGGACACAGTAGAAAATACTGTACAGAACCAGCAGTCCTCTGCAGCCACTGCGGTGAACCGCACATTAGAGCAGAATGTCCTGGGTTCACCTTCAATGAACCACCAAAATGCAGAAACTGTAGCCAAAATAAGAAGGACGCAGCGCATAATGCCTTGGATAGCGAATGTCCTACAAGGAAAAAGTGGGATGCACTGGCTAGGTCGGCTATAGCGTACTGCTAATGTTGTGGCGGAGACAGGAGATGAAAATAACAGAGTTAAGTATCGTGTCGTGCAGGCGAACCTCCAAAAAAAGAAACTGGCCACCGATGAACTCATACTCGAAGCCGGGCGCAGAAAAATTACGTACGCGCTCATACAGGAACCCTATGTTGGAGCGAGGGGTGAAATGAAGACCTACCCCGGGACAAGAATGGTGCAAGCACCGAAACTGGGAGATAAACCCATTAAAGCTGCTATAGTCATTTTCGATGATGATGTGGGCATATTGATGTGTCCGACATTAACAACCGAGAACATAGCGGTTGCGAGGCTAACGGTGGAGGACACTACCACCGTGGTAGCATCCGTCTACTTCGAGGACCACCTCGAAATTGAACCATACCTCGAACAGCTGAGGAAAATAGTGACAAAGACTAAAGGAGCAAGATTACTGGTGGGAGGGGATGTAAACGCATGGAGTACATGGTGGGGAAGCGAGAAAGAGAATGAAAGGGGAATACTTTTATCAGGAACCCTTAATGAACTCAACCTCCATGTGCTGAACTGTGGAAACACCCCAACATTTGATACCATTCGAGGGGGAAAAAGGTATAAGAGCACTGTAGATGTCACGGCCTGTTCAGACGACATGTTTAGACATGTAGAAGAATGGAGAGTAGAGACAGCAATGACAAGCTCGGACCACAATGCGATAGTACTCACAATTACAACAAAAAAAGGTATTGATAACAAAATTAAATATAGTAATACAAGGATATATAATACTAAAAAAGCAGATTGGAAGGAGTTTCGGAAAGAATTGACAAAAGCATTGCTCGAAAAGAAAATTGATAAAACATACATAGAAAAAATTAATACCATAGAAGGATTAGAAAGATGTATAGAAGAACTAACAAAATGTATTACAATAACTTGCGACAAGACGATACCTAAAATAAAGAAAGTAAATAAAACGTACTTGCCGTGGTGGAACGAACAACTCGATCAGCTCAAAAAATCCATGTGCACAAAGAAGCGAAGAATCCGTTGCGCAGCGCCATGTCGTCGGGAATGGGTCGTGACGGAATATCTGAAAGCAAAGGAAGAGTATGAGTCTCAAGCACGCAAAGCACAAACTGATAGCTGGAAAAGCTTTTGCGGGAGACAGGACAGGGAGAGCGTTTGGGATGGCATTTATAGGGTCATCCGAAAGACTAAAAAGAGGCATGAAGATCTGCCAATAGTCCTAAATGGCGAGGCGTTAGACCCGGAGGAGTCCGCCAGGGTCCTGGCGGAAACCTTCTTCCCAGACGATGACGAAAGGGAGGAAAACACCGACCACACTAAGACAAGAGAAGCCGCGGCACGTTCAGAGGAAGGCTTAACTGACGACAAAATGGATCCGGCATTCACCCTTGCCGAACTCAGATACGCATCAAGGAGTTTTAACCCGAAGAAGGCGCCGGGCCCTGACGGCTTCACTGCTGATATCTGCACGGCCGCCATTAGTAATAATGAACAAGTCTTTCTAGCCATAACAAACAGATGCCTCGAGCTGTCCTGTTTCCCGGAAAAGTGGAAGGAAGCGGCAGTTGTAGTTCTAAGGAAACCTGGAAAGGACAATTATACCCATCCGAAATCCTACCGACCAATTGGACTCCTGCCTATCCTCGGAAAAATCCTGGAGAAGATGCTAGTGCGGAGACTCAGGTGGCATATGCTTCCACAAATGAACCCGAGGCAGTACGGATTCGTGCCGCAGAGAAGCACTGAGGACGCTCTGTACGACATGATACAACATATAGACTTGAAGTTGAAGGAGAAGAACCTGGTAGTAGTCGTCTCGCTGGACATAGAGGGGGCTTTTGACGGTGCGTGGTGGCCTGCAATTAAAACTCGTATGGCGGAAAAACACTGTCCACTAAACCTCCGAAGACTGGTAGGAAACTACCTAAGAAATAGAAGAGTAGTGGTGAGATACGCTGGTGCTGAACATAAAAAAGGGACCTCAAAAGGGTGCGTACAAGGGTCGATCGCAGGGCCCACGTTCTGGAATCTCCTCCTGAACCCGCTGCTTGACCAACTAGAAGACAGAAACACATATTGCCAGGCATTTGCAGACGACGTGGTCCTTATATTCTCCAGTAAAACGACCCTGGACTTAGAGAGTGAAGCTAACGCCAGCCTGGCACATGTGCAGCGGTGGGGTACTCGTAACAAGCTTAAGTTCGCGCCACACAAAACTCACGCTATGCTGCTTACTAAAAAATTAAAATTCGAAACACCACGGCTGCGCATGGGCGTGGTGGAAATTCCGCTTGTTGAGGAAATCAAACTCCTAGGTCTAATAATTGATCGTAAGATGACCTTTAGGAGCCATGTCACATATGTCTGCAAAAAAGCCATAAACATCTTCAGGCAGCTGTCCGCCGCAGCGAGGGTAACCTGGGGACTAAACCCAGAAGTAGTGAGGATTATCTACACTGCGGTTGTGGAGCCGATTATCCTCTACGCAGCTAGTGTATGGGTCAAAGCGACGGATAGGATCTACATCCAAAAACAACTCAACACAGTTTTGAGGGGCTTCGCCCAAAAAATAAGCAAGGCATATAGGACGGTGTCACTGAATTCGGCCCTAATTTTGACAGGACTGCTGCCACTTGACCTGAGAGTCAAGGAAGCAGCATCCCTCTACGAGGCTAAGAGAGGAACGCCACAGCCATTTTTGAGAGACCGTCCTGTGGAGATAAAAGTGAGCTTTCTGGAGAGGCCTCATCCAGCTGACGAGGAAGAGCTCGGTTTCCAATGTTTGGAGAGCGATACGGAGGTGCAGCAGAGCGTGAGGGAGGGTGCAGTACAGATATTTACAGACGGAAGTAAAATTGAGGGAAAAGTTGGTGCTGCCCTATCCTGGTGGAATGGTGCAGGCGAAACTAAAACCAAAAAATACAAACTCGAAGAGTACTGTACCGTCTTTCAAGCTGAGCTGTATGCACTATATAAAGCTGTGGAGATGATCGCGCATAGCCCGGAGGAGGAGTTCAGCATTTTCAGTGACTCCAGGTCAACCCTGGAGTTATTGAGAAACTGTGAAACCTGCAACCCACTCGTCCTGGAAATAAGAAAGAAAGTCAAACTATTGAAGAATGCCGGTAAAAACGTTCAACTTTACTGGGTTAAAGCCCATGTCGGGATACAGGGGAACGAAAGGGCAGATGAACTGGCAAAAAATGCAGCATTAGAATCCAACAGACCAGATTTCGATAGATGTCCAATCTCGTTTGTCAAGCGAACCATTAGAAGTGGATCGATTGACAGATGGGAGGACAGGTATCAGAGAGGGACCCAGGCCAGTGTCACTAAAATATTCTTCCCCTCAGCTACAAAAGCCTACAAAATAAGCAGGGGGATACAAATGACTCACCTACACACACAACTTTTCACAGGGCACGGGGGCTTCTCCCAATACCTCAACAGGTTTAAAAAGAAGGACTCACCTGCTTGTGTTTGCGACCCAGTCGCGGAAGAATCAATCTTGCACTTAATAGTCGAGTGTCCAGTGTTCGGGCTTGCAAGATTTAATCTGGAAAATGAAATAGACATTAAATTGTGTAAGAGTAATATATATGGGATAATGTTGAGAAAAGACATCCAAAGCAAATTTTTAAATTTTTGTATAAGTATTATAAGAACTGTTATAGATAGAAATAAAACGTAGCCTAAGAAAATTAACACCGTAAATATAGTAAGATATATTGTATTGAGTGTTAATGCAAAAATGAAGATAAAAAGTAAAAAAAAAATAAAATAAAAAAAATAAAACAAAGAAGAAAAAAAGAATGCAATAAAGAGAAAACAGAAAAAAAAATACATATATTAATAAGTAAGAATGTCAAATATAATAAAAAAAAAAAAAAAAAACTCAAGTCAATGACTTTCAAGATACCGCCAAACATCGGCAGAAGAAGGATTTAAGAAAAATAAACCTCCGACCGCAATATCGGAGAGAACCGTGTCTTGGGGCAGGAGTGTGGTTTTAGCCGGTAAGAGTCCGGCACTGCCCAGACTGGCTCACTAGTGAGGCAGCCTGGGCGTCCATGAGGATTTCCCACTCCTGCCAATATAAAAAAAAAAAAAAAAAAAGCCTTGAACAAATAAATTACAACCGGTCGAGGAAATCGCTGCAGAGTGCAGAAGAATCGCTTCGTCCGGATCGTAGCGGTGTCAATAACGAAAGGGTGCATACTCGCCGTACGATGGCTTGTCCGATGATGGATCGGTGATGGCCGAATTTAGTCATGGTATTCTCACTCATCAAAATGAATCAATTAAAATATCTATAGGCTAGCTACCCTATGCCCGTGTTCCAGGCTTTGCAGTGAGGTCTTTATCAAATTTGGATCACCAATTAGTATCTTCGCACTAATCTCCACTGAGTCCAAAGCTGCTAGGTGGAAATTTGCAGCACCAGCCCATATTTGTCATCAGCCAGTGCCTACCACACTCGTTCAGGAGTAAGTCAGGGATCAATCCTCGGGCCGTTATTGTTTCTTCTGATGGTTAATGATTTGCCGACTATTCCCAAACATGCCAAATGTCTTCTGTATGCGGATGACCTTAAATTGTACGCATCTGTCAACTCTGTAGCGGATTGTGAGGCTATACAGAGAGACATAGATGCAGTTTGCGATTGGGGAGTATCTAATAAGATGGCATACAATTCTTCTAAGTGTTATGTCATGACTTTTGGCCGAATTCGACATCCAATTAACTTTGAATATAAAATAAATGGCACTATTATTACAAGGGCAACAACTATAAAAGACCTGGGTGTCGTATTTGACCAGAAGATGACATTTCACGATCATATTGTCACCGTTGCTAAAGAGTCCTTTAAGAGACTTGGATTTGTCCTCAGAAACTCGCGTGATTTTCGGAACGGACATGTCGTACGACTCTTGTACAGCACTCTTGTCAGAAGCAAGTTGGAGGCGAGCTCCTGCGTCTGGAATCCACATGAGCCTACTTACGCACTATTACTTGAAAAAGTTCAAAAGGCATTTTTGCGATTCTTATATAAAATCAGTTTTGGATATTATCCATTTTTATACCCAACTAAATTTATCTCAGGATGCTTAGGGTATAATATGTTAGAAACGAGGAGAGCGTATGACCAAATGAAAACAATGTTAAAAATATGTAGAGGGACAACAGATGCCAGTGATCTCCTCAATGAGCTGATTCGTCTTCACGTTCCTTGTAACTATCTCCGTGGCCGCAGACACCGTCTGCTAGCTGTGCCTACATGTCGCACGGTAGCCCGTGCGTCATCCCCTATACCTCGCGTTCTTTCCGCGCTGAATAGCCTCGTGGAAGCTAACCCGAACTGTGATATATTCGCGGATGAATTTAAAATTTTAATGCGCGCTTGCTTAGCGTTCTGCGAAAAAGAAAATAATTAGTTCGTTTACTGTTTTAATTTTTAGATTTTATTTTATTCCCGTTTTTATTGTTCCTCTGATTTGTCTTTTTTTTTCTGTTTATATTTTGATTTATATTATTATTTGAATTTCATTATGTACCTATTTGTGTTATTTAATTTTGTATGTATGTTAATGTAATTGGCTTTTGGAAGCCGTATTAACATGAATAAATAAATAAATCAGTACTCCACACAAATAGCGCTTTGTACTAACTAACTTTAAAAGCTATCCCGGATAATCTAAAGATAACTGGGAAAGATATGTGCCACTAACCTGTATTACTAATATGGATCTTAAGTTCAAAACTATAGGAGATTTGCTCGGTGGAAGGATGCCAGCAGAAGTTACCACCCACCAAAGTCTTGCCGCCAAGCGATTCGTTGTGTTTCGGCATGATGTATGGTGAAGACTCACGGAGGACGGATCTGAGCAGTTGTGTTGCGATGTGTGCCGGGTTTTTCATCAAACTCTCGACACAACTGTCGGGAGGTTGGTCGTGGAGGGTCTCCAGATCAATCTCCCCCTGGCGCAGCATCGTTGATCGTGTTATTGGGTTTAACATTGCATCACCTCGCTCTACTGTCGTCTTCCTTCCTATTCACTCCGTTTTTTTGAGTGAACAGGCTCTTAAAAAACTAACCCGCTTTACCATCAACGATTGCATCACTGCTTACCATCAGGCGGGATTGCGGTCAAGCACTAGTTTATAATTATAATAAAAAGATAGAAACAATACTACATTACAAACATTATATTCTCTATATTATTTGATACTACAGTAAAATTTCTCTCTTTCTCTCTCTCTTACTCTCTCTTTGTTTATACAAAGATAATCTAATAGAACAGGATGAACGTAACTTCTTATTTTTTCATAGCATGTTACCGGTAATCTAAAACTTAGATTCTAAATGAACTCGGCTTAGAATCCGACTGCGCGTTTTCCACGTATTTCTCACCACCATCGTCTATCACAATCCTCAATGAATCATAAACTAGAACTTCAAAAACCTCTAAAACCCTCAACTCTTATCAGCATCCCACCACATCGTCCTTCCAAAGTGCCTATTTCATTTCACTTTCCTCTTCCATTTACTTTGGCACAAAAACTCGATAAACAATGACCCACAAAAGAGTCAGTATCACCTGAGTGATGGCTCTCCATGACCCATCGTTGAGTAAATAGCGAGATTTAGATCGCACAATAAATGATTTACTTCAGGTCGGCCGTAATAAGCAGATTGATGTTGGAGCGCCCCCGGTCATTTGTCTCCGTGTTCGCGGTGGTGGGGTTAACTTTTGTTTGCAGAAACAGATGGTTTTTCTTGACTTTACAGTTTTAAAGAGCTTCGAGTGTTACTTCTTAAGTTTTGTAGGGTGTAAAAATGTGATTGGTGGAAAATTAATCAATTTACTTGATCTAAAACATACTTCTTTTTTAATTTTCAATTTTCTTTATAAGATTTTAAAAAAGGTTTCAGGTGATATAAGTAATTCTGATGCTGGCGTATTGATTATTGGTATTGGCAATTTGGTTATTTCGATGATACTTACAAAGTGATTGATGTTGGAGCGCCCCCCGTCATTTGTCTCAGCGTTCGCAGGGGTGCAAAAACAGATGGCTTTTCTTGACTTTTCAAAGTTTTTTCAGGGTCAAAGAGTTTAATGTATTTCTTTTTAAGACTTGCGAAGACTTAACGAATGTGTTTGGTGAAAATTTATCAAGTTATTTATAGTTATATGTAGTAATTTTCGATACAGCCTCCGTGGCGTAGCGGTAGCGAACACGGCCTCTGCGCGGGCGCGGGTTCGATCCCCGCGCAATGAAAATATTTGGACGTGCCTCGGAAAGCACGTTAAGCCGTTCGTCCCAGTTGTCATACGAACATCTGATGGCAGTGGTTACGAGTTGTTGGAGCCCTCAAAAGTCCAACAATTGGTCTAACTGCAATGCTTTTGATATTGCCTTCGAGATGTGGAGGTCAGACGGCAGTCGCTTTACGGAAAATATCGAAGTTTAGCCAAAATCAGCAGTTAGACTGGTAAAAACGGTCCCCAGACTCCAATAGAGTACTATATAATAGAGGACTCCAATAGAATATTTAAATTTAAATTGCATAAGTGGTTGAATGAATATAATTTCTATAGTATTAAGGACTACTTAGAACACTAACGTTGACAACATGCACACGCAAAGCTTGCACTTTCTTGTGCTAAACATTTTTGCATGCTTTATTTTTAAGCTAAACATGAGTGATCTCATTTTTGTATGTAAGACCTTTTATACCATGTTTTAAGCAAAATAAATATATTATTATTATTATTAATGCTCTAAAAGCTTCGGATGCGACTGTGACTAATGTCGAGATGATGACTTGGTATTGAAATACGATTTTTTTCAGTTATTCTTAAAAATGTTGTTGATTCTTAAAGATCATTACAAAAATGGTGTTTGCAATATATTTATTTTTACACTTCATTTATTAACGAAATAAGTGAACAAAGTGAAAAATAATGGAACTAAATGCGAATGGAATAAGCGGCAACGCCAGGTGTTTCAATATAACTTACTACGCGTCATAAATGTTGACTCGAAAAATATATACAGTAAGACTGAGTTATACAATATGTAAAGAAAACCCTGTCCGATCCGTGAAGGTGTTGTTAGGTATCGATAACTGATTCTACTAAAACCTACAAAACCGGGCTAAGCTTAAAAAAAAAACCCTAAAAAAATAAATATTATTTCGTAAAAAGAGGTAACTTAAAACATGTGCTGTAGATCATACAAGCGCGAGCGAAGAGGGACAGGGCACGCGGCACGCGGTCGCATCGCTATTCGCTCAGAATTATACCGTCAAAAATAATGTTGTCACTTTTTAAAAATTACCAAATTTTGGGGAAGTTGGAATTCATTCGCGGGGAAAAAAGATTATTATGATGATTATGTAAAATTTCATATTTTATTTGGTCATAATTATGGTTACCTAACCTTTACTATCCTTACGGGTCGGACAGGGTTTTCTTAACATATTGTATACAATAGGGACAATACAATAAGATATTATCTATACACCCATTTGTTAGAAATGCACATATGAAATTTAATTTTACTCTCGACAAATTGAAAGTTAATTATTGAAAATGCGTTATTATATGCGTCTGAATATACAAACGACAGCGCATTAAGCTACTACTATGTATCAAATTTCTTTAACAAATTTTCAACTTAATTGTTAAAGCATTAAGGTTCAAAGTTGATTGGGAATATTTGACAGTTTCGAGTAGCTTGACCTGCTGTCGTCCGTACATATGTTACCATGAAGAAAAGCTGAAGAGTTTGTTTGTTTGTTTAAACAAATCTCAGGAACTACCTACTGGTCCAATTTGAAAAATTCATTTTGTATTGGATAGCCCATTAATAGAGAAAGGCTTTAGGCTGTAGGGTCTGTGGGTCAATTGTACTAAAAGATCGCTTGAAGTCCTGCGTGTCCAATATAATAATGCTTTCAGGATGTTGTTGAGACTACCTCGTTACTGTAGTGCGTCGGAAATGTTTGCGCAAGCCCGTACCGACGGTTTTTATGCAACCATACGCAAAAAGACCGCGTCGTTGCTGAGAAGAGTGAGGGACAGTCGGAACAGCATCCTGAAAACTGTAACTGAGAGCTTCGGCTCACTAATAATTAAAAAAATTGTGCACACTTTAATAATTACTAACACTAGGCAATACGTTTTGTTTTTCTTTGTATGTTCTAACACTCTATGAATTTTTATGAAACCTACGCTACGCGGGTGAAACCGAGGCGCGCAGTTAGTTAGTAATAGTGGTATTACTTAATTCTTACACAATAGAGTTCAGTTTACGATACAACTTCATTCATTTTCAAAACTTTTCAATACTGCTAGTCAATCTGAAATCAACTTAAATGTCATTACAATAAAGTTGATATTTATTTGACTTGAAATAGGGTGAATCTTCTAGGATCGTGCACGACCGTCTGTCGCACAAATAATCCCCACTATTTACCAAAAAAGCTTTTTGACCTTGACCGACTTTCTGAGGGAAAAGTTTTGCTCTCGACTTTTCAGTTTAGAATGAAATGCTAAAGTTGTTTATAACAGTAATATTCTTCTTAAACTCAGGAGTAAGTAAACTAGTGCTTGACTGCAATCCCGCCTGATGGTAAGCAGTAATGCAAACGTCAATGGTAAAGCGCGCTAGTTTATTAAGAGCATATTCACTCAAAAAAAACTGGGTGAATAGGAAGGAAGACGGCAGTTAAGCGAGGTGCTGCAATGTTAAACACAACAACATGACCAATGATACTGCGCCAGAGGGAAATTGATCTGGAGACCCTCCACGAACAAACTCCCGACACAACAACATTTGGCGCATCGTACTCCGCACACATCACAACACAACTGCTCAGACCCGTCCTCCGTACGGTTCGTAAGTCCGTTACAATGGTGCGGCATTTTCTACTGTTTTCTGTTTAACTAAATGCAGATTTTTGAGGTGAAAACAGGATTTTATTACTAACTAGCCGTTGCCCGCGACTTTGCCCGCGTGTTGATATAAAATAAGTGCCTGTTAAAATAATGGGAGCAATATGTACGTCCGCGTTTGCCGCCGTTTTCGCAACACAGTTTTTTTGTTACTGCTCTGCTCCTATTGGTCATAGCTGGATGTTATATAGCCTATGCCTTTCTCAGGCTCTAGACTATCTGTGTACCAAATGTCATTACAATCGGTTCAGTAGTTTTGGAGTGAAAGCCGGACAGACAGACAGAGATACTTTCGCATTTATAATATTAGTATGGATAGGTAATACAGCTGGTATCCAACTCCACTATAATGCACGTAGTTTGCGTATGGAACCTATTATTATCACCAGGCTGTATCTCCTAAACCATCATATTTCTGGATACCATTTTTACTATTTGCTTACGGAACTCTACAAAAAGTGCCTATAAATAAATTATTTGAAATTTTTGTTTCGAGTTTTGGTAGCAGATACTATTCAATTTATTGATTATTATGTATACTATACCATGCTATTACTTTGATTATTATTTAATCTAATATGTATAATGGCGGTCGGAACCTTGTAGAGTATTGTTTACGTTTTCTTGTAAACATAACCCGTTGCGCGCTCCATAATTTTCAGGGGATGAGATTTCCGAAGAATCTTTTTTTAGCAACACTCAAAGGTTAATTTGACAGTTAATATTCCGGTTATTTAAGCTCAGTTCCGGATATTTCTTGGACAGTAAATAAAGAAGGTAGGTAGTACCTGTTACATTTTCGGTTTCAATGTCTATGTTGCGTCGTGGTGAAGCCCGCAGGATTCCGATGGATGGGGAAGCACAGAACTGCTGAATGTGAAAATCTCACCTGAAAGGTTAGGTGAAGTGAACGTGGACTGATCTGTCACTAGTGTGAATCACTAGCATTATTTGGAACTAGCTGCGCCGCGAGGTTTCACCCGCGTAGGTACCTATATGTTTCGATATGTTTTTTTTATAGGTTCCCCTCCTATTGCTCGCAGCGTGATGTTATATAGCCTAAAGCCTTCCTGGATTAATGGGCTATCTAACGCAAAAAGATTTTTTCAAATCGGACCATTAGTTCTTGAGATTAGCGCGTTCAAACAAATAAACATACAAAAAAACTATTCAGCTTTATATATTAGTATAGATAGTAAGTATACATTACGTCTCACTCCAGGATCACTTCGCGTAACTTTTCACAGTTATGGAATCGCACTGCTGGACAAAGTGGTGGTACTTGGGCAACGCCTATTGTCCAGTCGTGGACATCTTTCGGGTGAATGAAAATGAATGTCTATTGTAGTTAGCTAATGTTTTGTAATATCGTTACCTACATCGATCCAAAAAGGTGGTGTAAGCAAACCAATATAGGTAAATAATATTCGTTCAAATAAATTAATTACAACGCATAGTGTGCTAACGTTTGTTTATTCTGGACAAAATAATATCATTGTTAATATTTCGAATGTTACGTAGGCGTTATAAGTTCGTTTATTTATTGAAACGTATTAATTCGGACGTGAAATAATTATAATGTTAAATAAATACGTCGCTGCTGATATTTAGTAGTTCCAGATGAGTATTTCAATTGATACTAGGTAATTGTGCGACTGTTATTTTAAGTTGAAGTATTTTATTATTGTAATTATTGAACTTTGTGTGTATTTATGGAATCAGGGATCCAGGGTTTTAAAATTGTGTCGGTTTAATAACTTTTTTTTTTTTGTAGAACGTACATACTTACAGTTTTCTGAAGTCCATTTAAATGGTCTAACAATTAAATATTTCTAATAATGTATTCACAATAACATGTCAAAATTAATGTTATATAGTTACTGCTCTGGCAGGACCCAACGTGTCCAGCAGTTCCGACGACGCTGCTGTAAGTGTCCAGACTGCACCACACAACGAAGATTGAGGAGGTCGTGGAGTATCTTCGAGTCAAGACCAACTGGACTTTGAGGGTTGAGAGGTTGGGGCCGCTTCACAATACGAACTTCATGTCGTTCTTGGTGCGTGTTCCGATACATAAAGAAAGAAAAATATTTATTTTGACTCGTAGGTACAGGAAAATTTTAAAACTAAACTGAATAGACACAATTAAACAAAAAAAAAAAATCAAGTTATACATTAAAAAAAAATAACTATAATATTGGAAAGTTCCTTACGAGGTCAAAAGACTCCTATCTCAGCAAAGTGCTTCTGTCTTTCTGTCTAAACTGTCGCAGCGCTGGTATTCTGATAGGACCTACTGTTATGTCACGGGCAATAGAGTAATATAACATATACAATGTACGAAAAATATTATAAAATAAAATAAACAGTTAATCACACACTTCATCTCGAGAAGTTGCTCAAAGAAAAGTTATGGCCGAAAGGTGTTATATACCGCCGGTTTCGTGGCCTGCTGTGATACCAGTCAGCGAAACACGATGCAGACACTTCGTGTGTGTGTGTTAGGTGTGTTAATTATGTTATACGTATTTACAATATTTTAAGTTTTCATGATAATATAGTGAGTATTGTATATGGGCCTTGATCATCATCATCTCAGCGTTTATCCCATTCGCATCCATAGCTTTTCAGCTTGGAGTCTGGGGTCCGCTTTATCAGTCTAACTGCTGATTTTGGCTAAACTTCGATATTTTCCGTGAAGCGACTGCCGTCTGACCTCCACAACCCAAAGGCGATATTGAAGCAATGCAATTAGACCAATTGTTAGACTTTTGAGGGCTCCAACAACCCGTAACGACTGCCACTAGATGTTTGTATGGCAACCGGGACCAACGGCTTAACGTGCTTTCCGAGGCACGACCAGACCAGTGCAAATATTCATATTCATGCATACAAATATTGGCACTGTGCGGGGATCGAACCCGCGCCTCCTTGCGTAACGGCCGCATTCGCTACCGCTACGCCACGGAGGCTGTCGTGTATATGGGCCTTGATGCCTGAAATCAATGGATATAATTAAATAAAAAAATATGAGCCAAAATATTTTGTATAAATATAAAGAAAAGTATGTCAATGCCACCAACATATACCAAAAACGTAAAAATTTTCTACCAAAAAATGTCAACCCTTCAATCTCTTCAATATTGAACTCACCTCACCAGCAAAACTAAAACGTATCGATTACTGAACTAAAACTATATTGAAATGGAGCGCAATCCACCTATAACTCTTGTCGAAACAAATGCCGTCCACTCTGCGGCATCTGTCGGCACTGATGGATGACGGGACATGTGTCCATTATCGCCTGCACACTGCGCCAAACATGCATCCACAAAAGACGCTGGGCAAAAAATTCGCGTGAATTTGACACGCTCGTTAATCAAATTATGTGATTTAGTGTAATAAATTTTTTGGACAGCAACTTTTTGAATACAGGGAGTATTCTATGGCACAATAGAAAAAAAGTTTTTGTGTGTGGACTAACAAATTACTTTCATTCGTTTTTTTCTGCAGACTCTATAAATAATTGCCGTGATTGGTGGGATTTATGACAGAAATAAAGATGACAGTTTATAAAAATAACGGCTTTATAAATATAGATTCACGAATTTGCGAGTATTTGAATAACAAGCACAGGCACAGTGTTGAAAAGTTTACGATCACTTACAATGATAGAAAAATTAAGAGACGTGTGACAAATAAATGTCTTCTCAGCAATTACGTTGCTAAATTAAGATACCTCAAGTTAGTACTGATCAAAGCTAGTTTCACACCAGGAAAATATTATACATACATATGAACAAGCTTCTTCCTTTCATAAATTTCACAAGAATTTACAGAATTTTGAAACTAGTTAACACTCATAAATTATTCGCTGCTTTAATCAGCATTCGAGTTAAGACAAAAAACATTTTGAGTGAAATAAACTCAAATTAAAATAAAATCAAACTTGCATGAAACCGAAAGACTTTTATACAACCCATAACAAAAATCTAAAAAAAAAACAAAATTTCAACACCTGCAAAGTACCCCTTTGTCCAGACTCGACGAGATCGGCGCACTGTGCACACATTTGACGATGACGGATGACGGACGGACGCACACTTCCGCGGGAGGGGGGGAGGGGCGTAGGCAGAGAGGGGGCTCGCAAGACCCGCTCTAGATATATTCCCGTCTATCAATCCACGTTGACGTTGACGGGTTGCATGAAATGGTACCTCGTAGGTCGGGTATTTTCGACCGAGCGGAGGAGCTTGTGTATTTTTGATACAAATTGCAATATTTTAAATTATATTCGAGTTTTTCTCGTGAAAACGTTTACTTATGAACTTTTGGAGTTCGTTTTGGCCTATTTGACAATTAATATGTTTTTAAAAGAGTTTCTTACCAAATAAAAATGTGAAGAGTAAGTACCCGATAAATTATCTCTGCTTTAGTATTTAGTTGTATATCTGAGTTGTAAAAGATCTTTTATAACTCAGTTTTACAGCTAAAATCCTACAGGTGGTTTTCTTTTGTTTCCTTGCTTACAGTAAGTAAGTAGCATTAAAGTTACAATAAGTTACCGTTACGAATTACATACTGTATTGAGTAGAACTTATTATTTAAAGTGACTAAAGAGAATTGCTTTTTATAGAGTGTAACATAATTTAATCCATCCATACTAATATTATAAATGCGAAAGTAACTCTGTCTGTCTGTCTGTTACGCTTTCCCGCTTAAACCTCTCAACCGATTTTGATGAAATTTGGCACAGACAATCTTTAGACCCTAAGAAAGAACATAGGCTACCTTTTATCCCGGAAAAAAATGATATTCCCGAGGGAAATCTAAAAAGCGCGATATAACCGAACTCCACGCGGGCGAAGCCGCGGGCGGAAAGCTAGTTCTAATATTATAAATGCGAAAGTAGCTCGGTCTGTCTTTCTCTCTGTCTGTTACGCTTTCCCGCTTAAACCTCTCAACCGATTTTAATGAAATTTGGCACAGACAATCTTTAGACCCTGAGAAAAGACATAGGCTACCTTTTATTGAAAAAAAAAAAATGATATACCCAAGGGAAATTTAAAAAGCGCGATATAACCAAATTCCACGCGGGTGCAGCCGCGGGCGGAAAGCTAGTAAGTAATAAAACAAAATATTATTAAAGTAACAGGCAGAATCGAATTAAAAAAACAAAAAGAAAACTTTACACATATATTTATATAGGTACATATATATATATATTACAAACATATATTCTCACATACACAAACAGCCAAACTCGGAACAACTACATGTAAGTCATACAAACATTTGTTCCGTGCGGGAATCAAAGCGCGACACACAGCAAACATTTTTATAATTTTTTCAATAGCTATATTCTTTTGCAAATCACTCTGAAATCAACTTAATTGTCATTGAAACAATGTTGATATTATTTAACCGTAAAAAAAGGATGGGGGTATACAACACTGTGTAATTTTACTATAGTTATAAAATGAAAATTATGCTAAGCTATGTCTATATCAGCCTATTTCTCGCCAAGCTATTGATATTTATCGACCATATATCACAAAAAGAGAGCGTAGAAAGGAAATATCAGCTGTCAAGTTACGCTTGAATTGTCACTGCGATGATTAAGCGACGATCGTCCATACCGCTTGCTTGTGTCACTTGTGTCAACGATATTTTAGTTTTGCTATAAGCATAACTATGAGCTGTCATACTTTGATAGGTATGCGGCGAATTATAGTAACAGGATGGAATGTAGGTACTGGATCTTTTGACGTGTTCTATATGTGTAAGTAGCAACATCTTGGAAGACTGAAAATTAGTGGGGACGGACGACAGCAAGTCAAGCTACACGAAAATGTCAAATATTCCCAATCAACCTTAAGCCTTAATGCTTTAGAATAGAATACTCTTTATTCAGGAGCCGAGACGTGGATACTAACGGTCAGACTAGTCCATAAGTTTAAAGCCTCTCAGTGAGCTATGGAGCGGGCTATATTGGTCGTCTCTCTGAAGGACCGAAATGAGGTGATCCGACAACGGATCATAGTCACCGACATAGCTGAGAGGATTAGCAAGCTGAAGTGGCAATGGGCTGATCCCATATGCCGCAGAGCCGACAACCGTTGGGGTAAACGAGTCCTCGATTGGAGCCCGCGTCTCGGCAAACGTAGCGTAGGACGCCCGGCGAGATGGAGCGACAACATCAAAAAGGTGGCTGGCGGAGAACTGCTCAGGATCGAGCTTGTTGGCGTGCCATGAAAGAGGCTTATGTCCAGCAGTGGAGGAGTAGAGGCTGATGATAATGATGATGACTCTTTATTCTGTACACCATAAGAAAAAATATCTAATAAAAACATCTGACAGATTGTAGTAGCTTGATGTGTTGTCGTCTGTACCTACCTACATAAGTCTACATTGAGGCCCTTACATTGACCACGATTCCCTTATTCACAAACCAAACGTAATTTAAGTTCACCGCATCTTTTTCTCTCTATCTAGAAAGAATTAGTTTAGTTAATGTACAGACTTTTTTTTTAATAATTATAAACTAGTGCATGACTGCAATCCCGCCTGATGGTAAGCAGCGATGCAATCGTTGATGGTAAAGCGCGCTAGTTTATTAAGCCCAAACACTTACAAAAACTTAGTGAATAGGAAGGAAGACGGCAGTTGAACGAGGTGGTGCAACGTTAAACCCAACAACACGACCAACGATGCTGCGCCAGAGGATTGATCTGGAGACCTTCCACGACCAAACTCCCGACACAACAACATTTGACGCATCGTACCCGGCACACATCGCAACACAACTGCTCAGACCCGTCCTCCGTACGGCTTCACCAGAAATCATGCCGGAACACGACGAATCGCTTGGCGGCATGACTTTGTCTGGTGGGTGGTAACTTCTGCCGGCAGCTGATGTTATTGACTACCACCGAGAAAACTGAACTCTGTATCTCAGAAACCGTGAAAGCTAGATAGTTGAATTCCATAAAACAAAAGTGAGTTTTTACCGTTTTTGCTTGACATGTGTTAATGTTGAACATATCAAGCATTTGCTTGAAATGTTCTCAAGTGATGTATTTTTATTGCCACCATAACAGGAAATACTAAAAACAAAATAAAATACCATAAACTTCTAAAGAAACACCTTTGCCCCTTACACACAGGCAAGTAAAGGAAGACGGGTGGATTTCTAATCATTAACCCCCTTATTCATAATCATAAACGTTGCTTAAAGTTAACTAGTGATTAGCGATTGTTTAACCATACATTTTAGACGTTTGCACGTCGCTTAAACACTACGTTGTTTATTAATAAACGATGATTAAAGTTAAGCAACGTTAAAACGTCAAAAATGTATGGTTAAACAATTGGTAAGCACTTTAAACAATGTTTTTGAATGGAGGGGTAAAAGTCTAACATGACACATCGATGATAATTCCTATCTAAAAAGGGGTTTCCATACATAAAACGTAAGTTTTATAAATAAACGTACGTAACCCTTCATGCGTGAGTTCGACTCACACTTGACCGAATTTTCTAATACTGACAAATCATCAATCCTGTCTTACTTAATTCCATTATATACTGTATGAAAAAAAAACTCTTACAAAATTATTCCATAGTTGTTTTTTTTAACCAAACCCTACCTCCGATGAATCATATAATAATAATTGATAAAATCTTTTTGTCTGCGCGCACGCGCCTGCGCACACTGTGCTGATTGACAGCCGATCGACAGTTGACGTTATCTCGACGCTATTTCACTTTCGAGTTTCCGCTGATTTGTGTTCGAAGTATTGAAATTATTGATGTCTGTTCATTATGCTGGGAATATTTTGTTTAGTATTAGGTAATATTTTGTTTAAATTTAAATAAAATAAAATATATGTACCTAAATGTTATATGTATCGGCAGTCGTGGTGGCCTAGTGGTTAAAACACAGCAGCCTCTCAAGTATGAGTGTGCGGGTTCGATTACAGGTCAGGCAATTACCAATGTAACTTTTCTAACAAAGTTACATGCACTTTCTTAGTATATGACAACAATGACTGATTACAAGGTGAAGGAAAACATCTTAATGAAAGTCTGAAATCGCCAACCCGCATTGAGCAAGCGTGGTGATTACGCTCAAACAATCTCTGTATGAGAGTAGACCTGTGCCCAGCAGTGGGACGATAAAAAGGTTGATGATGATGTAAATATTAAGGCTGAATTTGAATGTTTTTATATCACAATAGAAATGTAATTTAACATGATTGACAGTGAAAATGACTAAAGAAAACAATGATAGACATATCAACACTGTAGTTATGATTGACAATGTAAAAATATTTCTAAGAAAATATTGTTACAAAGGAAAATATAAATTCTTTCTATCAAATATTTTTTCATGACAGTAATAAGATTAATCAAAAATGGGAGCAACATACTTAAGTACAGACGCTAGCATATAAAGCTACAACAATCTGTCGAAGTTATTTAACATATTTTCAACTTTATTGCTCAACTGCTAAGGATCAAGTTTGATTGGGAAAATTGGACGGTATCGGGTTGGTTGTTCGTATATGTCTGTATAAGTATTTCAATATGCTATCATCATCATTATTTCAGCTAAAAGACGTCCACTGCTGAAGATAGGCCTTTCATCCCCACTGGCCATCTGTTTGTAATTCAACATCGCGTAGATACGTAACGCCCTATATATTACATCTAACAGGGATGTAGCTATTCATGTGAAAATCCCATCGGTTCAGATAGTTAGAATATAAATCCAGTAAACAAAAAAAAACTTTTTACAAAAAAATAGAAACCTACTTCAAAATAACACTTAAAGGGAAATAATAAAAAGTTAAAAAACTAAAACCCAACTACGACAAAAAACGACGCTGAAAAAGTATAAAACAAGATTTTCAGAATACTGAACTGAACAAAGTTGCTAATATAGTTGCAAGTAAATGGACACAGTAGACTCTACCAAGATGCCTTCGTTGTACAATAATGTCTTACGATACTAAAGTATGCAATATTCACTATTTAGAGATAAATTTTCATGTTTGGAAAACCGCAGTCACACGTTATGAAAGTGCTACGGTAGGTATATGTAACGTGTGACTACGCCTTTCCAAACATGAAAATTTATCTCTAAATAGTGAATATTGCATACTTCAGAATAGTATCGTAAGACATTATTGTCAATTTACAACGAAGGCATCTTGGTAGAGTCTACTGTGTCCATTTACTTGCAACTATATTAGCAACTTTGTTCAGTTCAGTATTCTGAAAATCTTGTTTTATACTTTTTCAGCGTCGTTTTTTGTCGTAGTTGGGTTTTAGTTTTTTAACTTTTTATTATTTGTACTATTTTGGTGTTAAAGTGTATTTGTGGCGCATAATATTAATAAAAGTTAAATTGACGAACTAAAAACTAGGTAGTTAACATACGACATCTCTTTTGACTTATGTATCGGCGTATAGTAATATGTAGAGATGTCCTATTTTACTATTTCGTAGCGCTTGAAGCGTAGCGCGTATAGCAACGGTTTCACCGTATGAAGCTCCCGGTTTTTCGTAGTAGCGACGCACATTTGCGTCGATGGCACCGAATGGGTCATGAATTAGTGGATGAGGCCGTTAGTATAAATAGATTGGATGTTTTTCTAACGGTGGTAGGCCATAACATCGGCTGCCGGCAGAAGTTACCACCCACCAGACAAAGTCTTGCCGCCAAGCGATTCGTCGTGTTCCAGCATGATGTCTGGTGAAGCCGTACGGAGGACGCGTCTGAGCACTTTGTGTTGCGTTGTGTGGCGAGTACGATGCGCCAAATGTTGTTGTGTCGGGAGTTTGGTCGTGGAGAGTCTCCAGATCAATCTCCCTCTGGCGCAGCATGGTTGGTCGTGTTGTTCTTGGATTTAACATTGCATCACCTGGCTCAACTGCCGTCATCCTTGCTATTCCTAAGTTTTTTAAGTGAATAGGCTTAATAAACTAGTGCGCAGGCATCAAGGATTGCGTCACTGCTTACCATCAGGCGGGATTGCAGTCAAGCGCTAGTTTATAATTATTTAAAAAAAAAACTTATATTAAGAGGACCTGGGAAGATTTCTTAATCTATCTAATTCTGCTAACGATCGACTGTCATGTGGATTTTTAAGTAATTTATTATGATCCAAGGCACTTATAAATAATCCCTCTATGGTTTTAACTCTACTGAGAGCGACATAGGCCTGTCCTTTAGCAAACAATGACTTTCCTAGATCTGTAACTTTTTTTATCTAGAGTACAACCTTGTAATTTATGTACAGTACAACCCCAAGAAAGAATCAGCGGGAGCATTTTACGCTGAATTTGCCCAGAACCCCTCAAGCCGTCAAATTCAGTGAGGCAAGGCTCGATTTTGATAAGTCCGTTAGTATCTGCTTTTATGGATGCGTCGTCAAATTGTATGAGAACAGCGCTTGGCTGTTCTCCTGTTCCAACTGATCGCGCCGAAGAGCAGGCCATTCGAAGGCCTTCACCACTCCCATCGCTCCGTTTACCAAACCCTGGTTTACAATCAAATTTCTACGAAGCATTACTAGGGATTATGTACAAACATAAAGTACTCGTGAAGCTCTTTCAGATGATACCAAATACGGTATATTTATTTTAACATAGAACTTTTTGTCCGCTAGAGGGCGTAATACTAAATTTGGTGACAAGCTTTATAGCTCATAACCAACAGAATATCAAGGCCCTTCTAATGGTTCTGCAGTGGTCTTATTCTGATAAGTAGTAAAGAAGC
Organism: Sesamia nonagrioides; assembly: GCA_017933935.1. Lineage (NCBI taxonomy): Eukaryota > Metazoa > Arthropoda > Insecta > Lepidoptera > Noctuidae > Sesamia > Sesamia nonagrioides. The sequence continues at coordinate 719,707 of JADWQK010001279.1, forward strand.
TATCTATGAACGAAAAGATGTGAATTATATGCAATCAGCCCATGAATACAGGTAAAGTCACAAGCAAATGCTAGTAATATATACATATTTAAAATGTACAAGTTAAGCCCTTTCAAATGATACCAAACACGGCATATTTATCTTAACTTTATTTTTTTACTCTGTATATTTTGTCCGCTAGAGGGCGCCACGTTAGATTTTGTGAAACTCCATATAGCCTATAACCAGCAGACAATTAAGACGCTTCTAATGATATATCATTTATCGAATTCGAATAAGTAGTTTAGAAGTTATGAGGGAACAGATGAACATACATACATACATACATACATACATACATACATACATACATACATACATACATACATACATAGCCTGTCAAAATCATAACCCTCCTTTTGCTTTGCCGTAGTCGGGTAAAAAATAATTTTACTTTTGTCATGGCTCTAGTAATATCGGTGTCTAGATGTATCTGTTGTTTAGCTCGCCGCTGACTTCTAGAGCCATGACAAAAGTAAAATTATTTTTCCTTTTAAGTGTTATTTTGAAGTCGGTTTCTATTTATTTTTTTCTTTTAAAGTTTTTATTTCATGCTTTTCAGTGTCTTAGTCGAAATTAAAAAATCACTTTTTTCACCTCATAACAACAGTGGCAGCCATAACCCATGTTAGAAGAAAATCTCATCAATACGAAAAAAATCCCTATCTCAAAAACTACTAAACCGATTATGATGAAACTTACAATATTCCCTACGTTGAAGAATACCTAGTACAACAAAAAAGAATTACTTAAATCGGACTGGTAGTTCCCGAAATATGCGCGCACAAACATAAAAACATACATACATACCTACACTTCTGAAATGGCACATTTGTTCAGACGCTGATATAGACTAACATATATGAAAACTGAGCAGTTTCTGAAATATTACATACCTACATACGGGTCGAATTAATAACCTCCTTTTTTTAAAGTCGGTTAAAAAACCATGTGACTTAGTAAACCGACTAAACGTAATATCAGTCACTTTAGTTGTCATGCTACGTCACAGCTGTACTCTAAAATTTAGCAACGTAATAATAACATTGCTAAATTTAAGAGTACAACTGTACTGCATAGGTAAAGCAGTTTGAGAAATCCATTTTCCTGCCATAAATCCTTTAAAGACTACGGACAAAATGCAAATAATAAATATATTCCGTAATCAAATCAATCAATAACATAGAAACCCGAAAAAGCCGGCCATTCGTTGATGCCCGTTGAATTTAATCAATATGTTGAAAATTGAAACTAAAAGAGTCCAGGTCAAAACTATAATAGCCATGCTTATGTGTACAGAGCAAACCCCAATACAGAATGGTTCAAGTTATAAGCTGTTGACAGCTTGCAAATAAATAGAAGGGGGAGTGTTTAATAGAAGGGTAATATCGTATATTTGTAACTGGTTCACGAACACTGACAACTACATTCACTTCCTGTACCTATGTTAGAAAAGACTATAAAGGTAATTTTGATAGTGAAAAAAATACGCTTCAGTTTTAAAGAGTTTTTAAAACGAAGCAGCTCTGTATATTATATCCTGTTCTCAACTTTTCATCGCTCTTGAATATCGAATTATGTATTGCAAAGATTTGGAATTGTTTCTCAAAAGATGTCATATCATCATAAAAAAAATATTGCAAAGTAACATATTAATTGTATTTTCAAAGGATACAGCGACAATCAACAAAATACAAAAGAAATTCTAGTTTGAGTTCATCGCCCTTACAAGAGAAGACAACAGTTTTAACATCCACTAACGTACGGACGACAACAGGTCAAGTTACCCGCAACTGCCAAATATTCCCAATCAACATTGAGCCTTATAGCCTTAGAGATAAAGTAGAAAATCTAATAAAGAAATCTGACAGATTGTAGTAGCTTGACGTCCCGACATATCCATTACTACCTTCACCCGCTACAGGTCCTGACTCGGCCCACCCTCCACCACACCCCACTTCGTGCACACGTCAGTCAGCACCCATCAATCACTGTAGCCATGACGCCACCACTCATATTTCAGGGGTCGCCTTTCAAATAAGCCTTCATCCGTATCACCACGGCATAAGGTTCAAATTGAGGCTAAATGACGCCAATCGATTAAGTGCTTTGTTAATGAGTTTACATTACCTGCGTCCTTTGGTGTTTGTAGTGATGCATGTGCTGGTCTCCTTTAATGGACTATGGAGAACTGATGGCTTTGTTTACCCCTTTATGTGTGTTTTTTTCGGAGAAAGTAATGTATGCTCAGATTACTAAGCATTCATTATTCTTCAGCCTATAGAGGTCCACTGCTGACCAAAGGCCGCCCCCAAGGCTTTCCACAATGACCGGTCTTGTGCTGCCCGCATCCATCGCCTCCCCGACCTTCACCAGGCGATGGCCTGGGTCCAGCTGGTTGGGGGCCTCTCTACGCTGCATCTTCCGGTAGCATTCAAGCATTCATTACAACAAATAAATTCAAAATGGTGAACAGTGGTACAGGTATACCACAGACCTTCAAAGTCCAGGGACTCGGCGAAAAAAAAGTACATTTGTTAAGTTGTAGCATTGATGTCAGTACGGCCAACATGCGTTGTGGTGACAACGCATGTTAGCCGTACTGACGCTTAATATTAGTATGGATCCATACTAATATTATAAATGCGAAAGTAACTCTGTATGTCTGTCTGTCTGTTACGCTTTCCCGCTTAAACCTCTCAACCGATTATGATGAAATTTGGAACAGACAATCTTTAGACCCTGAGAAAGGACATAGGCTACCATTTATCCCGGAAAAAATTGATGTTTCTGAGGAAAATCTAAAAAGCACGATATAACCGAACTCCACGCGGGAAAAGCCGCGGGCGGAAAGCTAGTTTTCAATAAAAAAAGAACATAATTGCAGAGGCCAGGCGATAGATCAGGTTCTTCAGACTTCTTATAGAAATCTCCAAACAAATTTGGAATTAAGTCAAAAAGCAAGTCTATTGTATGATTCGTTTATGAAAGTCTAAATACAGTCTGGTGACAGACAGGCAGAGAGACAGATGAGTGTTAGTAATAGTCTCCTGCCCTTGGAGAATCAGTACTTACACTACTGACTCCATGATAACAGGTTGAATCTCGATATTCCTGCCACACATTATAAAATGAAAACTATCAGCTGCCAAGCCTTAAGAAAACCAAACTCAATGTTTTACTTACAATCAACTATACTCCTTTCGTTTTGGTAGTTAACTAAAGGTACACAAACAAACGACATGTCTTAATTGACTGATTGCTAAATTAAAGAGTACAACTGTGACCCAGCATGATAACAGAATAGAACTGGTATTAAATTTATTCGTATAACTAAGTCACGTGATTTTTTGTTTACTTTTAGTTATCTATCTAAACAGATGGAGTATAAGGGGAGCTAAATGCTAAACAAGAAACCGTGTCCCTGGCCGTCGCACAGGCAAGTGAAGAAACACGGGTGGGTTTTAGTCAGTAAAAGTCTGACACGCCTTTCCGCTCTGCCCAAAGCGGGAGAAGTCATTTGGTAATTTCCCATCCCAACAAAAAAAAAAGGGGAGCTAAATGCTTGTTCCAACATTAGCCATTAACGAAAATGTCACAGAACAGATAGCCTACCTATTTATTTAGATAATGGTCTCCAGTAATGACAGATTACTGGACAGTACTAGTACTATTGTGATCTATTTTGCACACCACTCCATGTAATTTGCTAACTGTATATGGAAGTTAACTATGATTTGGAGCTGAGAGTCCTGTTTCCGTAAGTTTGAAAATAGGGGAAAATTGATTTTAATGGCTACAAAGAAACTATAAAGTAAAAACTGGTGATATTAGGAAAGCATGGGGCTTTAAAATGGAATACACACTCACATACATGACATAAATGTAGATTACAGATATATATTTATGTAAATGTGTCTGTAATTTATATGGTCGTAAATGCAAAATTATTAAAGTGTAACTTTTATTACATCCTCTCAAACTTTTTCGTCTGTGTGTTACATGTCGCGTGACGGTCGGCCGCGGCGTAGGGATAAAGTGAAAGGCACTCGTCAGAGCAGCCAAGGTCAATATGGCGGCACCAACAGTTCGCAGCAGCTGAACGTAGTATAAAAGTTTCACTTTTACCATAGTTTCATAAAACCAACACAATCCTTTTTTGTTGGGTATTCTAACAACTCTTCAAAAAACCAGGGAGTGGACCGGCATTACTTCCGTCGCAAAACTGTTCCGACTCGCTGTTGACAAGACCGAGTACAAGAAGCTGACGGACAACCTTCAGGATTGAATAGGCACTGGAAGAAGGAGAACAATTCTTCAAAATAATGTGTATTTTAATGTATATACCTATGACTAATATTCTGCAATATTTTAACTACTTACCATACTTATTGAGCTTATTTTAGACATAACATATTGATGAAGAAAATCAAGAGGAAGCCGCCGATCCATTTCGTAAAAATCTCACAGTAAAAAGCTGGTTGAAGTGAGCTGTATATAATGACATCTTTAGCATTGGTTGGAATGACAGCTCACTCACTCTATGATCACTTCAACTACGCTTTCATGGTGATATGGTACATGGTGATATGATCATAGAGTCGCACTTATCACTTATCTACTTATCCATACTAATAATAAATCTAAACAATGTGTTTATTCTAATGTACTAGCCGTTGCAGTTAGGTTCTGGAGTGGCAGCCACGTATCGGAAGACGCAGCGTAATGAGACCCCCAACAAGTTGGACCGATGATTTGGTGATGCGGGCAGCACAAGACCGGTCATTGTGGAAAGCCTTGAGGGAGGCTTTGGTCCAGCGTAGGACCCCTAAAGGCTGAAAAGAAGAAGAGGAACATTAATTTCTGAAACTACAGTTGAAATCCAAGCCTTTATTTGCAATTGATATACCAATTCATGAGAAAAGTTAGAGGACTTTTTCCTGCTTTTATAACGTGTCCCACACATACTACACTATTACATGTCTGCCTTACCTTTTGGGGAAATAAGGCGTGATGTTATGTTATAATAAAGAAAGTAAGAAAGAAAATACATTTACACAACATGACGCTTATAAAAGACTGGCTAATTACGAGTAGACGCACGAAGGGTATGTACAAAAAATATTATTAATATTCATTGGTATAGTGGACACAGAAATACACTATCTGTGAACAACTGTCTGGCTATCACGGATTATGATCCTGAGTTCGTAATCTGCTAAATTCATAATGTTAGGTCAATTATCGGTCAGTCGTCTTGTAATGGAGTGGTGATAGAATGAGATTGCCGTATTGCCATTATTATAAAACCCCTTAGTAGAAATTATTTTCTAAAAACTGCTAATGAATTTGAACATTCATTAATATGGAGTGGAGTGGCAGTGATTGATCACTGGAAAATTATAATGACGCCATTTTAACTCTTGAAAGTTGTCAAAATCAATCATTATGTGATCACTGATCGACCATTCTGACACTATTGTATTAGAACACCAGGGCCCCAGGTGACAGACAGTTAGACAGTGAAGTCTTAGTAATAGGTCCCGTATTTACACCCCTTCTTAGATACGTAACAAAAAAAAACACAACCCTACATTGAAAACGCCTGCTAAAGTATCCGATATGATCTGTCAGGCTACGATACCAAAGATCCGACAGTTTAAAATTTTCATCACAGAAACACTGAACACTTCAAGATCTCGTGATTCATACATATGTACATAATATGTTATTTATGGAGCGTCATCCAAACCAATCAAACAGATGACAGAACTCGAGCCAATCGATGGCTCCCACGGCCGAGACATGATACAACACGTTTCTGTTGTCGCCGCCGCCATTTGGACTTATTAAGCTGTGCTCGTTGCCCTTTGATGGCGTTGGGTTAAGGGGGATACGCGGTGGAAGATCTTGATATGTTGCAAGTCAGATTAGTTGATTCTCCAGCGCTCTTGACTTTTAGGGCTATGGTTTCCATGATGATTTAGTCTTTTCTATGCCTCAAGCCATCAAACATGTCATTAAGCTACTACAAAGGAAAATTTATCAATTTTGGGTAGCTTGACCTGATAGCGTCTGTACATCATATAATCGCTACTTTTCATAATCTTTACTGCCGTTGATTTTCTTTTCAAAAAAATTCTTTAAGAATCTGATCAGCTAGCTGATCTTCAGTGGTCTAGGTCATTAACGTCTCCTATTTGGTGAGATATAGTCAGAAATCGGGTTACAACATACATCGAATGCCGAATTACAAGTACTTATAACAATGGAATTTAAATGGCTACACAAAACTTCTATTTGTTGACCACAAAACCATCAATACTTAAAATAAAAAATACGAAGCATCGTATCCACACAACTCCACCCGCCATTACTAAAGATTACCGCCGATGCTTTGACAATTGATTTATGTCTGTCAAGGCTCGTCACAGCAACGACTGCGCAGGCGCATCTGTACGTCTCCCCCCCCTCCCCGCTACCACACTACGTCTTACAAACATTCGACATAGAGTAAGAGTGCAGACGGGATTATAATGATTTTTTCAATGGTTACAAGTTTAAATAGCATATATTGGTTAGTGTAAATTTATAATAAAAAAAAATTGTGTAAGTGTAAGTATGTATATAAGAAAAATTTATTACAAAAATGAATAGGAAAAGTTTAAGTCTTGTCTCAAACAATTATATTATTTTTACATATTAAAAAAAAAATATTTGTTTTCTAATGCAGACGAGACGACATTTTTTGTATCGGGTAAAATTTTTGGTGAGTAATAGGAATTTAGGTATACAAAAGAAGGAAAATAGAAAATGAATTAATTTATTGTGATTCATACACGAAGATCTTAAAACTAAACTAAGCACAATTATAAATACGTAAATAAAAAACCAAATGAAGATGTACATAAAAGTATCCTAAAATAAACATAACTGGTTAGTCTCTGTAAAGAGCAGGTGAAATGATGGGTGGGCTACTAGAAGTCACGAAAAGAACATCGGGAGTGTCTTGGTGTTATGTCAGACAGAATATAAAAGCCACTGCTGTACAAAACATACATTCTCACTTGTAACTTAAAAATATCGTTTAATATTTCCAAACAATATTGACATTTTAATTAGTTCCGAAGTTTCTATAGATATTGTACCTAGCGCCACATCTGTACCGGCTCCCAATCGCAGGAAAGTCGACAATATATCATCAAATCTAAAATAGTCAGGACGCGTTTGCGGGAGTTTGTGGCGAAAAAAGAAGCGCTTTATTTTAATAACTTGCAGCGCTTCAGCTGTGGTCGGGTAAACATGTGTATTGACATGTACATTGATGTTTTTACTTTGTTTGGATGTAAATTGAGATTTTATATAAAGCCATCTTTGACGTTTGATGTGTATTGTTACTTACTTGTGCTAGTACAACTGTATCATACAGGACACTTAAGTGGCATTGGGCCGGGCGCATAGCCCGTAGGACCGACGCCCGATGGGGCCGACGGGTTCTCGAGTGGGTAAGGTGGACCGACGACCTGGTGAAACTGCTGGATGCGGGAGAAGCAAAATCGGTCATCGTGGAGGTCTTTGGGAGAGGCCTATGTCCAGCACTGGACGTCTTTCGGATGAAAAGAGGATCCTGAAACTATTTGCTTGGGTAAGTCTTGAACTACCCAAAGGGATTGTCGTTTCCTAAGATTCCACTGTCTGTGTGTCTATCTGTCAACAGTCTCATAAACCGATATAACTTGACAGTTGAAATGTTCACAGGTAATGTATATCAGTTGCCGCCATATTAACATATCTGTTAGTGTCCTAAAAAATATTTTTTATTACATATAATGGTACGGAACTCATCATGCGTGAGGCTAACTCCCCTGCAAATGCCTTCAAATGTTTCTTCGATTATTTGAAAGACTGGCAGGTTTTTCAAATAATCGAAGAAACATTTCAATGCATCCAGTATCAGAATTATGATCTGAGTCCAGAGTAATAGGCTGTACATCCATGTCAATAATTGCAAATGAAAAGTGTGTAAAGAATTACACAGCATGAGAGGCTCAGTTCTGCCTAGTCAGTGCACGCATTTATCAGAAACTAGCGGCCGCCAGCGACTTGGTTCGCATGGAGTTCGCAGCGTGATGGGATGGGATAAGGATTAATGGGCTATCCTACGCAAAAATAATTTTTCAAATCGGACCAATAGGTCCTGAGAATCAAACAAACAAACTCTTCAGCATTATAATTATATTAGTACTTATAGATTATATAGGTAGCTCAAAATTTATGGAGCCCTAAAGTCGTTGTTGTGTTGCTGGGGGCTTTTAGTCGGTGGTTAGACGGTGTCATGAATATCATTTATACATTTCAGAAAAATCTTTTTCTACCATAGCTACTTTTTTTTTTGTTTTTTTAATAATAATTATAAACTAGTGCTTGACTGCAATCCCGCCTGATGGTAAGCATTGATGCAATCGTTGATGGTAAAACGTGGTAGTTAAGCCTAATTCACTTATAAATATTAGTGAATAGGAAGGAAGATGGCAGTTGAGCGAAGTGATGCAATGTTAAACCCAACAACATGACTAACGATGCTGCACCAGAGCGAAAGTGATCTGGAGATCCTCCACGACCAAAGTCCCGACACAACAACATTTGCCGCATCGTCAGACCCGTCCTCCGTACAGCTTCACTAGATATCATGCCGGAACACGACGAACTCCTGGCGGCAAGACTTTGTCTGGTGGGTGGTAATAAAAACCATCAAGTCTCTAATACATAAAAATCCGCGGACTTCTCAACTCGACGCGTATAATAAATTGTCACTATCAATTGAGTGAGGATCCTACGACGTTGACAATAGACATACGCACATTGTTACTAAGTACACTCGTCTTTCTGCCCAAGGTTTTATTCAGCAAATATTGTGGCAGGTAATGGTCATGGAACCTGCTATCATATTTTTTTTTCTTACATAATCATGCACCCGTGTCATCATCATCATCATCAACAACCTTTTTATCGTCCCACTGCTGGACACAGGTCTCCTCTCATACAGAGAAGGATTGAGCGTAATCACCACGCTTGCTCAATACGGGTTATCGTTTTCAAATTTAAAGTCCAGGTTTCCTGAAGATGTTTTCCTTCACCATCAGTCATTGGTATCCAAGATATACTTAGAAAGTACATATAACTTTAGAGAAGTTACATTGGTACTTGCCTGACCTGGAATCGAACCCGCGCACTCATACTTGAGAAGCTGATGTTTGCACTCGTATACTTACTTGCATACTTCCCATTCTCACATATAGTGGACAATCATGGTCCTGGGTTTGCCAAAGGTATATAGAACGAAGTATTCTGGATATCAAACTAATAAAAATTGGGTTAAGAGTACGACCATGTGTTCTATCATAAAAATAACTGATGTCACTTGTAAGACTATCATCCTAAAATGGATTTGTGCTGGCCATGGCTGCATGTCAGATGCAAATACGCCAAACTTATGACCCAATGGGTCCGCCTTAATAGCAGACGACATCGCGACAGGCTTAGACGGAGATGGTGGAATCAGCTGGACTCCTTCAACAAGTCCTGCACTCTAATTACGTAACACTTACGATAGTACACTGAGCAATGTATTAGCAATATGTTTCAAAATGATTCAACAACGTGAATAACGCAATGAATGTTGTTGAACTGTCAAAATGGAACCCATTGCTACTGATAGTATGACAATTATCTTGCTGATCCTCAGAAGCTTTAAACAAAGAGAATTGGAAGGAGAGTAAAACCTTTGCCCTGCAGGGATTCATCACGAGCTTTACTTAGTGATAATAAATGTATTCATATACGCTGGTAGCAACTACTACGCGCCTGAACTACGGTAGGTACCTAGTTGCAACAACCAAAGTCAGTATTACGACCAGATAGGTACATATGTAGCATCATCTGACTAGCCATTCTCCAGTCAAGTTAGGATCGGTTTCTAGCGTACCTACCTGACCGAACGCAGCTGAATATCAATATTATATGTATATGGAGTGACTGGTTATTAACAAAGCCTGGTGGTCCGACTTTCGGGCTACTGACGACAAAGAGTACGAGCAATGTGCTTTAAAGAAATGAAAGAGAAAGGAAAAATGTGTTTCTCACGACTTTGAGGATATCATCAACGTACTTAATACGTTTTTCGCACGCGAGAGTTGGTCAAAGGTCGTCACTCACTGGATATCTGAGGAAAGGTCATCGCCCTCGCCGTAGACCACGGCGAAGGTCGTGTGACGATCTGGTAATGTTCGCAGGGTCAACATGGTCAAAGATAGCACAAGACAGGGAGATTTGAAGGAAAAAAAAGGGGAGGTCTTTTCAGCAGTGGGAGACCAAATAGGCCACAAAAAACAGTTTTTAGCTAACCATGGATTCTTTGGTTGAACTCGCGTGTTAGCTTCAAAAAATTCCAAGCCCTATCCAACTAGAACATGCTAATATACCACAATCCCACTTTATTCCCAAATGCTTCACAGCTCAATGAAACTAAAACTACATTATCCTAACTAAAAACACGTAACACATCAAGTTACGGTCTAATTAACGAACTGTCTAAACCGCTGGTGGCAGGTAAGTGACGGCCGGGTGACAACTGACGGCAACTGACGTGACGTGATGTGACGTGGATCTCGGCGGTAATGAAATTGTGACGTTGACGAGAGGCGCAAGGGACAGGAGAGTAGCGGGTTGTAAGCTATTTATAAAATCCAGCTAGGTATAGTTTTTGTTACAGATAGTTCAAGTGTGCTGTGACAAGTTCAGTTGTGCCCTCGGCCTTATGTGTGCGTGGCCTTGTAAATATACCACTTTCATTCATGTGGCGGTGACTCGTAGTAATGTTTGGTACACGGGCCGCGTGCACAATTGAGTTGAACTATTTACATTCGTCCGTTCGTTCGTTCGTTTTACTATTACACTATTGTAACTGATAAAAGTGTAATTTAAGAAGTAGTTTCTTTTACCTTGTCCCATGCATTGTGAAAGACATCACAAAAATCTGAGTCTATCTAGCTGAAAGCAGTAAGTATAGTTTTGTTTTTATTTGCTCTTATGGAAAGCAGATTTTGAAGTATAGTCCAAAACTCATACTCACACTCATTATTTCAAATAAAGCAATTTGGAGATACTTTTTAATTGTCAGAGAGATGAAGTTAGTTGGCAATTCCAAAGCATATCTATGTAGAAGAAAGGCAAGAAACTCCGCAGACACTGTTTTAAATTATTAGATTGTAAGGAAAATATTTCATTACAATATTCATCTTTAAAACGTTTATGTAGAAAAACATACAATTCGTCTATTATAGAAAACGTAAAAAAAGTTAAAAGCAAATAATATAAATCAAATGTCGGATGTTCCCATACTTTTCTGAAGATTGCGTCACTTACCCATGATCTTCACTTTTTACCTTGAATAATGAAAAGAAAAAAAGTATTTATTCATCCAGCACAGATAACTTGTAAATCAATCAGGAACTTGCATACCCTAAAAGGAAAATAGGTTTACGGTCTACGGGATTATTTTTTCTTGAACAACGTAATCTCTGAGAAGCAGTGGGATTGACATTGAAAATGTAATCAACTCTCGCTATCTCCTTTAACGTGGACAGCACCAGAGCTGAGCAAAACAGTCGCTCTGTCTCGAAATCGATATTAATTATTTTCACAAGACGTTTGCTTCGGGATTATATTAACTTTCGCGATCCTTTTACTGTGTTCAGAACTTGAAATGTTACTTAATATTATTTTGTTATTATTAAAAATACAAATATTTTTTGTAAATAGTCTTTTGTGTAAACCTATGTATAGGAATTAATGCGTTCTTTATGTATCCAATAGGTATTGTCGAGTAAAATGAATGTAATTTATGTTTTATTTTCTTCGAGGTATAACTTATAAGATATAAAGTATAAGTTAAAAAGTGAGGATCTCTTGTAGAAAAAACGTATTTTAACAAGTAACAGAAGTAGTACGTAGCACCGAAAATTGTAGATATCGATTATTGCTGGGTTCCTATTCAAACAAAAACGTTTCGTTTTACTTATCAATGATAACATTCTTATAGCAAAACTGGGCATAGATAAATAATAGATTAGTAAGCTAATTTTATCTGTGACAGCAAATTCCCTATCTGCTGTTTGCTGCGTGAAACTAAGAGGTTTTTTTTTTACCTAGACAGACATAAAGAGTCCTAATTTTAACCGATTACTGTCCATAAATCACAGATATCGCTCATTAGTATCGGTTACTGACCAGTTATTTCTGATCGAAGAGTGGACAGGGATAAGATTAAAAATTTGTACGGACGGCAGCATATCAAGCTACCTCAAACTGTCAAATATTCGCAATCAACCTTGAGTCTTAATGCTTTATAGGTAAAGTTGAAAATCTAATAAAGAAATCTGACTGATTGTAGTAGCCTTATGTGATGTCGTCTGTACCTCATCAGCTGTTTGATCACACTAATATTATAAAGGCGAAAGTTTGCGATTGTATGTATGTATATGTTTGTATGTTTATTTTGTCGTCATGTTCAAACGGCTGGATGAATTCTGGTGAAATTTGGCATTCTTATGGTTCATAACTAGGGTACAAACAATAACCATGAATTCAACACATGATTCTAGATACATGTAGAAATTTTACGTCGACCCGAATCCGTGCTAACACGCACAGTTGTGCATCAATTTCCCTGCCACCCTCAACGCCGCCTTGCATATTTTCCTATCAACCTATAGAATATGAAGGAACCTGACTAACTCGTTGATCTAGCTTTCGTATGCACTTCTGCTGATCACTAAGCCTTACTGGATTCGATCACCAGGCAAAATGTTATGGTGTTTCTCCATCAAAAATTTCTCAGTAGCAACCCGAATTTGATCTGGATTTGTGTTCAATTGATGGCAGTAAGCCTGACTTTCTAGCAAATGACATTGTAGGTGTATTATGCAGGGTGTTTTTTGTATACCATAACTAGGGTATGAATAAGACAGACCGTATGAAAAAATCGCTAATGGTCGGTTGTGTGTTAGATCATTAAGTTCCCTTCAAAATGGTTGAGTTGAATGATGCTAATCCATGCGGGGATGGGTCATCTCTTAGCTGCCACGGTTTAGTTTCTGAATTGCTTTTGTGTTTTCTCGAACGGACTCTTTTAACGTCTTTTTTCATCGTTCTCACATGGATAAATTTGACATGAATGATGTAATAATAATTGATTCAAATAATTTGTAACAATTTTATGACTTTAAAAGAGTGTCTGTGAATTTTCTTACCGTTCTTCTCCGTAAAGACCTACGTTTTGTAATGGGCGTCTAGCTTCACCTTATTGACTGACCCTTTGATAATTCATGAATACCTGTGTTGGTTTAGCGGACCCCGGGCTCCAACGCGAAAGCCGCGGATGCGACCGGGACAAACGCTGAGATGATGATGATGACCTGTAATTGGTTTATTTGGAATAAATGCTTTGGTTTTGTTTTTTTTTTTTTATTTTGAATCAACAGGCGTATGAATTATTTTTCAGTCATACTTTTTTGTTTCAATTTTTCATAGAAAATAAATGGACAACGTTTTTTCGGCTGTAAATCGAGATTTAGTTTGATGATAGGTTTGCTTGAAAATTAAGATATATCGTCATTCCATACTTTGTACGTAATAGTTGGTATATTAAAATATACAGTATGTTAACTAACAGAGGGCGTTCCCGTTAACCCGAAATAGTATAGCATACATACATGCTAAAAAAAATATTTCCATTCGAAAACAAAATGTTTTAAAATTTTTTGAATATGAAAATATTCAATAAAAATTTTAAATTGACATGTAAAAGAAACACACTGTACACGCGAACATGAAAGACGGCAACGTCGCAATTTATTTATGAATGACGAGCCGCGAATGCGGCGGCGATCTAAGATCTAATTGATTGATGTGTGTTGGGCAATGCAACGTTAGGTAGATACTATTCCGCGCTACTATTTTGATTTAAAACAGGAGGTTTCAAATTTACTTTCAATTATAATTTCTTTTTATTCGGATTATTTTATGCTTATTTTTCTATGCTGATATTTTTATTTTAATCTATTAATGATATATATTAACGAGTTTAAGGGAACGCCCTCTGTTATTTAACATACTGTATAAAACCAATTATGGACCCTGTCAGGCATAGCAAAGTATTTTTAATTATATTCGCAGAGAGGATGAGGGCGCTCTTGTTAAGGAAAAAAAAATATGACTTATTGTCTTATTTTACTTTTATTTTACTTCTGACACTAGAGTTATGGGATGCCATTGTATGTACATAACTATACAATAATATTGTAAACTCACATTTTTTTTTATTTTGTCCTTCATTATTGGGTCTCTGGGACCATTAGAGTCACGACCACCAATAATTCAACACTTAGAAGACATAACATACAAATAGCAAAAACTTGTGGGTTCGATAATACTTTGTTCTTAGTAACATAAAATTCTATTGAAATGTAAAGGAATAAATCGATTTTGAATAAAGCCATGTGTATACCTACATACGTCCTTATGCTTATGACTGTACCATCAACAACCAAGTTTTTTTCAATTTCTGGAAACATTCACTTCATACCAAGTATTAATTGTAATAATGATATAGAGACACGACGCCGCCCACAGTCACCACGGACAACGACATAACTGCGAAATTCGCAATAAATCATTATGATACAAAACTACGAAAAACACAATAAGTGACTACGTGCGTCGCCCGCGTGGATTTGCATTAGTACTTGCATTAATCATTTTCATACAATTCGGGTAATAAAAGCCATAAAACTTTGTATGGGCCGCCATTAATTGTCATTGACAGCTGACAGGCGCGAGGGTTGATTGACAAATGTCAGTCGCGCGAGCTGACAAAAGACTTCTTTTGTCAGCATCTGTTGTTTTTTTTCGTTTCAAATGGTTCAGTAGTGACTTGCTATGTTTATTGATGCTTTTATCGCGTTTTTGGACTCTTGCGGGTATATTATTAGTTTTAGACGTAGGGAGAGGAAGTTTTTGTGATTTTTATGGAATGCGGGTTAAATTTAAAAATTTTACTGAATCAGCATTTTTTTAATTAATACTGTTACCTGCAAGGTAATTGCCTACCTATATAGTATCACACTATCAGTAACAATGGGTTCCATTTTGACAGTTCAACAGCATTCATTGCGTTATTTACGTTGTTGAGCTGACACCTTTTTCAAATGTAAAGAGCAATGGATTAGCAATATTAAGTCATCATCATCATCAACCTTTTATCATCCCACTGCTGGGTACAGGTCTCCTCTCATATAGAGAAGGATTGAGCGTAATCACCACGATTGCTCAATGCGGGTTGACGATTTCAAGTCCAGGTTTCCTCAAGATGTTTTCCTTCACCTTGTAATCAGTCATTAGTGTCCAAGATAGGTATACTTAGAAAGTACATATAACTTAGAAAAGTTACATTGGTATTTGCCTGACTTGAAATCGAACCCGCACACTCATACTTGAGAGGCTGGTGTTTTAACCACTAGGCCACCACGACTTCAATGCAATGCAAGTGCAATATAAGTACTTCAAAATTATTCCAATTGATAGTAATAATGTTTTCCGCAATTAGGATACGGGTCTATCGATCAGGTTAAATGACGCTTGCCGCAGGTCGTCCGTGGATGGGTAATCTTTACAAAACAAGACATTTTCATGGCTCGGTATACACGTTAAGCAGTTGTCCAGGCTGTCTCTCGTGTCATTACAGGTAAGGAGCCCGAAAGGATTTATAAGTATAAGCTGTCTTACCCAGGTGTGTCATACCGCTCAGTAACTGGGTTATGAAGACCAGATAGGTACTCAGTTGCTCAATGTAATACCTACCGGTAATCAGCTGCAGCTATAAAGACTGGAAAGCCCGCAATATACTTGGGAATAGGCTAGGTAGATCCGGACGAAGCGTTTCGCCTTCTCTTTTATACCGCGTACATCGAGGGACTGGAACAGTTTGCCAGTGGCGATGCTTTTTTCGGACTACAATTAGAGTGTCTTCAAGGCTAGAGTGAATAGGCTCTTAATAAAATAGCGCGCTTTACCATCAACGATTGCATCACTGGTTACCATCAGGCGGGATTGCGGTCAAGCACTAGTTTATAAAAAGGTAGATGATGAAAATGATGACTGTCACAAAAGTAGGTTTCTACATTAACGCTTTATCATAGTTCTGAAAGCAGCGGTGGCCTAATGGGAGTTGCGGTGGCCTAGTGGTATCCGCCGAGACTTACAAGTTGTAGGTCGTAGGTTCAAACCCCAGGCGCTTTACTTTGTGTACATTATTTCATCACCGCTGCTCTTAAAATGGTAAAGGAAAACATTGTGTATTTCAACATTTACTCGGTGGTAGGCATAACATCGGCTGCCGGCGAAGTTACCACCCAGCAGACAAAGTCTTGCCGCCAAGCGATTCGTCGTGTTCCGGCATGATGTCTGGTGAAGCCGTACGGAGGACTGGTCTGAGCAGTTGTGGTGCGATGTGTGGCGGGTACGATGCGCCAAATGTTGTTGTGTCGGGAGTTTGGTCGCGGAGAGTCTCCAGATCAATCTCCCTCTAGCGCAGCATCATTTGGTCGTGTTGGTCTTGGGTTTAACATTGCATCACCTCGCTCAACTGCCGTCATCCTTCCTATTCCAAAGTTTTTTTAAGTGAATAGACTTAATAAACTAGTGCGCTTTACAATCAACGATTGCATCACTGCTTACCATCAGGCGGGATTGCAGTCAAGCACTAGATTAAATTATTAAAAAAAAAAAAAAAAACATTGTGAGGAAACCGGCATGTCCTAGAGCCCAAAAACATCGAAAATATGTGACATCGAAACACCAACACCTGATCATATTGTTACGGGCTAGGGGTACTTAAACGCCGGTTAAGGGTTACGAAGTTTATTGGCAACGAAGGTACAGTCGATTGTAGGCAATGACAAGTAGAACTTAGCTGATGTCGTACCGAAGTCTTCTCTTACGTCCACGAAGTCCGTGTTGTAAACACACAATAACGCTACAGATGTTTCTTCACGTAGTACTTACAGTTCTCGTTATAATTGTCGCAGTAGGTCTTCTTTAAGATTGCTTCTTAACTGTCGCTGTTTTCGTATCGCTAGTCGAGTGTAGACTGACTCTGCGTCGGCGTCGCGCGCTTTATATAGGCCAGCTGATCGAACATTCCAGATTCCTCTAGACGTAATAATAATAGCACATAAGTTCGAGGTCACTCGGAAGTACCTACGGTAATTCCCGGAAACGGGTTTCTAGAAATTTCGATGTCGACACTTTGTTGACAAAACTGTTGAGACCTGTACCATTCGATAGGCCATCCTAAGTCTAGTAATGCGTTTTTACATTATGCCTGGAAAATGTCTAGATCTGGAGAAATAGGACTTAAAAGCGACACACTGCATGTCACGCGATATTGAACCTTATGCCATCGACATAAGGTCCATTCGTAACATTGCCCCCTTCTTAGTCATGCTCGTCCCGAGCATGATTTGATCCATAATAGCGAGCTAGGCGGTCTACGTGTACGATCTTCAGCTTCCCTCTAGGCCCTTTCTTAATCCTGTAGGTGACATCGTTTATTCTGGTTACTATCGTGTACGGACCCTCCCATTTGGCTTGAAATTTCGGACTCTTTCCTTTTCTCCTTATGGGATTATGTAACCATACCAAAGTTCCCTCTTCAAATCCGGGCACGTTAGCTTTGCGGTCGTATCGGATTTTCATTTTCTCACTGGTTTTCAGACCATTCTCTCTCACTAGCTCATGTATTCCATCTAATTTACGCCGTAGGTCGGCCACATAGTCGACGGCTAGGATAGGAGTATCGGGAGGTGTTCCGGTTAGTGCATCTATGGGTAGTCTAATTTCTCGGCCGAAGTTGACTTTGGCCGGTGTGCAATTTGTGCTATCATGTGTTGCAGAGCGGTATGACATTAAGAAGAGTGGAATGTATTGGTCCCAATCCCTCTGGTGTTCTTCCACTACTTTGGCCAAATGATTCTCCAACGTCTGATTGAATCTTTCGACCATTC
This sequence comes from Sesamia nonagrioides, assembly GCA_017933935.1. Taxonomy (NCBI): domain Eukaryota; kingdom Metazoa; phylum Arthropoda; class Insecta; order Lepidoptera; family Noctuidae; genus Sesamia; species Sesamia nonagrioides. The sequence continues at coordinate 737,868 of JADWQK010001279.1, forward strand.
CATCTGACTGTGGGTGATATGGTGTTGTACGAGTCTTGTGTATCCCGAGCAGTTGGCAAACCTCTCGAAATAGTGAAGACTCGAAGTTTCTACCCTGGTCAGAGTGTAACTCCAAAGGAATGCCAAATCGACAGAACACCTCGTGAACTAGCTTTTTGGCGACTGTATGAGCTTCTTGGTTAGGTACTGCAAAAGCTTCTGGCCATTTGCTGAAATAGTCTTGCATGACGATGATATACCTATTCCCTTCTTCAGTAACAGGGAATGGCCCAACTATATCGACAGCAACTCTTTCCCATGGTGCACCAACATTATACACTTTCAGCCGACCTCTGGCCCTCGTTTGCGGTCCCTTTACTGAGGAGCAGGCTACACATTTTCTGCACCAGTCCTCTACGTCTTCGCGGCAATGCACCCAATAGAATCTTTTTCTCACCTTTTCCAGGGTTTTCTTTACTCCAAGATGTCCTCCGGATACTCCGTCGTGCACCTGTCGTAGCACTGACGCGACTTTATCACCGGGAACAACTATCTGTAAGGTGACCTCCTGTCCACTGGGTGATTCCCATTTCCTCTTGAGAACTCCATTATCAATTATCAGGCTGTCCCACTGAGCCCAGTAACTTTTTACTGTTGGGCTAAGCGCTGATATTTCACTCCAAGCGGGCCTCTGGCCACGTTGTTTCCATTCGATTACTGTCTTCAAGTCACTATCTTCCTTTTGTGCGTCTTTCAATGATTGATTATCCCAGTCTTCGTCCAAAGCGTTCACCTGGATAATCCTTACGTTCTCTTTCTTTTCCTGTTTGGCACAATGTCGGCAAGATTCTTCGCAAGGTCGTCTAGACAAAGCATCAGCATTATTGTGTGACTTGCCTTTCCGATGTTCAGTGACAAAGTCAAATTCTTGCAGCTGCTCTATCCACCTTGCTACTTGTCCTTCTGGGTCTTTGAACTGGAGGAGCCACTGTAAGGCAGCGTGATCGGTACGAAGTGTAAACTGCCTCCCAATCAAATATTTCTTGAAGTGTTGTAAGGTCTTAACAACGGCTAGAAGTTCTCGGCGGGTAACACAATAATTTCTTTCTGGCTTGGAAAGGCATTTGCTGAAATATGCGATAACGACCTGCCTATCTCCTTGTGTTTGAGAGAGAACTCCTCCAATACCAACATTGCTGGCATCTGTGTCTACCAAAAATCGGCCTTCCCTACTAGGGTAACCTAATACAGGAGCCTCACACAAGTGAGTTTTCAGTAGCGCAAATGCCTGTTCGCAGTCAGAGTTCCATTCAAATTGACACTTTTCCTCTGTTAAACGATGCAACGGTTTCGCTAACTCGGAGAAGTTCTTCACAAACCGACGGTAATATGCACACAGACCCAAGAAAGAGCGTACCTCAGTTTTATTACGAGGGGTAGGCCACTTCGACACGGCTTTTATTTTTTCAGGGTCTGTTCGAATTCCTTGCGCCGAAATAATGTGTCCCAAGTATCCAACTTCTTTCTGGAATAGTGTACACTTACTAGGACTGAGTTTTAAATTTGCTTCACGCAGTTTCTGGAACACTTTCTCTAAATTGCGTAGGTGTTCTGCGAAATTTCGTCCCATAATGATGATGTCATCCAAATAGACCAGGCATGCATCACCAAGCAACCCCACCAAGATGCGCTCCATTAGGCGCTCAAATGTAGCTGGAGCATTGCACAGTCCAAAAGGCATGACATTGAATTGCCAGAGACCGTTTCCAGGACCAGTGGTGAAAGCGGTCTTTTCTTTATCCTGCTGACAGATTTCCACTTGCCAATATCCACTTTTGAGGTCAACTGTGGAGAACCATTTCATGCCACTTAGCAAGTCCAAAGTGTCATCTATACGTGGCAGAGGATAACTATCCTTTTTCGTGGCATCGTTCAACATCCTGTAGTCAACGCAAAACCTTGTACTGCCATCCTTTTTCTTAACTAGGACAACTGGAGATGACCAAGGGCTGGTAGACGCTTCGATAATCCGATTTTTCTCCATATCTCTTAACATTTCCGACACTTCCTGTTCTCTTGCAAAGGGGATACGACGTGGTCTCTGTCTTATCGGCTGTGTATCGCCCGTATCTATATGGTGTTTGACGAGCCCGGTCCTTCCCACGTCACTGTCGGTCTTAGAGAAGATGTCATGGAAGTTATGCAACAGTTGCTTAACTTTGTGACTTTCGAACTTGTTTAAATTGCCCTTACAATTTTCGAGTAGTGTCGATACATGTTCCTGCCACTTCTTATCACGTTCCTTTTCGTGCGCCTCTGTTTTTCGCAATGATGCTACATGGTCGCACACACCCACGATGCAATTCTTTTCAAGAATTATTTCCTTGTTACTAACGTTGATAATGCGTACTTTTGGTTTATCGGAAATCATCATCAGTGTCCTTGCTGTTATCCAGTCTGGGTGATCTCCAGAATCTTCTATTATAATGCAACGTTTGCGGCATCCTATTGGTGATAATCTAATATCTACTAAGGTTTCTGATCTTGGTGGTAATACCGTTCTCCTTACACAGTACACTGACCCCTGTTTTCCACCTTGAAGAAATACTTCTTGTTCTGGAAAACTCAATACTCCTTTTGCTACATTAAGGACGCACTGCTGTTTCTTCAAAAAGTCCAGTCCTATTATGCAATCATCTGTAATATTCGCTACTAAAACAGGGTGCGTGAATGTCTTATCACCCATTTTCAAAGTCACATTCGTTTCACCAAGGACGAGTACTGGTTGGCCAGTGGCGGTTTGTAATCGGCATTGTGAAGATCCTCTTTTCCATACTATGGTCCGAGGAAATAGCTCCGGTCGTGCAATGGTTCTTGATGCACCAGTATCCAATGTGAAACTGCAGGATTTACCATTCAGTTCTCCTTCTATAATGAGACTGTTTCCGTCACCCACTTGTGATACTGTTATAATGGGGGCTACATGTCGACCAGCCAGTACTCGCCCCATAGCCCTGGCTGTTCCTAGTTTAAATCCTCGGCTTCCACCTGTGTCCCAGAAGTGCTTCTTCCCTTAGCCTTCCTGGGACAATTGATCCGAATATGCCCCTTTTCACCGCACTCATAGCATGTTGGCCCTTGTCGGGGTTTCATTTGTGCGGTTACCTCACGAATACGGTGGTGCGGTCGGCCGTCTTGGCGTACTGCTTCCACCTCCAGAGCGTGTGTCCAGGCTGCCTTCAGAGTCTGATGGTGCCCCAGACGAACCGCAGCCCTGACTTCCGCATCTCGAATTCCATCAGTAAAAGCTTGCACCGTAGTAGCATCAATTGCTCCCGGCGTTGAAGCATACGCCCTCCGAACAATACGTTCTATTTCCGATGCCCATTGTTGCAAACCCTCACTGCTTTTCTGTGTGCGGTCGCGGAGTTGAGCCCTGTAGACATGTTCCAGGTGTTTCTCTCCATATCTAGACTCCAACGCTTCTAACAGGCAGGCTAGGGTATTGCAATCGCCGGAAATATTTTCGAGGATTTGGACCGCCTCACCCCGCAGAGCAAGCGTAAGGGCGGTTACAGCTTGATCGTCGTCCCAATTGTTGCCTTTTGCGACTTTTTCAAACTGTAGACGGAAGGCCACCCATGACGTTGTCCCGTCAAAATGAGGCACCTTGAAAGTCGGTAAAGCACTGGGTACCGGTACCACACCTTTAATAACTCCTTTTTGTACCTTCTCATGCAAAAATTCTACTTCCTTCCCAAACTCCATGATGGTATTGTCTAATTTATCGAAACGCGCATCATATTTGTCTATACGAGCGTCTTGCTGGTCTATGCGCGTATCTTGCTGGTCCATACGGGCATCTTGATGAGCTGTTTTTATTCTGAGTTCATTGACTTCTTCTTTGGTTTTTTTCCATTTTTCATTTAATTCTAATACCAGTTGCTGGGATTTTGCCTGGGATTCTTTTATTTGAGCCTGGGATTCTGCGACACTTTTAATCTGCGCCTGGGTTTTTTCTATTTTTGCCTGGGTTTCTGCCTGGGATTCTGCTACACTTTTAATTTGTGCCTGGATTTCTGCCTGGGATTTTGCCTGAGATTGTTGTATTTGTGCCTGGATTTCTGCCTGGGATTTTGCCTGAGATTCTGCTACTATGCCTTTTATTTGCGCCTGGGATTCTGCTATACTCAACTTTATTTGCGCCGTCAAGTGAGCCAGTAACACCGATAAATCGGATCCGCTGCTTCCGGGAATAGTGCTGGTACTAGGCGCACTCACATTCGTCGGTGTTACGACGGCCGCATGTTCTACGGGTGCAGGGACACCAAGCGATTCTTCCTCTTGACGCGCCAAATCCATCGCTGCTTGTCGTCGCGTGCGAACTCTTTCGTCTTCCCTTGGCGTGACCGGCATGCCGCTTCTGACACCAATTGTTACGGGCTAGGGGTACTTAAACGCCGGTTAAGGGTTACGAAGTTTATTGGCAACGAAGGTACAGTCGATTGTAGGCAATGACAAGTAGAACGTAGCTGATGTCGTACCGAAGTCTTCTCTTACGTCCACGAAGTCCGTGTTGTAAACACACAATAACGCTACAGATGTTTCTTCACGTAGTACTTACAGTTCTCGTTATAATTGTCGCAGTAGGTCTTCTTTAAGATTGCTTCTTAACTGTCGCTGTTTTCGTATCGCTAGTCGAGTGTAGACTGACTCTGCGTCGGCGTCGCGGCCGCTTTATATAGGCCAGCTGATCGAACATTCCAGATTCCTCTAGACGTAATAATAATAGCACATAAGTTCGAGGTCACTCGGAAGTACCTACGGTAATTCCCGGAAACGGGTTTCTAGAAATTTCGATGTCGACACTTTGTTGACAAAACTGTTGAGACCTGTACCATTCGATAGGCCATCCTAAGTCTAGTAATGCGTTTTTACATTATGCCTGGAAAATGTCTAGATCTGGAGAAATAGGACTTAAAAGCGACACACTGCATGTCACGCGATATTGAACCTTATGCCATCGACATAAGGTCCATTCGTAACAATATAAAAAAATTACCTGTTCCCGAGTTCAAGAAAACTTTACAAACAATTTTAATTGACAAATGTTATTACACGGCTGACGAGTTCTTGAACGATTAAGTTTTTCTAATTTCTGACCTAATTTTTTGACATTATTCTTTTTTATTTTTGTGAACTTTTAAAACATGACTATAACATATTTGTATGTCTCATCAAAGACAAAACATAGCCGACTGTACAGGTAGATTTTGTCTATAACATCTGTATTTTTTGTTACCTATGTTTTACAAATAATAAATTATTTGATTTGATTTGGGCCAGCGTGGTAGATTACGGCTCACTCCCTTTCACTGAGAGGAGGCCTGTGTTACAACTGTGGGAACATAATGGGCTGATTACGAAATTAACGCTTTTATTTTTGTGTTTTATTACCATGATCCTAAACGCAGGCTAAGAACGAAGAAAAACTTAAACTATTTTGAGGAAAAGTAATCGTAATTCATCTACACTAATATATAAAGCTGAAGAGTTTGTTTGTTTGTTTGAACGCGTTAATCTCAAGAACTACGAATCCGATTTCAAAAATTCTTTTTGCGTTGGATAGTCCATTAATCCAGGAATGCATTAGGCTATAACATCATGCTGCAACCAATAGAAGTGGAGCATAACTAAACCACGCGAACGAAGTCGCTGGCGGCTGCTAGTAAAATAATAAAACCAATACAATATACTTTATCGACAACAGTAACGATAGAAATTCCCAACCGTTCCAATAACTTGGTATTACGACACAATAAGTTAGCACCATACGATGAAACCGAATCCTCTCTAAAAGCTTCACAAAAACAAGAGCGTAAGTACAAAATTGACATTTTATTCAATCGTTTGCGAGTTGATTGACGCCCGTCACAGATACAGTCGCCGACAGCTGACGAAGGATCGCCCATCGACCCGTAATAAGAAACGCTTCAAATATCTATTCTGATAATCTATATAAAGATATCTATTATTGAAAAAGCTTTTAAATATTATTATTTTGTCTAAAATTAGTATAAAATTAAAACTAGATATCCTTTTTCTTATTGTATTTGCGTGACCATATGTAATTGAATCTAGGAAAATAAATCATTATAAATATCAAGTCTGACTAGTAACTTGTTTTAAAATTACCTATGTATAATTCATCTTAAAATACCAATAAATCACATAAATACAAGATTCGCATTATAATAGGAATCATTTAAGTGTGTAAATGTGGGCCCCAAATTATAAATAGTGGTGTAAGTGGAAAATTGACATTTTATTCAATCGTTTGCGAGTTGAGTGACGCACGTCAGAGATACAGTCGGGCGCAGTGGTGTCTGGCGAAGGATTGTTGATCCAGTAGATACGAATGAGCGACGTGGCACCTGATAGCTGGAATTTTTAGGGGCTAATGGTGAAATAATAATGTTGGTGATGAACATGGAGCTTACAAGCAGTTGGTGGAAAAAATCGTGTTAAGCGGTTCTGGCGGTGCCCTGTTTATCATTAAATAGTGAAATTTAGATAAGGTATTTTAAGTGGATAACAGCACTGTCGCAATCCTTATGCGAAAAGTTGAAATGAATAAACAATATTAAATTTCTTAGTTTAAACAAAAATTTAGTTTTTATAGAATCAATATATAATAATTTCACTAGCACAGTTCTAAGCAATTTTTACATAACTTCTAGAGTCATCATCAACCTTTTTATCGTCCCACTGCTGGGCGCAGGTCTCCTCACATACAGAGAAGGATTGAGCGTAATCACCACGCTTGCTCAATGCGGGTTGGCGATTTCAGACTTAAAGTCCAGGTTTCCTCAAGATGTTTTCCTTCACCTTCAGTCATTGGTGTCCATGATATACCTACTTAGAAAGCACATATAACTTTAGAAAAGTTACATTGGTACTTGCCTGACCTGGAATCGAACCCGCGCACTCATACTTGAGAGGCTGGTGTTTTAACCACTAGGGCACCACGACGTCACACAGGTAAAAGAGTACACAATCAAAACTTAGCATCAGCTGCAGATCGAGGAACCCTACCGATCCGCGAACACACAGAGAATACTGTTGTTGTTACCGCGCACTCGCATCAACAGGGATGCGTTATTCATAATTAATATTATCATTCCCAAACATCCCTCACACACAAAAATAATACGGCAACTATATAAAAATATATAACACGACTAGCAAGTTCTTTGATCTTATTTACAGCCAAGTCTAGGATTCATGAAATATGTGAATTATAGGCTACCTTTTAACCCTGTCTATGGAATCGCCCCAAGTATTAATATGCTAAACTATTCCCCTCATGTCTCATAAACTCTACACCAACAGTAAAATTTAGAAAAAAACTGCCAAAACATGTTCTCTATCACAACCGCTACTGATCCCATACCTAACTAAAGCAACCCCGAAGTAAACAAAGTATAAACAAAAAAACCAGAAAGAAAATTACCCACGAATCAACCTTCTTTAAGGGATGACCATTTCTCCGACCTACCCTAGTACGCGCACAATATTTGGACTATTACCTCGCCCTAGTCCATTGATTTATTGGTTATGAATCAACCTGGCCCCCTCCCTCGGTCCATGTGCACCCCCGGCCATTACAGGGGCTGATGTATCGGGCTGATAATGAATCTAGTTGTATTTTTGCTCGCATATGATGGAAATATGACGGGTGGGTGGGTGAGTTATGTGTCTGGTGTTGGCGGCTGTTATTTAGTGATTTTTGAGGGTTAGAAAGGTCTGAGCTAATGTTAGGTTACTTGTGAGTGTTTGGTGAGGTTGGAGCGTTCTTGGACAAAACGGTTGTGAAATTATTTTTGTTTAGACTTGAATTATGCTAGTGTCGCGGGCGCATCAAGGCTTTATTTGATGCGCCGATCGTCAATGAAGCCGATACAATTAATCATAACTTAAATTATGTTCAGTCTTTTTGTCTTTTTGTTTATATACCTACACCGTTATTTTATCTTTATACGAAACCTGAATATACATATTTTGTTCACAATAAGCAACTGAATCGATTCCAATCATTTTTACACCATGTTATATTTTTCCCAAATACGTTTAGAAATTGTTGCAGTGTCGATACCGAACGCGCGCACGCACCTTATGATAGATCATGGTACTTCGCGCGCCCAACAGCTGACGCCAGAGGTCAACGCACCGCGCTTGCCCGCCCGGGCGGAGCTTTGACCATATTATTTTTTTTTTTGCTGGGACAACCAAGTGGGCAAGCTCATAAATTTGTGGTTTCTCATGATATCTTTTTGAAATTTTGTACATAGATTCTTTACTTAAAATACTGGACACGTGTTTCGGGTTTCGCATAAATAATAAAAACTTTTTTTACAAAAAACAACCGAATTCCAAAAACCACTATAAAGTGAAAAATAACTAATTTCGGAAATCGATGTCTTTGGTTTTGTATATTCGTTTTTGACACGTGTTTTACACTTTTTAGTTGTTAAAAGTACTATGTATTCAGTTGCATCCGGTCAGACTGGAAGCTGATGCAAATATAGTTGGGAAACGACGTAATTTTGTTTACTTTAATTTTTACCCGTAAGTATTTCCTCAACTGCCTATGGTCTTCATCATCAAATTTACTGCAGACCATTATTTTAGCCCAATGGGTGCAAAGGTCTCATCAATATAAATGAATAAAGTCCAACCACAAAGTAGCTACTGTAAACCGTTGAGGAGTTCCCGGAACTGACCTTTGTCTTCATCATCAGAGCTCTTATGACAGTCACAACCCATCTAGGTATAAAGTTCTTATCAATACAAAATAATCGAGCCCAAACACAAGGTAGCTGCTGTGAATTGTTGAGGAGTTCCTTCAACTGTCTCCCGGCTCCATCATCAGATCTACTCCAGACCTTTATTAAATTGTAGTGCTTTAAAATACGTAATGAAAATGCTAAGAATTACACTAGTCGCCCCTGCAATTTTTGAAATTTCCCCATGTTTTCTCTGGTCTTCCTCCATCAAAGCCTGATATCCTAATCATGGGACCACCTTGGAAACGTCTTCTATCCAACAGAAAAAGAATTATCAAAATCGGTTCATAAACGACAAAGTTATGCGCGAACAAACATAAAAAAATATATATATATATACAGTATGTTAAATAACAGAGGGCGTTCCCTTAAACTCGTTAATATATATCATTAATAGATTAAAATAAAATTATCAGCATAGAAAAATAAGCATAAAAAAATTCGAATAAAAAAAAATTCTAATTGGAAATAAATTTGAAACCTCCTGTTTTAAATCAAAATAGTAGTCGTCATGTATAAATAAATTGCGACGTTGCCATCTTTCATGTTCGCGTGTGCAGTGTGTTTCATGTCAATTTAAAATTTTATTGAATATTTTCATATTGGAAAAAAATTTAAAACATTTTGTTTTCGAATGGAAATATTTTTTTTAGCATGTATGTATGCTATACTATTTCGGGTTAACGGGAACGCCCTCTGTTAGTTAACATACTGTATATATATACTGTCGAATTGAGTAACCTCCTCCTTTTTGAAGTCGGTTAAAAAAATAATGTTGTATATGTCACTAAGAACAGATGATAAGTACTTACCTATTAATTTAGTTTTGTCTAGAATATATACAGCTCAGCACCAATCTGGGATAATCTGTACTTAATAGCTCCTTAAACATTACAGTTATAAAATCAAAATGTACAAAAAAGAAACTCAATTTATGTCGTAAAGCTCAAAATTGTTCTTGCAAATTTTTCAATAACCAATCAAAAATCAGTCCCCTGAATGATATTAATTTAGCAATAAAGGCCGCATTACACGGCCCATTTTTCACCCCCGCCGAGGGTCCTACCGTCGGACGTCAGCGTTGCAACGTCAACGTGGGCATTTGTCACGTCAGCGATCTGCAATAACGTTGAAAAGAGTTTTTGCTGGGTTTTTGGGAGGTTTTAACTTATTAAGAGGGATTATTGTGATGATGGGGAATTAAAGAGGCGCTGAAGGATTATGAAAATCTGTTTTTCGGTGTAATGGTGATGAAAAGTATGGTTTCGTAAGAGTAAGAAAACGTAAGGGCGATTTTTTCTTACTTATTATCATGAACTTTTCATTTGAATGCAATTGCGTAATACACTAACAGAAGCAATAGGTTTTATTTTGACAAGGAAGTTTTTTTTCTTGCTTATTGATGGTTTAATAGGGTATTTCACTAAAAAAAAACTAATAAGTCCGTCAGTCAGATTTACAAAAAAATACTAGTATTATATAATATAATATTTTTTCTTTTTTCATATAAATAAAAAATGAAGACGACACATCGCGTTGAAAACTCGTGTGACGTCACTGCACGGTACCCTTTTTAGCGACCAGTGACGTCACCAGCCACCACTCCTGATCTTTGATGCCTTTTATAATTTGTAATTTTTTATTGATTTGATAAAACAAAATATACGTATCCAATATTTTTCTATAATCTGAATGACGGACTAAATAAAATATTTTTTAAAATATTTAAAAATTTAAAAATATTTAATTATTAATTATCCAGGAAATAGTCCTATTCATACCACTTAGTCTAGCAATACTTGTAGTGTTCTTCTATTGTTCAAATTCTGTCATGATTGAGACATAAATGTGCTTATTTTATTCCCTAATTTCCATTCATTTTGACTTTTGATTTGCTTACTGTCTTTACTCCTTTTGTGTACTCTTATATTTGTATATGTATATAACGTGCTGTGTATGAAGATTATATTTATGCTGCAAAGCACTCGTACATATACCCTCGAAGAACTAAAAACAGTATCAACATTCCTTGCATTATTTACGTTGAAACACCTCTTCGAGGCAAAAGATAAGCAATTATTTTATTGATATAAACAAGTATTTGATTTAGATCCATCAGTTCAGCAGTGATGCAATCATTGATGTCGTTCTTGGAAACATTTTAAATTATAATTTGACGAGAAGACCGCTACAGGAAAATTGTTGCAGTCCCTCGATGTAGGTGGTTTAAATGACAAATAATATTATCCAAAATTTGTTAGATTGTGACTAAAAGTGCAAACGCAGTTATAATGGCAGTTTTAATTTGTTGAGAGCCTTTTAATATTTACTTTAATACATCTATTAAGTCCTAATAATTCTACATTACAACTATCATAATAAATTCATAGCCCGCTATGAGCTTACAATTTAGCTATTTTAGTGCAACATACCCCGTGAAGTTATTAAACCTATAAAAATAACGTTTTTATAGCTTGCACATTTGTGTATTATACAAAATTCTGTGTGACTGGCACACAGCGTAATAAAATGAAATGAAACAATCCTATGAGTTATTCATGGACCGCTTTATGCTACTGCTTTTATTTATGTTACTTTTTGATTTTTGAATTTATGTTCCGATGCTTGGAAAGGAAAATTTAATTTCCTTCTCTGTTTTAAGTTTGTGCGTTGTAAGTGTTGAACAGGTGATAATGGGATGATAAGAACATAGATACAAGCGATTATGTTTCTTCTACGTCCTATATCCTTTTGAGCTGGGAGAGTGGAGCGAGACGAGCACTATTGCCAAAGGCCAGTTGGTTGACTAAACGGCCAATTTAATCAGTCGGCTGGCACGACATTGAGGTTAAAACGGTGTGTAATGAAGGGGTACACCTGCGTTTCTGGCGAATACTGCACAGCCTGCAGCCGAATGCAAGGAATGCGCAAGCGACTCTTGCTCCCCCGGATTAATGACAGGTGAAGATTTCTGATCGCTGTTTTAAGTCATGGGTCATTGGCAAATCATTGGCTCCCTTGTATAATTGTATAGGTAAGGTAAGCCTGACATCTTTTTTATATTTGGGATGGGAAATCATTAACTGACCTCTCCCACTCTGAGTGGAGCGAAGGGCATATCAGACAATTACTGACTAAAACCCACCCGTGTTCCTTTGCTTGCCTGTAGGCCAGGGCCACGGTTTGTAAAGCCTGACATCTTACGAAACGGTAATTTTGTAAGAGCTTCTGATAGCCATCAGGTGTTATATTTTATCATCACACATTCAAGACATCGAACCAAAGAAACTCAATCTACGCATGTACATATTATTCCTTTGAATCTGTAAAAAAGTCGTAAAAATTGAAGTCGTTTTATAGCTTTTCACCCGAAAATGTCGTAATGTAATTATTTAAATGTTTCGCGTGTTTTATTATGGCCTCCGCGCCCCATAAAGTGTTTAGTGGTTCATCTCATTAAAAAGAAACCGAAATTCTCTCGGATGTGATTCCTTCGGTAACATTTTAGTACGTTATCAAAATATTGTAGATTGTTTATTGAGGATCGTAAATGTCCAGGCGAAAAGACGACATCATAATTTTTGTGATCTTTGTTTGGTAGTTTTAGTACTAAATACTAATTTGACTGGAGACCGCGAATTGGTAAACGTAAAGGCCTTGTTCCATTTCATACTGGTAGTGGTTCGATAAGAATTGGCGAAAATCGAGTTCTTCTTCTTCTTCAGCCTGTCCTCTGCTGGACAAAGGCCGCCCCCTAGTCTTTCCACGATGACCGGTTTTGTGCTGCCCGCATCCATCGGCTTCCGCGGCCTTCACCAGGTCATTGGTCCACCTTGTTTGGGGCCTCCCTACTCTGCGTCTTCCAGTACGTGGCCGCCACTCCAGAACCTTGCTGCATCGGATATCGGTCATAAAAACCGGTCGGTCGGTTTCAAATCGACTCGAATGGCGTAAAATAGGGGAGGTCTATACCCAGCAGTGGACTGATATAGGCTGATGATGATGATGATGATGAGTACTAAATATTTCCTTGGTTCTCGTATTCTGCAGGCTAATTGCGTAACGCACTATCAGTAAATGGCAATAGGTTTCAGTGTGACAGTTCGACAACATCCATTGCGTTACTTCCATTGTTGAGAGGACATATTGTTGGAACATATGGAGCAATGGATTAGTATAATGATTCAAATTGATATTAATAGTGTGTCAGTTAAAGTTCTAGTGCAACCAGCTTTGCACCTAGCTGATAGGGAAAGCGCTAAAGGTAACCACCCTTACCCCTAATAATAACCCTTTTGCGTGGATGTGACCCATTTACCTTTTCTTATTTATTTTTTGTATTATTTTTGCATCATCTATACCACAAAGAAACGTATTTTTCTATCTATATCATATGTGGATTTTAATTACAATTAAATTAAATGTTTTTTTTTGCATTTTTTTATATATAATTATAATCTGAGACTGCAATCCCACCTGATGGTAAGCAGTGATACAATCGTTGGTGGTAAACCGCGCTAGTTTGTTACGAGCCTTTTCACTCAAAAAAAAAAAATCTAGGTGAATAGGAAGGAAGACGGCAGTTGAGCGAGGTGATGCAATGTTAAGACGAGGCCCGGACAGACCGGGCCAGCACGAGAGGGTGCGGCCGTGAAAGAATTTAGACTTCCGCGGCTCCACGCGTGCTCGTGATAGAAGAGATACCGGGATGGTTTCAGTCAGTAAAAGTCTAACAGACTCCGTCGCCCACCCCAGGGCGACGGACATCCTATGAGAATTTCCACCCCGAAAAAAAAAAGGTGATGCAATGTTAAACCCAACAACACGACCAACGATGATGTGCCAGAGGGAGATTGATCTGGAGATCCACCACGACCAAACTCCCGACACAACAACATCTGGCTCATCGTACCCGGAACACATCGCATCACAATTACTGCTCAGACTCGTTCTCCGTACGACTTCACCAGACATCATGTTTTATTTTTCTGCGTCTGAATGGTGAATTCAAGCCTATTTTAGTATCTACAGTTATGGGACGAGCATAGTTCACCAAGGCTGCAACCAAACGTGATAAAAATCCTAATTTATTTGTACAACCCAGCTGTTTTTAGCAGATTAAATGATTTCCTAGGTTCTTATCACATAAACTGTCCCATGTTCGATGCTGTCATTGTTTATTTCACTGAGAGCAATGGACAGATCCTGATCTATGAGCTGCCGACATCAAGCGGGCAATGTGTCACTTTGGGTAACAGTTTGTTAACTCACTATAATGGTGCCTCTACTACACTATAATGAACGGAATGAAAGAAAACTTTCTCAGGATTATTTATATGTTTTTTTCGAAATCATAAAAAGAGTTCTTTAAGAGTTTTTTTTTTTATATTAAAAGTACATAATATTAGTAAGTAAATCATGATCGCAGTATTAAATACTAATTACTATAAAATCAATAGGTACTAATTTTGAAGTAAAATTAGTTTGTCAATACAAACTAATAGGACTAATACGACTGGTAAAATATGACTAAGCCTTGATAATTATAGAATAACAACTACTGTGCAACTATATTTGCAATAAATATAATTTTTAATGATTATAAACTAGTAGCTTGATCGCAATTCTGCCTGATGGTAAGCAGTGATGCAATCGTTGATGGTAAAGCGCACTAGTTTATTAGGCCCAATCACTCAAAATAATTGAGTGAATAGGAAGGAAGACGGCAATTGAACGATTTGATGTAATGTCAAACCCAACAACACGACCAACAAAACTGCGCCAGAGAGATTGATCTGGAGACCCTCCACGACCAAACCCCCGACACAAAAACATATGGCGCATCGTACCCGGTACACATCGCAACATAACTGCTCAGCCCCGTCCTCCGTACGGCTTCACCAGACAACATGCCGGAATCACCAATCGCTTGGCGGCAAGACTCTGTCTGGTGGGTGGTAATGGTAACTTACTGCCGGCAGCCGATATTATCGCCTACTACAAAGAAATTCAGTGCAGGTTCCAATTGAACATTCAACCAAATTTCAAACGGGGTATTAAATATTTTATTAAGTTTTTAATTTAATAAAAGACTGTACCGGTTTAGTCGGCATTGATCATCATCATCAACCTTTTTATCGTCCCACTGCTGGGCACAGGTCTCCTCTCATACAGAAAAGGATTGAGCGTAATCACCACGCTTGCTCAATGCGGGTTGGCGATTTCAGGCTTGAAAGTCCAGGTTTCCTCAAGATGTTTTCCTTCACCTTTTGATCAGTCATTGGTGTCCAAGATATAGGTACTTTGAAAGTACTTATAACTTAGAAAAGTTACATTAATACTTGTCTGACCTGGAATCGAACCCGTACACTCATACTTGAGAGGCTGGTGTTTAGCATTATGTAAAGACTTTTGACGTTATTCTTTTGAAGGGCTTACCAGTAGTGCGATTGTGTAAGCGACTCACCTTGAATACTCAGGCAAGATAAACATGGAGTAAGCTGTCATTCTAACTTATGTACAATTACACTATTAACAGTTCTCTTCATCTAACTTTTCACATTGAGAACTCTTACAGAATCTTGGTCTAACTGCAATGCTTCGATGTCGCCTTCGGGGTGTGGAGGTCAGACGGCAGTCGCTTCACGGAAAATGTCGAAGTTTGCCATTTCAGCAGTTGGACTGGTAAAGCGTACCCCAGACTCCAAAGCTGAAAAGGCTTCGGATGCGACTGGGATTAACGCTGTGACGATGATGATGATGATGACAGAATCTATCAGTATCAGTCCTTCACAATACCTCTTTTTAGTATCTTTCTCACTGGAACCGAAAAACTGGTCCCAAACCCAAAGCAATAAACCACACCCACTTAAACCCAAAACTAATGACTATCTCAAAACCATCACATTTCTCAAAATTTAATCAATTGTAACTATCAATATATCTATCTGAACGATATGTTGTTATTCAATAATAATAATTATTTTCGTTAAATATACCATAGTTCTGGTCATTAATCATTTCTGTAGATAATTAATGAAATTTATGTTCGACATAAATTTCATGTTGCTTATTATATTTTGCCTATACGTGAAGCGGATGTTGTCATTGTTTTTCGGGGTCCGCGGTTCAGAGATTTTGTTGGAAAAGGAAGCTTCCTAAGAAATGACAAGACGGAGACGATACTAAAGCCTTTGAGCTTGTTAATTACACTTTGTTTCTTTTCAACGTCTAGAAAAAAAATTGAAAAAAAAATGCATTACATACTCAGTCGCAATCTCAATCATTTTCAAGGATTTTGCTAGCCCATTGTTTCATAAGTTAGAAAAACATACCTGCTTAGCACAGTTATAACGCAATGTATATCGTTGAACTGTCAAAATGAAACTCATTGCTACTGATAGTGATAGTGTATTACGCAATTAGTTTGCTGGTTTCTATATGCTTGATGTAGGATACTTTTAAATCTACTTAGTATATTCTAGTGAAAGAGTTCCCTACCTTCACTCGAGCGAACAGTTAGCAGTTTTAATAATAAATACTGTCCCTAAGTCTTTGGTATACAGCTACTTAGTAAACGTCACATGTCATTGCGATACCCTACACTTCAAGGTTATCGACACTTAAAAGCATTTTGTACTAGGAGACATGATTAACAGACCAGCATATGCTAAGTTGACAGGTCCTTAGAGCCTTTACCTAGATTTCTAAAAGCAGACAGGTCTACGGTTGATAAATCTGACGCCAATTCACATACAAGTAATTGTTCTTTGATTATGTACAGACGACAGCACATCAAGCTACTAAAATCTGTCAGACTTCTTTATTAGATTTTCACTTTATCTCTCAAGCATTAAGGCTCAAGGTTGATTCGAAATATTTTACAGTTTTGAGTGGCTTGACCTGCTGTTGCTTGATCAACACTAGTTGTGTTTTTCTTGTGTTCATTACCGTACCTACATAATCCATACTAATATTATTTAACTCTGTCTGTCTGTCCGTCTGTTAAGCTTTCCCGCTTAAACCTCTCAACCGATTTTGGTGAAATTTGGCACAGATAATCTTTAGACCCTGAGAAAGGACATAGCTACCTTTTATTGTAAAAAAAAATGATATTCCCGAGGGAAATCTAAAAAGCGCGATATAACCGAATCCCACGCAGGCGAAGCCGCGGTCGGAAGCTAGTATTGTATAAATTCACGTGTTGTTTTAAATGAACAGACAGCTGTGCTGCCAGGGAGTTTGTTCCGCCACTTCTTCTTCCCAGGGAAAGCACTAGGAAGTGTCGATGGGTGGGCGTTTTAGAGGACTGTCATATGTAATATTGACGTTCAAAAAGTGCTGATTCTCAGCCTAATTTTAATAAATGACTTTTGATTTTGAGTTCAGCAATAATTAGGTATAACTATTCCTCATATTTCATCTACCTTGTTTTATCTCCTTATATGCATAAAGTCTAAATAAAATAAATACCATCTTAAGATACTTAAAGATATGACAAAATATAACATCGGAGCCGATTCCCTAGTACCCAAACTAAACTAATTTAAGTTTAGTACTTCTTATACTTTCTATTCCTTTATGACAATTTCCGTTACTATACGGACTCCATCAAATAAAACCTTCCCACACTTGGCCTGTCTATTGTTATGTTGCTCGATTGACGACTTTATTTTCGTAAAATCAAAGTATTTTATTACAAACTCAGAGATAGTACATACTCAGAGATAATGCCTTATCTAAGCTGTGTGAGGCTTTTTTGTTGTGTGGTGGGTTTAGTGATTCCACTATAAAATCTGTATTTCAAGAAATACGTGATGTTATATTTTATGTATAAATAGCTTTACAAATCACTAGCGGCTGCCCGCGACTTTGTTTGCGTTTTTTATTAGGGTTGTAACGGAGGCTTGTTAGCGGAGGCGGAGGCGGATGCGGAGGCGACGAGTCTCACCTCCGCGGATGCGGAGGTTATCGGAGGCGGAGGCGGAGGTGACAGTACATATAGAAAAAATTTAATTATAGGGATAATTAAACCAATTTTTTTTTTTAAATACGTACATTAATAGTAGTATACTTGGTAATAAAAATATTACCTTCTTGTAATGATAATTAAGGAGAAATAAATTGAGACGGTTGTCGAGCGTCGCAGCTTGCGCGTTATTTATTTTATAAATACATAAATAAACCTCCGTTATAACTCCGCAAAAATTGTGCGGAGGCGGAGGCGGAAGCGAAGATACGATTTCTTGCGGAACTTCCGCAGTAACGGAAGCGGAGGCGAAGCTCCGTTACAACCCTATTTTTTATATGGTCCGCTCCTATTGGTCGCAGCGATGTTATATAGCCTAAAGCCTTCCTAAAGGATTCATGGGCTATCCAATACAAAAATATTTTTTCAAATCGGCCCAGTAGTTCCTAAGATTAGCGCGTTCAAACAAACAAACTACACGAAACAACTCTCCAGCCTTATAGATTAGTACAGGTGTTAAACTCTCGTATTTTGTTCTGTAATATCTAAAACGCTATAATATTGCTAAATTAAAGAGTACGACTGGTGTTACGTTTGGTTGGTTAAATAAGTCACGTGGTATTTATTTGTTTACCTATAATTAACAACATAAACTACGTATGTACTTACTAAATGTATATGTACGTACTAAATATCTATTAACACATACAACCGAAACAGTGTCATTACCCAGGACAGATCAGGTCATAGAGTCCACGTCAGGTCTGCTGAATTTGAAATAATTACTTCTACCAGCGAGAAAGGTAGTAGACACAGTTTGACGGTACGGTTGGTGTAGTGGATGACCGATCAACTGCTGAGCTACGTGTCGTGGGTTCGATTCCCGCACAGAACAAATACTTGTATGGCCTACAACTCCTACAAGTACCTACCTAGTAGTTTGGGGTCTGTCTGTCTGTGTATATAATGTTGTGTTGTGTTTGTAAACACACCCACGGTACAGGAGTAATTCTCGACCTTAGAAACATTAGGGTGTTACCACACCAATCGATCGATGCCATCGATTCTACTGCAATCGATCGATTTGTTAGTCGACCGGCATCCGTCGACCGGCAATCGATCGATAGATGCCATTGATCGATGGTAGAATGTATTGGTCGACGTCGATCGATAGTTTCTACTGCAATCGATCGATTGGTTAGTCGACCGGCATCTGTCGATCGGAAATCGATCGATAGATGCCATTGATCGATGGTAGAATGGATTGGTCGACGTCGATCGATAGTTTCTACTGCAATCGATCGATTCGTTAGTCGACCGGCATCCGTCGACCGGCAATCAATCGATTGGTGTGGTAGAAACTATCGATCGAGGTCGACTAGTCCATTCTACCATTGATCGACTATCGCTGAATTGGTGTGGTAACACCCTTAGGTCGTAGGTCGTATGTATAAGTCAGACGTCCTATACATAAGACTAACTCCTTCTAACGTCAAGCTATAAATACGACCTAATGCTTCTAAGGTCGAGAATTCCTATTGATAATATGTATATAAAAAAAGTTTTGCATAAGTCCTTTCGTAGTTATAGCAGAATAGAGTTCCAGGAAATTGGAAATACTCTGATTAACCATTGATTTCATACCGAAACTTTGAAAAGCTTCCGAAAAGTAACTAAGTATCTAGCCATAACCATGTAACGGCCTTCCTTTTCCAAGATTCTAATCACGCATAGAAATAAATGTTTTAAAGGTAAACAAACTGTTTAGTAAAACAAAACGTTTCAATTATCGTAAAAATAGGTAACATGAAGGGTTTTAGTAACTTTAACCCAGCCATATAATAACTTACTCATAAATGTGAACACTGCTATCTTTTCAGAGCATTAAGCATGACTTAAGTATATCATTAAGTTATGTTAACTTAGAATGTCATCCTTTATTGTGTGAATGATTTAAATGAAAACACATTCAAAAGTTTTGACTGAAATACAAAAATGATCGTGTTTTGTTTTATGATTACAAAGGGTGGTAGGTGGTGGGGTGGTGAAAATACCAGGTTTCCGTGCCCAAGGTTGTGCGTTCGTATCCTTGCAAGTTAACCTAAATCTGTTCAGTATGTTAATCAGATAATAGCTAAAGGGATATGTAGATTAATTTGTAATAATATTATATATTATTCGAAAATATGAGACTTTTAAAAAAAATAATAATAATAAACTTTATTTACTAGTACTTGACCGCGATCCCTCCTGATGATAAGCAGTGATGGAAGCAATCGTTGATGGTAAAGCGCGTTAATTTATTAAGCCTATTCACTCAAAAAAATTGAGTGTATAGGAAGAAAGACGGGAGTTGAGCGAGGTGTTGCAATATTTAGCCCAACAAAACGACCAATGATGCTGCTGAAATTGATCTGGAGGCCCTCCACAACCAAACTCCCGATACAACAACATTTGGCGTATCGTACCTGGCACACGTCGCAATACAACCTGTCATTGATGGTAAGGCGTACTAGTTTTCTTCATTAAAGTCAGCTGGTCATTGAAGATGACTACCATATTTATTATTTGAAGTTAAAACTTCTATGACTGTCAATCTACAACTTTCCATAATTAAAATTCAATCAGCCATCATACCACGATGAACCAAACCTTCGTACTAAAACTAATAATAAAGTAAATTCAAAAATTATCTCATACAGCACAGCTCCCGAAGGCCCGAGATACGCCTGACATATTTACGACAACGGTTTAGGGCATAAAACTAATCCCTACGACGTAGGGGGACCAAGAGGGCCAGGGAGGGGGGAGCGGTCGAAGGGCCCTTTATTTCTAACATTCGTCACATAGTAGCAGTAAATTATCATACTACGCTATGATATGACGGGGGACGCCCATTAAAACGCGCTTGATTTAGATGAGGCCATAAAATTGATTTATGCCTTCACGCCAACAAAACCCGTAGCACTGAAGCCACTATTATATTAACATTTTCGTGGATAACCTTTTTGATTTTGGTCGGTCATATATCATTATTATCAACAAGCGAATCGCAACCTTATATCTAAACGCAACGCTTTAAAATCGCATGCTGGTCCACCAACAAATTAAGTCTTTTGTAATTGAAAAAAACTTATTCAGTCGCGTAGTTGCATTCGTTAGGTACAATATATAAAAGTTACTTTATTGTGTGCAATATAAGGTTGATATTGTGGTGTGGTTTCACGTCGATCGGGACATTGTTTTTGGATATCGAGCTGGCGTAATTTGGACCATTTTATGACATTGTACTTCAATATAATATGTTGTGTTAAGTTAGATGGCTGTGTCTGATATTATGAGCAGGCATTTTGCTATTGAAAATGGTAAAAGATTGCCATATTATATTGGCATGCTCTCGTGTATTTTAAGGGGGCGTCCTGGCCGGATCCCCGCCCTGGGACCTAGAGGCGAAAGTACCCGCGTCATTGTACCGATGGCGCGAGGAAGAGCGGACACGGGGCTCCAGTCCGGCGCAGCGGCAGATCGAGCTGCGCCGAGAGGAGCTCCGTCAGGTCCTGGTGGCGGACTGGCGGCAGAGGCTTATGCGCCCTACCGCCGGCCTCGCTACCGTCGAGGCGATCCGGCCAGTACTCGACGACTGGCTCGGGAGAAGGCACGGCTTCCTGTCATTCAGGGTGACGCAGGTACTGTCGGGGCACGGCTTCTTCGGCAAGTACCTGCGTCGCTTAGGCAGGGAGCCGGACGCTTGGTGCCACTATTGCGTCCAATGCGGGGAGGACACGGCGCAGCACACGCTCGCCGAGTGTATAGCTTGGGAGGAGCAGCGCCGTGTCCTCACAAATGAAGTAGGAGGCGACCTGACGCTGCCGGCAGTAGAGCGGAGGATGGTCGGTAGCGCAGTGTCGTGGGACGCGGTGGTGTCCTTCTGCGAGGACGTGATGTCGCAGAAGGAAGCTGCGGAACGGGAGAGGGAGATCTCAACTCCCTTCCTGGGCCGCAGAAGACGCACCGGGCGCCGAAGAAGGGCGGATAACGCCCTCTTCCGCCCCCCATGAATGGGTCCAGGGGCGAGGGACATGGGGAAGTCCCCGCCCCCTATTCGATGGACCCCGAGGGGGAGGCGCGCACGAGTGTCGGCGCGCGTCTCTGAGGCGATGCAGGGGGTAGTTTAACACAAACTACCCCGTGCAGGAGACGAGGCCCGGACAGACCGGGCCAGCACGAGAGGGTGAGGCCGTGGAAGAATTTAGACTCCCGCTGCTCCACGCGCGCTCGTGATAGAAGAGATACCGGGGTGGTTTTAGTCAGTAAAAGTCTGACAGACCCCGTCGCCCACCCCAGGGCGGCGGACATCCTATAACGATTTCCACCCCGAAAAAAAAAAAGAAAAAAAAGTTAGATGGCTGTGTCTGATATTATGAGCTGGCATTTTGCTATTGAAAATGGTAAAAGATTGATATCATATTATATTGGCATGCTCTCGTGTATTTTAAGGGGAGTTCTAACTTGCAATGTTCAACACCCACATACAGAGTGGTGCTGACAATACGCCAATAAATGAAAACACAGACCATGCTGGTTCATAGGAATAATCCTGAGCCATAGAAAAAAACCTAGCATCAAAAATAAAAAAAAAATGAAAATTTCGAACAAACCAAATCGCATAAAATTGCGAACGGAATAGAACATCCTTTAAAATATTGGTTCGATGACCTCCGATCAGCGGGCGACAGCGCGTTCCTGCATCGACTCGCTTTTTCGCGCCATTATTATTAAAGTTTAGTACCGCTGGATGCGGCGGTCATCAACCTCTAAGCGCTTCCTTATCAACATGTACATCATGTAGAAAATGTGAAAAATGAAAAATAATTTCCTGTGACTAAACTAATGGATATATTTATATATTTTTTTTATGGGTAGACTGAGAATGTGTTGAGGAACACTATGTTTAATTTATTGTCGTATTGTCAGCACCACTCTGTATAATGTGAAGGTACATTTATAGGGAAAACTGAAAAATTCATCTCATACGAGTCATAAGAAGGTACCTGAAAAATTACGTTTTTTCATTGTAAGACTGAATTTACCTAATCTGGCATAAATAATTTAGTTTCTGTACAAACTCTTTTACAAGTCAATAACATTTTATTTAAACTAGATGAGTTCAGCACTTCCTATCACTATCTGAGTCTATACTCGAAGAAGAAAGGCCGAAACAAACTTAGAGCTGATTATCTTAAAGTCCAGATATGATCTTAGTTAGATCATAATTATGAAGACCAAGTGAAATCGATGTCTGAAATGGTCTTTTGAGGAAAGAAGCAAACTGATTGAGAGGATCTGTCCAGTCAATGCATGCATTTGTAAAAAAAAAACATGCGCCTTAATGTTATTTCCTATAGCAAACCTTACTGGTGGAATACCTTGAAGGTATTCCATCAGTAAGGTTTACCAGTAAGGTTTCCCTTACAGATGTATACCTTACACTGTATTCCCTGCATTTTGAAGTACAGATGAAAAGTTACATGTCCTGTAATTTCAAGATACTATAAGACCATTTGTACGGACGACAGCAGGTCAAGGTAACTGTCAAGTATTCCCAATCAACCTTGAGCCTTAATAGTTTATAGATAAAATTGAAAATCTAATAAAGAAATCTGATAGATTGTAGTAGTTTAATGTGCTGTCGTCTGTACATAGCTCGGCTTCTCTACAGTCGTACTTTTTAAAACCGTGTCGGTTAACAAAGTTCTATAGTGATCCTTACAAGACTGACGCCATTGCCCTAACAGCTTGAAAGAACGCGTGTGCAGAGAGACCTTAATAGTCAAAAAAATATTACGTTTTCATCAAAAAAGAAGGGTAGTTTACTCTTTGCATTACACGTTGAATATGATAATTTTCCAAAACAATCATCATCATTTCTCAACTATCTAACTTAAGTTTAGTACTCTCCTATCCTATATATATATATATATATATCATTGCATCAAGGTTACTGTTATAGAGGGATACACAGGAACTACGGTCATTCGTCATGCATCCATACTAATATTATAAATGCGAAAGTAACTCTGTCTGTCTGTCTGTCGGTCTGTCTGTCTGTCTGTCTGTCTGTCTGTCTGTCTGTCTGCCTGTCTGTCTGTCTGTCTGTCTGTCTGTCTGTCTGTCTGTCTGTTACGCTTTCCCGCTTAAACCTCCCAACCGATTTTGATGAAATTTGACACAGACAATCTTTAGACCCTGAGAAAGAACATAGGCTACCTTTTATCCCGGAAAAATTTGATATTCCCGAGGGAAATCTAAAAAGCGCTATTTAGCCGAACTCCATGCGGGCGAAGCCTCGGGCGGAAAGCTAGTAACTTATAATTTGTAAACGAATTTATTTAAGGAAAATCAATTTATTATATAAATAGATTCATGCTTATAATATTGACAGGAGAATGAGTTATGATAAAAGGCTGCCATCTGGCGTCATAATCTTTGAACTATTACCTACCTCTTTGGTATTAAGGAGCATCAAAGATGAATAAATTTAGATACGACAGTTTGATTTCATATTTGATTAGACACCTAGATAATTTATAGATTTTTTAATTGTGATTCAAAATGGAGCTGAAAGCTTTCTTGATCTAACAATGCAGATAAAAATTAACGATTTAACAATTAGTTTTAATTAGGAACAACATAAAGTCCGGTCATCAAACGGGCCCGCTCTGTCCAGTCCACTTTGGATCCGTAACCGAAACCAAAAAAAGACATTATAACAAACATATCTTATCCAAACGAATAAAAAGTCGAAAATCATTATTTATCTATTTTATGAGACACAACACTCGGGATTGGTGACGTAAGGCTTATGGTCAAAGCTATAAACCAAGACAAACACGATTGGTCGCTCACTACTAAATCTACCATTTTAGTGTCCCAGAGTTTTATGGTTTAAAAAGCCATCAAATTTAGGTGTCAATTGAATTGAAGTAAAAAAATATATATATAAAATGTATCCAATTAAGTAACGTTTTGGTATATAGTGTTGGTAGATAAGACTTGAAGTCCCTCACGTATTAGTTATTACGTACGTAAATTTTAAGGTATGTCGATCACAATTTTAGTTATATGGCAATTGATATAATGATATGGCTTAAAAATTAATAAATGGCTATTTATATATAGCAATTTCTTAATTTTTGCCATTTTTAGTGTGTGGAGTACTGAAGCTACATTTGGGCTGGTGCTGCAAGGTGTCACCTGGCCACTTTGGATTCAGTTGAGAGGCGTGCGAAGAGGATGATTATCGACTAAGATGTCCCCTAAGATACAGGCTTAGCCTTGTTTAGGTGACAGGGATAATCCTATTGTAACGTACGGAGGACGGGTCTGAGCAGTTGTGTTGCGATGTGTGCCGGGCACGATGTGCCTAATGTTGTTGTGTCGGGAGTTTGGTCGTGGAGGGTCTCCAGATCATCCTCTGGCGCAGCATCTTTGGTCGTGTTGTTGGGTTAAACATTGCATCACCTCGCTCAACTGCCGTCTTCCTTCCTATTCACTCAGTTTTTTGAGTGAATAGGCTTAATAAGCTAGTGCGCTTTATAATCAACGATTGCAACACTGCTTACCATCAGGCGGAATTGCAGTCAAGCACTAGTTTATAACTAACTAGCTTTCCGCCCGTGGCTTCGCCCGCGTGGAGTTCGGTTATATCGCGCTTTTTAGATTTCCCTCGAGAATATCAATTTTTTCCGGGATAAAAGGTAGCCTATGTTCTTTCTCAGGGTCTAAAAATTATCTGTGCCAAATTTCATCAAAATCGGTTGAGAAGTTTAAGCGGGAAAGCGTAACAGACAGAGAGACAGACAGACAGACAGAGTTACTTTCGCATTTATAATATTAGTATGGATAATAAAAAAAAAAACCACCTATTTGTAATGCAGTATTAATGTACACGAAAAGTGAAAAATGAATATTTTGTCCCAATAAATAATATATTACATATATTATTATATTAAAACGGTCTCTAAAGTCTAGAGCACAACCATAGAGTAGCCAGCCTTTCGGTGTTCTATAGGATGCATTTTGGGAATTGCATAATTTAATTCCCCCACCTCCGTTCCACCATCGGACGACTCATTGTACGGCGAGTTTCCACCCTTACGTTGTTAACACCACTACGATCCGGACGAAACGCTTCGCCTCTTCTTTTTTATCGCGTACATCGAGGGACTGGAACAGTTTGCCAGCAGCGGTGATTCCGTCGGACTACAATTTGAATGTCTTCAAGGCTAGAGTGGATATGCTCTTAATAAACTAGTGCGCTTTACCATCAACGATTGAGTCACTGCTTACCATCAGGCGGGATTGCGGTCAAGCGCTAGTATATAATTTTATAAAAAAGATTAATATTGTTACATTATTAAATAGGAAGCAAGATATGTTAATAAATAATACTAAAAGAAATGCGTAAAAATCTCTTTCTAAACCGAAGGCCATTTCAATTTCATTCAAACCAAGATCACCATTGATTTATGTTTCAGCCAGAATGATATGAAATTGAGTAAAAAATGCAAAAAAGGAAACACTAATAAATTCTCACAATACAATGACCTTTAGACTTGTTCCATCCTAGCATCATTTAAAAGTTAACACTCTTAAAATACTTAGTAACATAGAAAATAGGAGGGGAATGTTTGACAGCATCAAAAATTTGTCGGCATCGCTGTCAAAAGGAAAAATCCTCAAAAAGCTGGCAGCCTTGCCACGTCGTACGGCAATGCTGGGGCTTTACAATACTTTGACCAAAAAATAGGCCAGACCTATGATCACGAGAAGAGTTCTCCTACCGTTTTGCATAGTCCCATGACCCCATCTTTGCATGTTTTGGTATTGCGGAAAACCTCACTATTTTCGAAATACTTACGATTAGGTCCCAAAAACACCTCAACGAGCTAAACCAAAACGTGAAAAAATAAAAAGTTGGAAATTTCAAACATGTAGCAGCGAGCGATCTGAGTCGGACTTAGCACAAACTTGCCAGGTTCGTCGTGCTCCCCTCGACGACATAAATCAATTTGTCAGTTACAATGTGACGTGGCACACACACGCGAACTTGTGAACGTGTGGCTCGTTTTGTTTTTTTTTTTTTATATATTTTTCAGTTTATTTTAGTTTTCTATGGATTGTGTGCAATTATGAGTGATTGATTGGAGTGGTATTTTGAGATGAGGAATTTTTTATAAAAATGTAATTATATATTTTGATGTTATTGGTTGTTGGCACGCATTTTCTGGAAAGAGTTTCTACGTAGTACTTTCTAGTAAATCTTTGACAGTCGTTACTGGTAGTCAAGATATCGAAAGTCTGACAATCAGTCTTACTGCTGCCTTGTATGTTGCGGGTTCGATTCCCGCTTGGAACAAATATGTGTATGGCCTAGAAGTAGTTGTTACGGGTCTGGTTGTTTGTGTATGTGAGTTTAAATGTTTGTAAACGCACCCCCGATACAAGAGTAATTAGTAGTCTGGGGCAACGTTTTTTTTTTTAATCTGCGTCGCGGACGTCGTATAGGCAGTCACTCCATGGGAAATACTGGTATTCAGAGATATCCGGCTGACCCAACGTAGCTACGTAGTTGGCAGGTTGGTAGACTAGGCAGAAAAAAAAACTAAATGTTAAGTTAATGTATCACTGAGCTTACATAATGTAGCTTTGTAGTGTTTCTGGTAAGCGTAGCAAATTTAATGGTGTATTTTCGAAGCTGAGGCACCGAAGATGGTACTAGGGTGGACTTCATGCGCAAGGGTGCCGATGATGGAGAGCCATTGCGCACCTTTGACATGCTTACCGTTGTATATTGTATAACAGTGACAGAATAATTAAATTGATTAAGGTAGCATAATAGTTTAGTAATTGAATCATACATGTTAAGAATACTTTATTTTATAACAAACTAAAATAAACCTTTGAAGAAAACAAGCAGGTATGCAGATGTGCAATTAGAGGTAAAACATAAAAAAGAGAAGTTATATAACAATATTATATAATCCATATAATTAGTATACAGCACATAGCACATTAATGTCCTTATTATAACACCCTTGTAATAAATCTGTCGTGCAAAAATTAATTCAGATTTATTCTATAAATTATGTTCCTCTTACCTGCATCAATAATAAATATTGATGTTTGTAATATACAGTTATGGATTATGTTATGTTAAATTTTTTATTGTAATTTACAACTAGTCATTAGATGATATCACTATTTGCTGTTTTATGAGGTTTAAAACATGCTCAGACAAAACTTTACCACGTACTCTATCTTTGCATGGCTCATAGTTAAGCTGTATCGGTCCCATGTGGTCGCAATGATTCGTGGGTGTCGTAAACAGCACTAAGTGATTTTTTTTCTGTTAATTAATTTAACTAACCACTTTGTGGACTAATATTTACTTATCTTAGAAAAAATGTTGATTCGAGTATTGTATTTGCGTTTTTTTTTTATGATATAATTTAGTACCTGACTGTGATGCCGCCTGATGTTAAGGAGTAGGAAACCAGACACCACACCAATTTGTCTATTCTTTAATAGAATTTATTAAGTGATTCGTTTTTGGCAAGGCATTATCAAGATTCTGTCATAGGTAAGAAGTTCACATTTTCCATGTTTCCTTAAGATGTGTAGATGTTTGATGTCTATCATAAGCAAGTGCTGTGCATCGATGTTGTGGCGATTTCTAGGTTATTCCGAACAGTATCTTAGCTACACTGACAGACAAGGTTGATGGAACTTTCACGAACCGGCAGACATGTGCGTGAACATTTTATGTAATCAGTTAGTATATTTTTAACATATTTTTATGTCTTATTTACTAATATGGGATAAGTTCATACTAACACTTTACACTATATGGATCCACTTATCTGAAATAAAAAAGTTAGAATTAGAATAAAAAAAACAGCGCAGTACTTGATAGACAGTTCCAGCCCGAGTGCTCGATACTTTTATTCGGTCATAAAACTGACCGGAATGAACTTCCCACAAATCTTTCGTAAAGATTAAGTTACCTTTCATGTGTGTAAAACTATATTTTTCATATAAATCCTATTAAAAGAAATTGACACTTTTATATTAGAGAATATACGGAGCGATATTTCTCCCGATGCCCTTGCATTCGTTCTAAATGAAACGATCGCGCGATTACGTATGTGTTTACCCAATAATTCGATGCGAGTGACTTGTTGGACCAAGGCAGAGGCGGAAGCGAGTATACGCACAATTATGCAGACTGTTAGAAGGTAAAGCAGTGCGATTCAATAACCATCGCCACGTGAAAATTTAGGTGAAGTAAGTGTGGACTTTTTTCTGTCATTACAAATAATGCTAATGATTGACACCATTAACAGTTCACTCAAAGCTAACTTCTCTTAACTTTTTACACAGTTTTATTTTTAAAGAATCGTTCGGTGGCACTTTGTACTACATACAAAACAAATTTTCTGCAGGTTATGACTACAGATTTTTTGAGTAAAAATGCTGAATGGTGTCAATTCTCCGGGTTTGAAAGTCAAAATGGGTGTACCGCAAGGCTCAATTTTGGGTCCTTTCCTCTTTTTGGCATACATAAATGATCTACCGCATCTATTAAAAAAACAACCACATGTTGTATTGTTTGCTGATGATACTTCGTTAATTTTTAAAATCAATAGACGTTGCTCAAACCTTGAGGACGTAAACAATGCTTTACAGCAAGTCCAAAATTGGTTTACCGCTAATAATTTAGTACTAAATGATAAAAAGACAAAGATTTGCGTTACCAAATGTTAAAAGTACTTACTCCGATATAGTATTGAACAAGGAGAAACTCGAATTCGTCGAAAACACGGTTTTCCTGGGGATCACGCTTGACTCGAGGCTACAATGGGGTCCTCGTTTAACATCTCTGGCAGGACGGCTTAGTTCAGCAGCATACGCTGTCAGAAAAATCCGTCAATTTACTGATGTAGATACTGCGAGACTAGTCTATTTTAGCTACTTTCATAGTATCATGTCATACGGTATTTTGCTTTGGGGACGGGCTGCAGACATAGAGTCTATTTTTTTGAGCCATATACAATCTCCGCAGACGCGATTCTCTTAGGGAACTGTTTAAAGAAATAAACATCCTTACGGTCCCTTGTCAATACATTTATGAAAACATTATGTATGTTCGGAAAAATATTGATCTTTTTAAGAAGATAAGTGACAGGCACAATTTTAATACTAGGAATAGAAACAATTTAGATCAACCTCGGTTCAGACTAGCTAAGGTAGATAGTTCGTTTATGGGGTACTGTGTAAAATTTTATAATAAAGTACCGCTAGAGATTCAACAGCTCAATGAATCCAAATTTAAAACATGCATTAAACGCACGCTGTGTAAGCAAGCATATTATAAACTGGAAGATTATATCCTTGATAAAAATGCTTGGATAAATGCCAGTCCTGCTCCACAGCCACAGACAATTTTGTAGGTTTGGAAGAGATGCCATTCCCCCTTTTTGTTGTTTTCTAAATATTCCTTTTTTATTTTATTTGTTTATTTCAACGTTGTGCACAATATTTTGCTACCATTATTTTGCAATAGTATTGTATAATGTAAAAGCACTTTTCAAGTTTGTGAATGTGAGGTACCATGAACTATAGTTTGTTTTATATAAATATATATATAACTTGTTTGACATTGCGAGATTGGCAGTTCAGAATTGTCATGCTCACTCAAATGTCTTGCTGATGGTGGCGCGTGTTGTTGGGTCATTTGGTTCCCTTCAATATGGTTGAGCTAAGTGGGGCTGATGCGCGCGTCATGCTCGTGAACGGGGGCCGTCAGTGGAGACTGGTCATCTCTTAGCTGCCAGTGGGCTTAATTCATTTTTATATTTTAATTAATTTTAAATTTGTTCTCACATGATAAAAGCAACATAAATATGTAACGAAGAAATGTAACCCATATATTATGATTTTAAAAGAGTGTCCATGGAGTTTCTTGCACGTTCTTCTCCATAGAGATCTACGCTTTGGACCATGCAATTTAGCTTCACTTTTCTTGAACTGACCGACATTGACTATTCAAAAGTGCCAAGTGATGGTTAATTTGAAATAAACGATTTTGATTTGATTGATTTGATTTGATTTGATTTGACGAAATACTGTAAGAATTTTGCGCAATTCGTTTTCTAAAACATTTTTATTATTACATAATGATAAAAATAATATGATTAAATCAGGAATGAAAAGCCTAAATAGGTATTTCATTAAAAATATCTCCTAGAAGATTAGTTTATACAAACAGTAGACCGTTTTGACTTTCCCTTTCCCCTCCACTTTATTAATAAACGTTGTTTAAAGTAGAGTAGTGATTAGCGACTGCATAACCTTAAATTTTTGATGTTTAATTTAATAAATTATTAAATAAAAAGTTAGGAGGCAACTTTAATTATAATCGTTTATAAATAAACGTCATAAGAAATAAGAAACTATGCGCGAAAAAGTTGAGTTTTGCGGCAATTGCTTGCACCACACACCAGTATCGCTTGCGATCCGGCCGCGACTCGTCATTTCTCGCATTGTCGTAATCCGCTGATTTACTAGCGACATTAATCAGGTTGACGGCCGATAGGGACTAAATCACTACCACGCTGTCTCCTGCCATCAACGTCGACCTTATCACGACACCGTAAGACGCGTATTCCAATAACAAAACACTTTCTTACGCATCCAATATTAACACTACTGCATGTTATTGCTTGTAATTCTTTTTGCGAATTTTGTACACATATATAAAATGTTTTTTTGTTTCATACATGTTTTATTTGTCTAGCGCGACGTGCTACTGATTTATTGGTCGTTTCCTTTTATGCCCGTTTTAGAGGGTTTGACTGTAACGCGAGATTTAAAAAACCGTGTTGATTTTGAGTGATATATAGTGATAATTTATTTTGTATTGTTGCTATATTTTCGTGTGGTTTATTGTATGACTGCCAAGTTTGATAGGCGTGGAAGCAAACAAGCTTCCACGGATGCATCTGGTGGTTTCCATTTTAGAGTTGTCTAAATACGAGCACAGCTGTCAACATCACACCAGCTTTTGTCCGTGGTTTCGTCCATGGGAAATTGGAAATCATCCCACTCCCCACGGGAATGTGAGGTCAAGCTGGGGTGTATAGGCTTATAATAAACTAGTGCGCTTTATCATCAACGATTTGATGCAATCGTGCTTACCATCAGACGAGATCGCGGCCAAGCACTAGTTTATAACAAATGACGAACGCACTACTAGGGCCAAAATCATTATATGTCTAACTTAACCAGCACTATAGAAATATTAAAAAAAGGATTTCTAATATCAATCTTAATAGGAATAATTATGAAGGATATTTTTTTTTAAATAAAAGCGTTGCACTACAGCAGTAATAATTCCTCTTGTACCGTGGATGTGTTTACAAACACATAAACGCACATATACAACCAGCCAGACCCGGAACAACTAGGCCATACAAATATTGGTTTCGTGCAGGAATCGAACCCACGACAAGCAGGGCAGTAGTCAATCGTTCAACCACAGCACTAACCGTCATTCATTGCTAGACAATACATAAGGCATAGACATGTCTCCTCGGAATTGAAAAACGCAATGAATTACAGTATGTTACTCTTTTACCTGTGTGCCAAATTTCATCGAAATCCGTTCAGTTGTTATGTTACGAACAGGTAGCAGATAGTCAAAAAGACAGACAGAATCACTTTCGCATTCACACTAATCTGTCTATACTAATATATAAAGCTGAAGAGTTTGTTTGTTTGTTTGAACGTGCTAATCTCAGGAACTACTTGTCCGATTTGAAAATTTCTTTTTGCGTTGGATAGCCCATTAATCCAGAAAGGCTTTAGGCTATATAGGATCATGCTGCGACCAATAGGAGCGGAGCATAACTAACTCCACGCGAAGAAAGTCGCTGGCGGCCGCTAGCAATATTATAAGACGAAAGTTTGCTAGTGAGTTCGTGTGGTCGGTACTTTTTCACGCAAAACTAAAATTACATATAGGTTACTTCTTATCTTGATATTATCACCGGATTGTGCCACTGTGTGGTACCGGGCTTAGAATAGTACCAATCCATATCCTCCAGTGGGTGTCGTAAGAGGCGACTAATGGAACTCTCACCAGGGAAGCGGGCAGCAGCGCTTCTCCTATGGAATATGAAATTACTGCGATCCCCAAACCGCCTGCCAAGCGTGGGGATTCTGGCAAACCCCTTAATGCAATGAAAGCCGTGGGGAAGGACTTTGTCCAGCAGTTGACCTCTATAGGCTGAAGAAGATCACCAGATTAAAACTTATGAGAGTGAGATCGCGAGGCGCTGCTAGTTTTATAATATAAGTATGGATAAGTTTCATGCCGCGGAAGATGGCTGCTCGGCTGAGGCGCTATAAATCTACAAGTTTTGCCAGTTCTCGACATAAATCAGCCTGATGTGTTGCAGAATTAAAAATATAAATGGTGATCGCGATTTACGGCTTTTGATTAGATGCGAGCTTATCTAAGGGGAGCAAAAATAGTGGCGATGGAGAACTGACAAAAAAAAAAAGTTGAGAATAGGGTAGTATTAAAAGAAAAAAATGGATTAGTCCGTCAGTCAGATAACCAAAAAAAAAAATACTGGAGACGTATTTTTTCTTTTTTCATGTAAAAATAAATGAAGATGATGTTGAAAACTGGTGTGACGTCACTCGTCGCTATACTTTTTTAGCGAGGAGTGACGTCAGCAACCCCCACTCCTGACCTTTGATATGTTTTATATTTGTCAATTTTTATAGATACGATAAAACAAAATATACATATCCAATATGTTTCTATAATCTAAATGACGAAATTATGGCAGCCAAGCACCAATGTAACGTTTCTAAGTTATATGTACTTTCTAAGTATATCTTGGACACCAATGACTGATTAAAAGGTGAAGGAAAACATCTTGAGGAACCCTGGACTTTAAGTATGAAATCGCCAATCCGCATTGATCGAGCGTGGTGATTACGCTCAATCCTTCTCTGTATGAGAGAAGACCTGTGCCCAGCAGTGGGACGATAAAAAGTTTGATGATGATGATGTTTCAAAATTATTGGGTGCACTTAGTATGGTTTGAGGTCTCTATTTTAGCTAAAAACAGATACTGAGATGAATTTGAAGCTCGATTCTCGAAAATAAACATGCTTCCCGCGTCCAATCTCGTCTCATAATTAGCTTCTGGGACACAGGTCTCATCTCGGTGAGAGGGAGTGGGCCATAATCTACCACACAGGCCCAGTGCGGATTAGTAGGCGAATCTTTCAGCGACAATCAAAAATGTAGAAAAACAAGAGGTATTTCTGACAGATTGAGTCAGATTGGATGTAAACCTTAATAAAAGTATGGGAATCGACAATCAAGTTACGACAAGCAATTTATCATACAGATGGCAAAATTCAAATTCTATTGCAAGCAAATATTTCTTACGGACCTTTTTTGATCCACCTCCAAATAGCATCTCATAAACCATTTGGAAACGTAATTGTAGTTGTATTCAAGTTAGGTGTAGTGCGTACAGTCGATACCTGCTAATTCCATACCACTGTAGGGTGGAATACCATTTGCACAACATCTCAAAACGACAAGTACCTAGGCCTAGTATGAGTTTTCAATACGAAACTCGATCGTCGATTTCGAGCGCGTTTGGCGCTCTCATTGGTTGAGAGTTCTTACGACCTTGAAGCGGGTCAATCGCTGAGTCAAACGCGCTCGATATCGACGATCGAGTTTCGTAATGAAATACTAGGCCCACAGGTGTCTACTTTGTTCACGTGTATGGCTAGAATCGGCTAGATAGACTCAGTCTTAGAGAAGTTTCAATTGCGTGGGAATTGTTGCAAAAAAATATTATATACATACCTATAGCAATTCTTCTTCTTCGGCCTAAAGAGGTCCACTGCAGGGCAAAGGCCTCGCCAAGGCTCTCTACGATGACCGGTCTTGTGCTGCCCGCATCTTCACCAGGTCATCGGTCCACCTTGTTGGGAGCCTCCCTATGCTGCGACTGTAGCAATTACGAGGACGATCATACATTTGTACTCTTTAACAGCCAGATAGGATAGATAAGCTGAGCTGAGGCCCTTTTGGCATTATAAGCTAAGTTTAGATATATTATAGATTTAAGTGTATTTCTGTTGCTATAATGTCAATAAACGTATTTTTATTTCTTTCTTTACTAAACGTACAAAGAAAAAATTCGTAAAAAATTTCTCCAAAAAAGCTTGTCAATCAAAATGATCTGAATCTTCAAATTCGAGCAATGAAAGTATAAGTCGTGCCAAAAAGGTACGGGTAGGGCCCCGAAATAATTATTCATTGCGTTTTTAACAGCCGGCCCAGGCGCGAGGCGGTGCGGAATTGAGTGAGGCCACTGGAACAGCGGCGTGGGCTGCGTTGTTGTCGTAAAATTTTCTCTAGGAAAACTGTGGAGTAGTGAAATGTAGATTTTTGTGTTTTGTATTTTGCTTGTGGCTTTTCTTAATATATACAGGAGTGTGGTTTTAATTAGAAATTGAATTGGCTAACCAAATATAGGTATATTTTTAAAATTAGAAAATGCTATGTGCTTTGTTGATTAGCCATGATTGAACTCAATGGAAAGTTTACTTGAAAGTTTGGACGATTTTATGTTCAAAGTTATTTAACAACGCAGCATAATATAACCTTCAACAGCATCACATCCAGGCATTTCCACACACTCATCTCCGTTAGTCTACCTGGATAATTCTGCCCCCAACAGCATTAGCCAGAGCTGGAAACAACAAAAAAATATTTACAGCGAAGCATTTTAACCCTTTCGCTTATTTCTCACCAAAAATTTTTACCCACCACTCCACCGCACCCCTACTCCTTCACAACACAACCATCTACTGACTTGTTAATGCCACAGCTACCATCTTAGCATATTGCAACTCTCTAAATAACGCCATTATTCCCAAGATCGCGTCCGAACACGAGGTTATCACGAGCAAAGTATTTGATGGGCAGGCCTTGCAAATTGAATGTATTATTTAGGTACAATCAGGAGGGCGGACCTGGCTGGGTTGCCAGGGTTGATAAAGGATTATATATTTTTTTTTGGGTTCAAATTTGGAATATAAAAAAAAAAATTGGGAGGTTTGTGGTTGATCACTATTGCGCTCGATTGATGAAACTATAGAAAAAGGTGACAAAACGAGAATAATTTATATTATATCAAGGAAAGTTCTGATGTCAAGGTACAAAATTATATAATTAGTATTGACTTCTAAATTTAAAAATAAAAGCTATAATTATAAGAACACCAGCTTTCCGCCCGTGGCTTCGCCCGCGTGGACTTCGGTTATATCGCGCTTTTTAGATTTCCCTCGGAAATATCAATTTTTTCAGCGATAGAAAGTACTAATTATTTAATCTGGACTTCTAACTTTACGCGTGCGAAATTTCAAAGCAATCGGTTTAGCAGTTAAGGCGTGAAAGCGGAACAACAATATTGTGAAACAATTTCACAATATTCAAATTGTTGTGGTAGTGTATTGTAAGTATTGTGAATGGTTTTTGTTAAAAACCCAAAAATTAAAAACCGGCCAAGTGCGTGTCGGACTCACGCACTAAGGGTTCCGTACCATTGATTTATGAAATTAAAGGATTTGGGTTATTTTTATGAAAAATGATGCGGTAATAAGCGGTTTACGAAAAAAAAAACTTCTTAGTAGATCTCGTTCAAAACAATTTTCGTTGGTTGTTTTTATAGTAATGTACATCATATTATGTTTTTTTTTAGATTTTTCATTTTCTTATTTTAGAAATTAGAGGGGGGGCAAACTCTTTTCCACCTTGGAAGCGTCTGTCACGCAAACTACTCGGTTTAGAAAAAAAAATATTTTAGAAACCTCGATATCATGTTTGAAGACCTATTCATAGATACCCAACACGTATCTGTTTGATGAAAAAAAAAATTTTGAGTTTCAGTTCTAAGTATGGGGGGCCCCAATATTTATTATTATTTTTTTATTTTTGCATCAAAATCTTAGTGCGGCCTACCAAGTTTCAATAGTATAGCTCTTATAGTTTCGGAAAAAAAGTGGTTGTGACATACGGACGGACAGATGGACAGACAGACATGACGAATCCTTAAGGGTTCCGTTTTTGCCATTCGGCTACGGAACCCTAAAAAGTAGTAAAAAATATTAAATTTGAACGTGCTCAGTCTGCTAACGAAAATGTAGTCATCTAATATGTAGGTATCGTATAGGTGGATGCAACTCCAAGCTAAGTTTTACACCTGAGGCACAGGTTCTATCTAGTTCAGGCAAATCATACATCAGTATCATTTAGAATTAAATAAACAAATAAATAATTTACTTAACGTTTAATATTAAATGTGTATAACTGTCTGTAACCAGTCTGAAATAAAAGTTTGCTAGCAATTTAGTCGCTGTAGCTAGTCAAAGATTGGCAAAATCCACCCTAAAGTTTGTCAATCCCAATCGGGTCATCTTACAGTTGTAGATTTTTGCGCTACTTTTTAGAGTTCTGTATGTAACTGTTTGTCTGTCACCAGACTGTATCTCATGAACCGTGATAGTGTGACCCAACCAGATCAATCTCCCTCTGGTGCAGCCTATTCACTCAGTTTTTTTGAGTGAATAGGCCCTTAGTAAACTAGCGCGGTTTACCATCAACGATTGCATCACCGCTTACCATTAGGCGGGATTGCAGTAAAGTGCTAGTTTATAAGAATAAAAATATAGTTTAAAAAACTAAAAAAACATGCTTTTAAAAATATCAAACTAAAAAGTTAAAAATAATTTTTGAAAAAGCGTGAGGCGCTTTGTGCCATATTTTTAATTCAATATTCTTAAAAAAAAAAACGAACGAACGAACGTATTGAAAACGGTGGGACATTTAACAGTAATGAGCCGCCTCACTCCTAGTCCAAAGAGTTAGAGACGGACAAACAAACAAGCAAACAAGCAAGCAAGCAAACAAACAAGAAAGCAAGCAAATATACAAGTGAAGCTAATAAAAAGCATGTAAAAAAAAAAAGAGTCAGACTCGAACTTTGGCAGTTTTTTTTCACTAGGTAGGCGGTGAAGTGTGGACGTTTACCAACAAAAATAGTTCACTCTAGCCACACCACACACCACCGTGATGCGGTGTTCAATATTTATGAAAAGCACCATTTGACGAATATGAGAGTGTTAGGGTTAACAGAATTTCACACAACAACAGGTTAGGGAGTCCTTCGCGGTGGCAGGGTTAAAGTTATTTGTAATAATTTCACCCCGCCGAGAAGGACGAAGAAACTAACGTGAAAAAAGAATGAAATATTTAAAAAAACTGTTTGTTTTGCACCCGTAACGTGACAATTTCAGAATTTATAATGTAATGGTGACACCACGTATTTTTTTATATATCCCGTAACTCTAGGGTTATGATTATGACTATTATTCATTTATTTCATGAACAATTTTACGAAAAGGTACAAATATTTGTATGGCCTACAGGTAGCGGTTCCGGGTCTGGCTGTATTCCCGAGGGAATTCTAAAAAGCGCGATATAACCGTACTCCACGCGGGCGAAGCCGCGGGCGGAAAGCTAGTAATAGTATAAATGAGAAAAAAGCGTGAGGCGCTTTGTGCCATAATTTTTGTATATTAAGCTATTATTATATTGTTTATATACTATAGTCGTAAAATAAATTTTAAAATTATTTTTTACTTTTTAGTTTGATATTCTTTAAAAACAAGTTTTTCAGTTTTTTAAACTATATTTATTTTCAAAATTTTAGTTCGACATTCTTTTTTTTAAATAATATTCCAGTAACACGAACGCTTAAGTGGTGCTCATTTGTTTTTACCAAACTTTTCTTGATCACCAACAAACAGAATAGCAAGTGCTAAAATTTGTAATGATGCGTTACCCAAGTATCTAAATCTAAAACTAATTCTTCTTTGCCTGCACAAATTAATGTAAGATAAGGTTGAACAATTTTGAAAATTTGAATCCCTGGCTCGCTTTCAAATAATCAATTCCGTAGTAGTTATTACTATACTGATATTCCAACATATCAAAATCTAAGGCTCTGTTTGTCTCAAACATTAAACCATGCACGACTCAGAAATTAACATTCCTACTTATCATAGGGAAACGAGTTACCGACTCTATCTGTTATCATCCATACTAATATTATAAATGCGAAAGTAACTCTGTCTGTCTGTCTGTCTGTCTGTCTGTCTGTCTGTATGTCTGTCTGTTACGCTTTCCCGCTTAAACCTCTCAACCGATTTTGATGAAATTTGGCACAGACAATCTTTAGACCCTGAGAAAGAACATAGGCCACGTTTTATCCCGGAAAAATTTGATGTTCCCGAGGGAAATCTAAAAAGCGCGATATAACCGAACTCCATGCGGGCGAAGCCGCGGGCGGAAAGCTAGTCTGTGATAAATATTTGGAGTTGCAGCGTCACAAAGAAATGGTAAAGTTTTTCAGAATCACTTACAGTTAAATGTACGACTAAAATCTTAGCAGTTGCCGGAAAAAAACATTTTTATTTGCGGCGTGGTTGGGAGTAGAACCCACGATCGCTGAATCTGAACGCTGATGTCACTGAAGACGCGCTTTAGACCGCTCGGCCAACGAATGTATTGAAAACGGTGGGACATTTTACAGTAATAAGCCGCTCACTCGTAGTCCAAAGAGTTAGAGACGGACAAACAAACAAACAAGCAAGCAAACATACAAGTGAAGCTAATAATAAATATAGTTTAAAAAACTAAAAAAACATGCTTTTAAAAAATAAAAACTAAAAAGTTAAAAATAATTTTAAAAAAGCGTGAGGCGCTTTGTGCCATAATATTTGTATATTAAGCGTCTCACGCTTTTTTTAAATTATTTTTAACTTTTTAGTTTTTATATTTTAAAAGAATTTTGTTTTAGTTTTTTAAACTATATTTATTTTCAACTTTATAGTTCGATATTCTTTTTTTTAAAAAAACGAACGATCGAACGTATTGAAAACGGTGGGACATTTTACAGTAATGAGCCGCTCACTCGTAGTCCGAGAGGTCGTGTAGTTAGAGACGGACAAACAAACAAACAAGCAAGCAAGCAAACATACAAGTGAAGCTAATAAAAAGCATGTAAAAAGCGTGTAATAAATAATGCAGTCAAGTAAACCGTAGCTATTTGCAACTAGAACACTTCAACAAACTATTGGCGCCCAACTGGGCCCAATCCAACCCCCGACAGAAGAGTAAAAATCCAATACAAGTTTCAAGAATTAAACAGTTCTCAAACTTAGTGAACAGGGAGCCAAATAAATTTATTTTATTTCCCTTCCCCGTCGGAAAAGTATTTGATTCACTTCTCTCTGCTATTAGAATGATCCTGTGTTTTTTTTTCTTTGTTCATTGCTTTTTTCCAAGGCGCTTAAGCAAGGGGCAATAAATTTTACAAGTACACTTCAAGTAGGTATACGTTTAGAGTTATTTACTGATTTCAGGGTTCGCGTGATGATATTTTTATTTAAGTAAATGAAGATTTTTTTTGCTGGCGGTACTT
Source organism: Sesamia nonagrioides (assembly GCA_017933935.1). Taxonomy (NCBI): domain Eukaryota; kingdom Metazoa; phylum Arthropoda; class Insecta; order Lepidoptera; family Noctuidae; genus Sesamia; species Sesamia nonagrioides. The sequence continues at coordinate 778,310 of JADWQK010001279.1, forward strand.
TTTTCTTTGTATATTTCTTAATATGTATGTCAGTCCCATTGTACACTAAACACACACAACTAAACAGACTGTTCGCCTCATCGTTTCAGTTTAATCGTGATTTAGTAAAAATGAAGGTAGTTCAAAATTATTTGTGGAATATTAGGTTATCAGTTACATATCGACGCTTCTACGACAGCCTCCGTGGCGTAGCGGTAGCGGACGCGGCCGCTGCGCAAGGTGGCGCGGGTTCGATCCCCGCACAGTGCAAGTATTTGTATGCATGAATATGAATATTTGCACTGGTCTGGTCGTGCCTCGGAAAGCACGTTAAGCCGTTGGTCCCGGTTGCCATACGAACATCTACTGGCAGTCGTTACGGGTTGTTGGAGCCCTCAAAAATCCAACAATTGGTCTAACTGCGATGCTTCGATGTCGCCTTCGGGTTGTGGGGGTGAGACGGCAGTCGCTTCACGGAAAAATGTCGAAGTTTCGCCATATCAGCAGTTGGACTGGTAAAGCGGACCCCAGACTCCAAGGCTGAAAAGGTTTCGGATGCGACTGGGATTAACGCTGCGATGATGATGATGATGATGAGTTACATATCGACGCTTGAAAGGCAATCATATCTAAGCGACAAAAATTCGTAAATTGAGTTATATACACCATTCGAACCGCCAGATTTTTTTGCTTCGTTTGGTATAACTCAATTTACGAATTTTTGTCGCTTAGATATGATTGCCTTTCAAGTTTCGATATGTTGAGACGGGTCGCTAACAACGGCCTTTATAAGAAAGCTGAAGGCCACTCAAAGGGCATTGGAGGGGGCTATGCTTAGAGTTTCACTGCGTGATCGAATCAGAAACGAGGTGATCCGCAGAAGAACGAGAGTAACCGACTTAGCCCGAAGAATTACCATTGCCCTTAGGACCGATGCCTGATGGGCCCGACGAATTCTCGAGTGGTGACCACGCACCGGAAGACGCAGCGTGGGTTGGCCCCCGATAAGGTGGACCGTTGACATGGTGAAGGTCGCGGGAAACTGCTGGATGCGGGGGGCGCAGGACCGGTCGTCGTGGAGATCCTTAGGGGAGGCCTATATCTAGTAAATAGTGGACGTCTTTCCATAAGTTATGTTGTTGAATTCAAGTATCTAGTACTCTAGTAGTAGTAGTAGTAGTAGTTCTATTACTCTACAAAATCCGAGAACATTGTGGAGTACATACAGATCAAGACGAGAAGAACTTTGAGGGTTGCGAGGTTGGAGCCTCGTCACACTGTGAATTTGTGCCAACTGACGATCTCGAAAATTCATGTCTCCAGAATTTTGGCCGAATGGCGTTATTTTCCGGCGATTCCGTGGCCGGATACCTGACACAGCGCGATACACGACGCCGATACTGCAAAATAATCGTGTATAAGTTTACTTTTATATAGAGTTTGTAAAGTTAAATATGTGTAGTATTTTATATTTGTTTTTATTGTATGTTATAGTATAGTATTATCGTATTTTATTATGGGCCTTTGTTGCCTGAGCCAATAAATAAATAAGCCGGAATTGATTGAGCTGAATATCAGCTACCTAAAGAAGAAACAGCTATGGGCTCTCTTTGCTCTTCGGTTTTCGCTTTTCTTCTTGAAGCGACTAAATAGCTATCGGCAAAGAGAGGAGGAATATTTTTATTTGTACATTTAGACATAACTTCAAACGAAATGTCTCGAGCCTTTTAAACCTATACCGCAGATATACCAACAAACTTATCAGATTTTTTTTACATAATCAAAAGATAAAAGAATAAAATTGCTAAACAAATAGCTGTTTGAGATGCGTGCGCATGTTGACACAGAATGCGCAGGCGCCGCCGCAGTGAGTTGGTTGGAGCTTAGACGATACTATATGTAAGGTCAAAAGTTCCACTTTGTACGTTGTTGCGACATACAACAAAATATGTAATAGCCTACGGTTAAGTTATTTTTTTTTTCAAATTATAAATATAATTATGTATACTTTATGTCATATTAAAAAGGTTTTTAATAAATAAACATAAAATACGGGCCTGTAACTAAATATACAACATGAAATGTAATTAATGCACACCCTTAAAGACCCCAATTAGAAGATTATGTTGTAATAATAATATATACACTGAATTTTTAATTTAACATGTATATTAAGCATTACTGTCCAATGCATACCTTAATGTCCTTGGAATAAGACTTTTTTCTTTATTTTGTATTAAATGATTAAATTTGTATGAATACATAGAATGTGTATTTCATAGAAGCATGGATCTTCTACACTCACATATAAAGTGACAGCGGTAAGTTGAAAAGAGTTGTACTTTCAAGTGGTCCCTGAAATGTTTGCGTCGGCAGATAACTTGAAGTTCGGTGTCTTTTGCTAAGATCTGTGTATGCTTTACTAATGAAATGTGTGTCGGATATTAGCTAGTGTGTCTTTGTGAGTGCCGCTTGTGAGTTCTGGTGTGTGCTTGTCTTTAATGGGTCACTGTGTCTCTTTCTGGGCATGTCGAAAGTGACGATAGACTTTAAAATACAGCGGTAGTTGTATTGTGTGTCTGCTTGAATTTTAATCAGCTATCCCGGGATGGGATTCTAATCTTATCTACCATTGCGTAAGAAATATGGGCTTATTTTAAATATGTATTTTATGTATTTAGATATTAGTAAGTCTGTACTTTATAGGGAATAGGATGATTTTCGTAATCTTAAGAACATTCTGATCTAAGTTTCAATCTTTTTTTATATTTACATATTATAAACTAGTGCTTGACTGCTATCCCGCCTGATGGTAAGCAGTGATGCAATCGTTTAACACTAAGTGCGATAGTTTATTAAGTGCCCATTCACTCTAGCCTTGAAGACACTTAAGTTGTAGTCAAACACAAACGCCGGCGCTGGCAAATTATTCCCGTCCCTCGATGTAGGCGGTATAAAAGACGAGGCGAAATACTTCGTCGGGATCGTAAAATCTATCTAAAATACGTCAAAATCCTCTAAATATTTCAACCTTTTTTGAGTTTGTCGCTGAAAAGAGATTATGACTAGATTTTGCACGTGGTCTTCTGTTAACCAGGATCTACTAAAACATATCACAACAAGCAGGTTGGACCTAGAAAAACAGGAAGGCTGTGACATCTTCCAAATCATACTGGACCATGCTGGGTAAATTTCTTCAAAGAAGCAGTAATGCACAAGATCTATTTATTTGTTCACACTTTCGCACGAAGAAATGTACAGAGGCAGAGTTAATACCTTAGGCATTCTCTACTAGTCAACCACGGGCGGTGAAGAGATTAAATGGCAGGTGCTTTTGTTGAATCCATGGCAAGGAAATAAAATTTTTACATTATTTAAACACCATCATTTTGGCTAAAAAAAAAGGCCCTTTGCTGGACATAGGCCCCCAAGCACAATTATTTCGACCAGTTCAGAGGTAAGAACCTCTGAACTAAAAAGTGATCGATGGAACTAAACATTCATTCGTTGTTAACACCATTACGATCCGGACGAAGCGCTTCGCCTCCTCCTTTATACCGCGTACATCGAGGGACTGGAACAATTTGCCCGCGGCGGTGTTTCCGTCGGACTACAATTTGAGTGTCTTCAAGGCTAGAGTGAATAGGCTCTTAATAAACTAGTGCGCTTTACCATCAACGATTGCGTCACTGCTTACCATCAGGCAGGATTGCGGTCAAGCGCTGGTTTATAATTTATAAAAAAAAAAAAAAACATTCATTCAAGATCACACAAACGTAATACATACATACATAATCAGCCTATAATGTTCCCATTGTTGCGACATAGCCCTCCTCTGGATGTGAGGGAGTGGGCCGTAACCTACCACGCGGGCTTGTAGATGTCGCATGTCTTCGAAGTTTATTGCCTCTAGGATATGCCGGTTTCTTCAAGATGTTTTCCTTCACCGTTTTTGAGAGCAGTGGTGATGAAATAATTTACACAAAGTAAAGCGCCTGATACCACAGTGTCTCAAGAGTAAAGTCTTTGACCAGTGTGTGGCCAGTGATGACTTACGGAACTGAAACGTGGTCGCACACAATGGGCCTCATACGAAGGCTCAGAGTCACACAAAGGGCAATGGAAAGAGCTATGCTCAGAGTTTCTCTGCGTGATCGAATCAGAAATTAGGAGATCCGCAGAAGGACCAAAGTCACCGACATAGCTCTTCGAGTCTCTAAACTTAATTGGCAGTGGGCAGGGCACATTGCTCGTAGAACCGATGGCCGATGGGGCAGTAAGGTTCTGGAGTGGCGGCCACGTACAAGGCCCCCAACAAGGTGGACCGATGACCTGGTGAAGCTCGCGGGAAGCCGATGGATGAGGGCAGCACAAGACCGGTCGGCGTGGAAAGCCTTGGGGGAGGTCTTTGTCCAGCAGTGGACATCTATAGGCTGAAGAAGAAGAAAGCGCCTGAAGGGGTTCGAACCTACGACCTATAACTTGTATGTCGCAACCGATACCTACCACTAAGCCACTGCTGCTCGACAAACATCATACTTAAAGATTAATTTATGAACCTCATAGGATAAGCTCACACACTGCAGTTTCTAATATGGCGAGCAGATGTTCTAAGACGCATAAATCAGTATAATGACGGATATATGTGACAAGTGTACGTACATCAGATGTCACATAGAGTGATATGTCGCTCATATCATTTGCATGTGTTTATGGCATGTGGTTTAGCAATTATGGGAGTTAATTATATAGTGGGGGTTTTAAAAAGTAGAGCGAATCCGCCTGCATAGAATTAAACAATGAAACAGTTTTTATTTTATTTAATAAGGTCAAAATAAAATACAAAGTAATTGGTTAAGTACGAGTCAGACTCACGCACGTAGACTTCTGTACTTATGTACTTACACAAAAAATGTATAATATAACTTTACAAGTTATATGTCCTTTGTAAGTTATATGTACTTTCTAAGTATGTGTTGGACACCAATGACTGATTAAAAAAGGTGAAGGAAAACATCTTGAGGAAACCTGTACTTTCAAGTCTGAAATCGCCATCCAGTATTGAGCAAGCGTGGTGATTACGCTCAATCTTTTCTCTGTATGAGAGGAGACCTGTGCCCAGCAGTGGGACGATAAAAAGTTTGATGATGAGGTATTAATTTGTTGTTATAGAGGTAACAAGAATACGTCGTGTGTGAAAATTTAAACTTATTTATCTATCACGGCACATTTCATTTTTTTTTTTTTTTTTACATATAATAAACCAGCGCTTGACCGCAATCCTGCCTGATGGTAAGCAGTGACGCAATCGTTGATGGTAAAGCGCACTAGTTTATTAAGAGCCTATTCACTCTAGCCTTGAAGACACTCAAATTGTAGTCCGACGGAAACACCGCCGCTGGCAAATTGTTCCAGTCCCTCGATGTACGCGGTATAAAGGAGGAGGCGAAACGCTTCGTCCGGATCGTAGTGGTGTTAACAACGTAAGGGTGGAAACCAGCCGTACGACGGGTCGTCCGCTGGTGGAACGGGGATGGGGGAATTAAATCATGCAATTCCCTCGCACACTCCCCGAAATGCATCCTATAGAACACCGAAAGGCTGGCTACTCTACGCCTGTGCTCGAAAATAAAAAATAAAAATATATAAATTGTCTTTATCGAACAAAATGAACAATAATGTATAATTTCCTACGAAACGCCCTTTGTTAATAAAGGACACGCGTAGTACGATCATATCAACAATTCAACATAAACTATATAGTACTGTCACCAAATGATCACAAAATAAACTTAATATCGTTAAAAATATAGTTTAAAAAACTAATAAAACATGCTTTTAAAAAATATCAAACTAAAAAGTTAAAAATAATTTTTAAAAAAGCGTGAGGCGCTTTGTGCCATAATTTTGTATATATTAAGCGTCTCGTACTTTTTAAAAAATATTTTAACTTTTTAGTTTGATATTTTAAAAGCAAGTTTTATTAGTTTTTAAACTACATTTATTTTGAACTTTTTAGTTCGGTATTCCTTTAAAAAAAAAAACGAACGATTGAACGTATTGAAAACGGTGGGACATTTTACTCACTCGCTCACTCGTAGTCCAAAGAGTTAGAGACGGACAAACAAACAAACAAGCAAGCAAGCAAACATACAAGTGAAGCTAATAAAAAGCATGTAAAAATTAGAACGAACAAATAGGTCCCACGAATGTAATGTTATTGTTATTAATACTTTTAATTGTGTATGTTTAAAACACATAATGGCGAATACGTGGTTTCAATTAATGTGATAACTTAATCTCCACTCAATATACCCATCACTTGTCACAAAAATCACTTTTAGAAATAATATAGGCTGTTATAGGTCTGCAGTAAATTGTCATGTAGAAAATCTAAAACTGCTTATTTATACAATCTTCAACTGTTAACTGAACATACCCTTTTCCCTAAAACCACTCCTAAAATTACCTAAAAAATACTTAATTTCTTTACCAAATTACCTAAATAACATTCAAATAAACTCATCCACAAAAACTGAACCAAGAAACTACGTCATCCAAAAAACTGTAACACTACACACACCCCATCCATCAGCGTTCATCACAAATCAACAAGACGCATGCTTTCCGCCGGGACTCGAACCCGGGACTAATGGCGCCGCTCGATTTATTAACACACTACATACAACGCTAATGTAGTTAAAGAAGGGGAATAAAAGGTTCTTTCAAAATTATGGCGACCAAAACAATGGCTGATGGTTGAGCCTATTTTTAATTCGTTGCGTGTAAGAATAAAAACATGTGTAGTTTGGTTGATCTTTTAAATATTTATTTAAGTTTAGTGGTCTTTCCATTCGTCAATCCATTGCTCATTATGTTCAAAAATGTGTCAGTTCAATAATAGTACATTACGATATTAGTGCGTAATGATGGTTATAACATGCGAGGCGGAATTTCAGCCCGAGCCGAAGGCGAGGGTGTAATTGAGCCGAGCATGTTATAACCAATACGCACGTATATCGTACGACATTTTTTAACACACTTGCGAGGAAACAGAAAAAAAGATATTCAGAATACAAGTACAAAGAAAAGAAAATTTGAGAAAAATGGCGCGAGGTTTATTTTCTGCCGTAGCTGCGTGAAAATGTTGGCAAAGATGCTAGAGCATGCAGTCAAGTTTTTAAATTACCGAATAAACTGTTTTTTTTTTACAAATACTCATTTAAATACAAACAAATACAAATTTGTTTATTTCAAATAGGACATCAGTTATTTTAAATAAACTCAATCTGTGAATGCACACTGTTGCTTTCCCGCCATTAGTATTATTATTTGCCATTTCAAATATGGAACAGCGCGCTGCTCACTGGCTAGAGCCACGCGGCGGCGATCAGTTCCATAATTATTTGAAATGACAAATAATGCTGTTATGGAATTTGTATGGACTATAACTTAACTATTTGCTTTGATAACACACGCGTTTGTTATGGCCCGCTTTACATATTTAAAACCGGTGGGATTACATCAGCTTTACGAGCAAGGGTGTTAAAAAGTAAATAACGCAATGACTGTTGTTGAACTGTCATGGTCATAATGAAACGTATTTGACAGATAGTACCTATATATGTTACGACGACATCAAAAAGGTGGCTGGTAGTGGCTGGCGGAGAACTGCTCAGGATCGAGCTTGTTGGCGTGCCATGAAGGAGGCCTATGTCCAGCAGTGGACGAGTAGAGGCTGATGATGATCATGATGTTAAGAAATAGGTACTCGAAATAGTACTCTGCTGGAATTGTCTTTTCATAGTGCAAACGGGGATAATCATGTTTTCATTTGCCGTGATTATACAACGTGTAACATAAAGGGTATATACATAACAAAGGCATGGCATCTTTACATTATATCAAACGATATTGGAAGGGTTTTTTAATCCTATCTCTTTATGTTAGGAAGTTATGAGGAAAAACACCGTCGGTGATAGGCTACTATCATACTACTCGCACAGAGATATTGAAGACATTTATCGAATTTTGGCAAACAACGTGACGGGTAACGAGCAGTTAATAACGTAGGTATGTAGTGTGCTGCCACGTTTGTTATGATTTGATTTTAAGAAACACACGAAACCCAAAATTTGGTAACAATTTTTTGAGTATTTTATTTTGAGTTGAAACCCTTCCGATATCGTTTGATATCATCTAAAGATGCCATGCCCTTGGTATGTATATACCCTTTTTGTTACACGTTGTATATAAATTATTTAATCACGTCATTCGAGATGATTAATTTATTGCATCATCATTACTTTAATAATGTTATACTTTCGGAGGTCTGTGATATTTCCAAATTTTAACAGCTTTATAATCAATGTACAAATGACAGCACATCAAGCTATTACACTCTGTCAGATTTCTTTATTCGATTTTCAACTTTATCTCTAAATAATTAAAGGCTCAAGGTTGATTGGGAATATTTGACAGTTTCGGGCAGCTTGACGTGCTGTCGTTCGTACATTAAGGTATACATAAATAAATAAATGATTTAATTGTTTTCTCGGCGGTAGGCCATAACATCGGCTGCCGGCAGAAGTTACCACCCACCAGACAAGGTCTTGCCGCTAAGCGATTCGTCACGTTCCGGCATGATGTCTGATGAAGCCGTACGGAGGATAGGTCTGAGCAGTTGTGTTGCGATGTGTGGCGGGTACGATGCGCCAAATGTTGTTGTGTCGGGAGTTTGGTCGTGGAGAGTCTCCAGATCAATCTCCCTCTAGCGCAGCATCGTTTGGTCGTGTTGGTTTTGGGTTTAACATTGCATCACCTCGCTCAACTGCCGTCATCCTTCCAATTCCTAAGTTTTTTAAGTGCCTTAATAAACTAAGTGGCTTAATAAACTAGTGCGCTTTACCATCAACGATTGCATCACTACTTACCATCAGGCGGGATCGTAGTCAAGCACTAGTTTATAATTATAAAAAAAAAAACTAATTATAATTGATTGAAAAAATATAATACAATTACTAATTACAACTGACAATTCCTAATTATAATTGTAGTATTTTTATTAATAAATATAATACCATTATAATTAGTAACAAGATTTATTATTCTCATACAAGTGTCATTGGCGCCGTGTTCTGTTGTATTCTGTTGTTCACAAACTAAACTAATTTTAAGTTATATGCATCTTTTTCTTTCCATTTTGTTAAGAAAAAGATAAAAGATAACATTTCAATTTAATCCTGTCAAATTAAGATACTCCATAGACAGTTTAGACGCGATTATAAACATGGCGACTAAAAATACGCCAATTTACATCAGGAGCACACTAATTTGACAGGTATAAACTGACGTTTTATCTTCTGTCCTTTTCTGATAGAAATGGAAAGAAAAAGATGCATATAACTTAAAATTAGTTTAGTTTAGAACTAAAAAATAATTTAGTTTGTGAACAACAGAAACGGTGCCACTGTCTTATATGAGAGTATTTTTTTTAAACCGATCTAACACATGGATACAAAAGTATACATAAACAAATAGTTACTAATTATAATTGTATTAGGATATGGATAAGACGTTTTCGAAGATTACTGCACAGCTGATAACCCTCTCTTCTCTATCGCCTGTCCCATCTCCCATACCATGGTTTTCTTCAAACATCCCTCAAACGCACTAATACCATAGTCAAATAAATCATTATAATCAAATAATTTATTCATAACTCTAATACGAGGGACACACGGGCGTCGCATCGCTGCCGACGTTTTTTCCCGTGATGTATAGCTTCCTTCATGCTGGATTATCGTCGTACTGTTGAAACGCCAAATGTTTTGCGATTCAACGGCGTGCGTTTTATAATTGGAGTGTGAAATTGTTGAACAAAAAATAGTTAGCCTAATTTGACAGATGTAAATTGGCCGTGAATAACGCGGTTGGTTTTAATTTTGGTAAGGCTCATTAATTAGTAGGTTTTTGTTATTATTATTAACATTGCTTACCTCTGATTACAGGATGAAAGGCAGATCAGCAGTTATGTGCTATATAAAGACATAATGACGCTTAATATAATTCTCAAACTAAACTAAATATAAATTCAGTGCTTATTTCTTCTTCTATTTCAATAAGAATAGGACATAAGATAATTATTAATCCTGTCAAATTAAGATACTCCATAGACAGCGTGTTTAAAAAATATGGCGGCTATAAATACATCAATTAACATCCGACGCTGTCTAATTTGACAGGACCGAGACTGACGTGATGTTGTAGGGGGTAATCTTTGAATTCACTGAACTGATTATAAAAAATATTTTACTAATAGAAAGCCACATTTTTATTTAACTTAAAGCGGTCTCCAAAGCTTTGGAGCACAGGCGTAGAGTAGTCAGCCTTTCAGTGTTCTATAGGATGCATTTTGGTAAGTGTGCGAGGGAATTGCATGATTTACTTCCCATCTCCGTCCCACCATCGGACAACCCGTCGTACGGCGAGTTGCCACCCTTACGTTGTTAACACGACTACGAAACGTTTCGCCTCCTCTTTTATACCGAGGGACTGAAACAATTTGCCAGCGGTGGTGTTTCCGTCGGACTATATTTCAAGGCAGGGCAGGAGGGGGGGGGATAATTCAGGTTTACGGCTATCTTCAAGGCTAGGGTGAATAGGCTCTTAATAGAGTACATCAACGATTGCGTCACTGCTTACCATCAGGTGGGATTGCGGTCAAGAATTAAGACTTGTCCATGGAAGTCGAAGTGGGCACAAGTTTGTTTGTTTGTTAGTAATCTGTGTTATTAGGAGCCTATTCACTCAAAAAACTGAGTCAATAGGAAGGAAGACAGCCGTTCAGCGAGGTGGTGCAATGTTAAACCCAACAACACAACCAACGATGTTGCGCCCGACGGAGATTGATCCGGAGACCTTCCACGACCAAACTCCCGACACAACAACATTTGGCACATCGTACCCGGTACACATCGCAACACAACTGCTCAGACCCGTCCTCCGTACGGCATCACATAACTTCAGGTTAATAACATTAGCAGGTCTCTTTAAAAAAATGCCCAAGTGGAAAGCAGACTCGTGTCCGAAGGTTTTCGTACCAATACGACGATAGAAATACATCATCTCTGAAAATATCAACTGTCTAGCTATCACGGTTTATGAGATAAGTATAGCCTGGTTACAGACAGTTAGACAGACGAGCAGTTGAGTTTAAGACCCGGCGCCCACTAGCGGCACGGCATGCCAAAGGATTTTTATGCAACAAATGAAAATATAACTTAAAATCATGAAAATAAAATTGAAATTTCAATGATGATGCTACAGAACGCCAATGCAAGCCTATTGCTGTTGATGAAATGTCAATTTTATTGTCATATTTTTAAATAACGTTTTCTATTTTCGCTGGCCCTTAGTAATAGGGTCCCGTTTACAGCCTTTGAATACGGAACCCTAAAACAGGACTAAGGTAGATCTACAAACTATTCTGTCATCCCAACCTTAAATGCGAAGTCTAGTTAATAGTATCAGCCACTTGTTTCCAATCCAGCCACGTTTCGGCTCCAATAATCAGCATCGTACATAGCCCGCAGACTACACCGTCAGTGTAAATAATGTATGTGTGAGCAGCGACGCGAGCGCCACCTATTGACTTAATCAAAGACCGCTAAATGTGCGCGTGATCTCCAGACGTGAGAAGTGTTCTGTGCACGCGTACTGGCATGTGGAAAAGTGTTGGGGAAAATAAAAATAAATATGATTTTTTGCATTCTCATTCTTAAAAAAAAAGATAGATCACCTTAGAAAGATAAATTACCTTTTTTGAGACTTGGATAAATTACTATTTTTGAGTTGAAATTACAGTTTACAGTTTGTTTTGTACTAATAGTTGGAGGTAAATGATAAACTTCGTATGACTGAACTGTAATGAGCAACACACATTGACTTGTGTTGCCAGTGTCTGAACTAATTATAGAGGTCCAGTAGAACGAATATTGACAGCCTCCGTGGCGTAGCGGTAGCGAACGCAATCACTGCGCAAGAAGGCGCAGTTGCAATCCCCGCACAGTGGAAATATTTGTATGCATGAATTTGTATGTATTTGCACTGGTCTGGTCGTGCCTCGGAAAGGATGTTAAGCTGTTGGTCCCGGTTGCTATACGTACATCTAATGGTAGTTGTTACGGGTTGTTGGAGCCCTCAAAAGTCCAACAATGGGTCTAACTGCAATGCTTCAATATCGCCTTCGGGTTGTGGAGGTCAGACGGCAGTCGCTTCACTGAAAATATCGAAGATTAGCCAAAATCAGCAGTTAGACTAGTAAAGCCGACCCCAGACTCCAAAGCTGAAAAAGCTTCGGATGCGACTGGGATTAACTTTGAGATGATGATGAGTAGAACTAATATTTGATTTAGTGGACTAACTATTTCTGTCTCATACCTACCTTGTTTCTGCGTGCCCCCTGGATTAAAAAAATATCATCTTAAAATTAACGTCATGTGTTAGTTGTTATTCTAAAAAATATGTATTTGAATTAATAAACAAATTACCACAGTTACAAAAAGAAAATGCAGTTATCTTACAAAAAAACATAGCAAATCTTTCCCAAACACTTGACTAGACACCAGTACTGTCGGCGAGTTATCAAAAAGCAACGCTTATGTATAGTTTGTGTGCTAAGTGCTTATACTTATCTGTGGCGCTGCAAAAGTGGTGTTCGGTGTTTATCGGCCGTTCTGGGGATGTTGAAACGGTGCTGCCTGATAGCAGGCTTCTGTTTCCCGTCAGGCTGAAGACATCGGTATTTAGGAAAGTCGGCAGTTTGATATTTTGATGACGTAGGAAGAAATGGTGGGTTATTTTTGGTTGAGTAAGACAGACAGAAGTTTCTAGAGCTGTCCGAATTGGAAATCTTATAATTATTGTTCGTGCCAATACAGTAAAAAGTTTCTCATGTAAAGGTGTTCTTGAGTTGTCGACAAGTCGCCCATGAGAAACCCTGGTTGTCGGGCGACAACATGGAACTGAATGACCGCTGGCGTGGGCTTGGGTAGCTCGCCTTCCGCTAAAGACCAACCTTGGGTAGCTTGCCTCCCGCTAAAGACCAACCTTGGGTAGCTTGCCTCCCGCTAAAGACCAACCCTGGGTAGCTTGCCTCCCGCTAAAGACCAACCCTGAAAGACAACGTGTTGTATTTCATGCGCGCCTCAAAGATATATCAA
>JADWQK010000359.1:0-34942 GCA_017933935.1 Sesamia nonagrioides
ATCTAAAAAGCGCGATATAACCGAACTCCACGCGGGCGAAGCCGCGGGCGGAAAGCTAGTATTATATAATTGTTAAAATAACAGAAAACTCCATATACAATATGTTAAGAAAACCCTGTCCGACCCGTAAGGATAATAAAGGTTAGGTAAACACATGGCCAAATAAAATATGAAATTTTACATAATCATCATAGTAACAATATTATTGAATTTTGAAAATATCTTTTTTCCCCGCGAACTTCCCCAAAATTAGGTAAATTTTTAAAATGTGACAACACCATTTTCGGCGGTATCATCGTTTGATTTATTGTTGGATATTAAATGTATAAATTTATGTTCAATATTTGGCGGTCTCGTTTGTGATGCCGGCGCGCGGCGCGTTTGTCGGTGTCCGCAAAGGAAAAAGTAGGTGAAACTAGGGATGTACTATTTTTTGCGTAATAACGTTTTTTATCGCTATTAATCGAAACTTATATCTGGTTGAAGGATTTGTTGTAAAAACACAGATTACCCAATGGTAAAAGTACTTTTGTTTGTTTATCGATCAATTACTAATAACATTATTATAACACAAGTATTAGTAAACAGAAACGAGAAAGACTTATGAAACACAATTTTAGTAAAGTTTTACAAATATTTTATCGGTCAATATCATCGTTATTGAGACAGAAACTGAAATTAAAACTGGCATGATTTTCATTTACAGCAGTGTACCTCGCTAATTTGAGTTTTGTAAAAGTTCTAAACAATTCCATGCGATGTTGAATCGAGAATAAGAATGAGAAACTACAATACTAAATCGATACCAAAAATAGACGAGTATCAATCGATAAAAAAACAATATTTTGATTACTTACACATCTCTACCAAAGCGTGCCGGCGTAGGTACCTATTCTTATAAAATAAAAATAATTTTTACTTTAAATTATTAGTTGCGCATAAACATTGCTGGTGTACACTATTCGTGTATTGTGTGATCATGTCGTTTTCTAACGTAGAGTAATGTAACATGCTGATGGAGGTAGTAACTGTAATTAGCTGTGTTGTAATAAGGTGTTAGACGATTTGGAAGTGGGTACTTATCGGTCAATGCACGAGGGTTCCAGCATGACGGTGCCTCACGATATTTTTGCCGACCTGTACGTGAGTACATTATCATTATTGTCCATTATCAGTTCGGCGAGCAGTGGATTGGTAGGGACCAACTGTGGCCAGCGCGGATTTGACACCACTTGATTTTTATTTGTGTGCATGTCCGTGCTAATCTCGTGCGACGAAATATGGAACATCTCCGCCACAGCAATTGTGCTCATGCAATGAAATGATACATTTGGAGAGTCAGACGACCTTCCTACTCAATAAAAATTCTTTTCTCGAGCTGCCTAAGTATCATTGTTTCTTTCGAGAGTCGATAAACGTGAACAAGCTACCTATACCTACAAGCATGAGGTCAACTGCGGTCATGACCTGTGCCTGTGTTGCCATGAAATTACCTATTTATTTTATTTAAGTTATTTATTTTTTAGGGGGTATTTTTTTTTTTGTTTAGCCAGGTTTTGCAGGCATTAGTAGAATCAGTTATCGATACCTAACAATACCTTCACGGATCGGACAGGGTTTTCTTAACATATTGTATAGAAAGACGGGTTAGATATATGTGTTTAAGTACATAATATTTTTGCATCAAAAGATGAGTCATCATTATCAACATTTTTACCATCCTACTGTTGGGTACAGCCCCCTAATCGGCGAACACATTTTTGTCAAATGATTGCGACTAGTTGGGATCGTTTTCACCGAACGGACCAATGGGCGGCCCGAACGATACCAACTAGTCGCAATCATTTGACTAAAATGTGTTCGCAGATTAGGGGGCAGGTCTCCTCTCATACAGAGAAAAATTGAGCGTAATTACTAATTACGCTCAATTCTTCTCTTACGCCAACCCGCATTAAGCAAACGTGGTAATTACTAATTACCACAGTAATTACCACGCTTGTACCGGGCCAGAGGAAAAGAGGTAGGCCAAATACGCGATGGACAGACGATGTCATAAAAATAGCATGCACACACTGGATGCGAGAAGCTAAAGACAGAGAAAAATAAATGATCATCTTTGGAGGAGGCCTTTACCCTCCGTTGAGAGGGGTTCTTGTACCCATAAAATATAAAAACACCTTAAAGAATAAAGCACATAAGTAATTAATGAATGCATGCAAACTGTTTCGATGTTTATTTTATTTATTTTCTTTCCTTTAAATTGTAAACCTACATTTAATCCTATTTGTTTTTGTAACAAGAAATAAAATGCTTTTTATTTTATTTGTTTATTTATTACGCTTGCTCAATGCGGGTTGGCGATATAAAAGAATGAGTACTCTTGTTATTTATTTTTTATTTAGACGCGATTATAAATAAAAATGGCGATCATAAATACGTCAATTTAAGTTAGGAGTGGACTAATTTGACAGGCCTAAACTAACATTTATCTTCTGTCCTTTTCTTATAGAAATAGAAAGAAAAGATGCATTGAACTTAAATTTAATTTAGTTTGTGAACAAGGGAAGTGAGGCCAGTCTTGTTGTTTGATGTGTTAAAGAAAATACCTATTTTTTACTTCTTCATGCCTTCTTCACACTTCTTGATGGAAACCTAAAATACTTCATAGTCTTGTAGCGTGGAAGAACTGAATGTAAGGCGTCGTAGAGGGGTGGAGTGGGGGTCGGGGAGGGAGACACGAAAAGCAGACAGACACTGTCTTACGATGCTACCTGCTACGGGCCCTAAGCTCATTGTATATAGATCCGCGGCTTGCCTGCTTCGTTCTTGACCGTCACATTCGTTAGTCGACCATCAAGCAGCAAGCCGCCTGGGAACAAGTACCGCAAATAAAACAAGTAAGACATTTCAAAGATTAATTCAACAATTAAAAAACAGTCCACCTCAACAGTTTATGTTTAATAATAATAAGGTTGCAAATTTTATATCAAGTGGGCATGATTAATTACGAGATTGTTGAAATTGATTATGTTAGATAACATTATGGAATGTCAGTTTAGCGATTCAGATTTCCTATAGGACATTAAGGTCCGTATTACAGAACATCACTCAAGCATTGATCTCTGCTTAAGCATTACTTAAAACTAGTTTCAACCAATCAAAAGGCTTGAAACGAGACTTAAGTAGAGTTTGAGTGACGTTCTGTAATACGGACCTAAATTTCGGAGCATATCGTTAGTGAAATTCATTCATAGCATACTGTGTCGCATTGTATTAAGTCTCATAGTACAAAATCTCATAGTGTTATTCATTAGTCGATATAGGTTTTCAACTGTTTTTCAATATAGCATTGTTAAAGTAACATTGTAACTTTTATGCAGTGATGCAGGTATTACTTACATATAAAAAATATAATTTTAATCTGAAAAATATAATATTAAAAACTGCAATGGTGGCGACGCGATGCCAGTATTTCATATAATGTCAAAGTCAAATCAAAGTTTTTTATTAGTAAAACATAGGTAGGTAAGTATAAAATAGGTGTTATAACAATAGGCTATTTGACAGTATGAACTTTTTTGTGATTATTTGCTTTAAATGCATAAAATGAGGGTTCTTTATGTCATTTACATGAGTTTTAATAAGAATAATTACAATTAATATATCCAAAAACTCAAAAATGTGTTTGACTTTTTGTATCTCGCGCCACATATTGTGAAACGATCCGGAATGGCTAATGTCACGATGACGTCATACGCGCATCAGCAATTGTTGTTGTTCTGTGTTCTCAGGTGTTTTAACGATGTATTTGTACAACCCGGTACAGCACACCACTTGTAACAATTTTATTAGATATACAACAACAAATAACAGATAAATACAAACACCACTGCGAAATCGAAAATTGTTTATATTGCCTGGTGACGTCACTTACCAGGCTTGACGCCATATTGCTGAATAAATCGTTTCAGCGGCTTATTTGAATTTTGAATTTTTATTTGCATGTTTCTTACGAAATACGTATTTAAAATAAAAAAAATACTTTCGATGAACTTCTTAACCGCAACCAAGTAATTCAAGATAGAAATTATAAATCTGTCAAATAGCCTATTATGGTGATCTCTTATGTTTGGTGAATGATGTACGGATGACAGTAGGTCAAGCTACCCAAACCTATCAAATATTCCAAATTAACCTTGAACCTTAATGCTTCAGCGATAAAGTTTAAAATCTAATAAAGTAATTTAACAGATTGTAGTTGCTTGATGTGCTGTCGTCTGAACATACACCATTGTATATTGTGTGTTCGATGTAGGATTTTCAAGTGTATGTTTGTATCAAAATTTCTTTATTTTATTTACATGTTGATGTATGCCCAATAAACATTTTCTAACTGATCAGTGGGATAATTTTGCTACAAATATCATAGAAATATTATAAATTAAATGCAAACACTAAATGTATAATTACAAATGTACAATTTAGGAAAAATTAAAGTCGCAATGAAAAATAGAAATTGTTTAATTTAAACCTATACATTATACAATATGTAAAGAAAACCCTGTCCTTTGGTCATGTGTTAGGTAAACACATGACCAAATGTAATATAAAATTTTACGTAATCATCATAGTAACAATACTAATGAATTTTGAAATAATATTTTTTTGCCCGCGAATTAATTCCAACTTCCCCGAAATTTGGTAGGTAATTTTAAAAAAAGTGACCACACCATTTTGACCATTTATTATATAATATTGAGATACTTGGTTACACTAATGATAATACTATTTTGGAAAATAATCTTGACAGTCATTTATAATGAACTAGCGGCCCGATACGTGCTTCGCTACGTAAAGTGAAATAATAAAAACAAATTTATTGGATCATCAAAATTAGTTATTCAAACATAAAATATATTTTTTTAATTGCTAGCAATTTTAAAACTTAATCCAAAACATTTAGATAAACAATATTCTTTGTTTTTCCATTTCTAGCATGTAAAAACAAACGACTGGGGGTACCGACTTTCGAACAGGCAACATAAAGTTGGCCATGTAAAAAACACGATTCCTCCAAATTCACACCACAAACGTGAAATGTTTGCCCTTGGGCTTTGTTGATAGACAAATTAGCAAATGATAAACGCACAGGATATTGTAATCGTTTGAACTCAAATGGCATATCAGTTGGGATCATAGGGATACGCGGTATCAAACAAACTTATTGACGCACTTGTATCGCCTCTCGTTTAGAACTGGTTTATTCCTCAAGTCCTGGAAGCTTGCCAACGTGTAGCCCGTACCCAAAAAGAGTAGTCGTGGTATTGGTCGATTTCAATAACCTCCACGCTCTGCAAGATTATGGAGTGTGTATTGAACGGCTCTTGGCTTACCTGGAGGGTAAAGATCTCCTCAGTGACTACGCGATCAGTGATTGCGGCCAAACCCGTACTGTCGTATGGATTTCACTGCAATCGGTCAACTGGGGACCTACTAGTGTATGCCACTCACTTATGGGGCGAGGCCGGCCCTCGAGAAAAATGGGGAAGCAATTGCCATCTCCTTTGAGGTCTCCAAGGCATTCAACCAGGTATGGCAAGCTGGCCTGATTGACTGCGTAAAAGAATTCCTGACTGAACGGTCCCTCCGAAATGTCGACCGATGCTCATCGGAGCCCATGTTGACTGATGTTCAGAGAACAGACCCCTGAGAAACTGCAAAAATCCAATAAAAGTAAATGACAGATTTTTATTTTTTTTAATTTGAACACCCACGATGAGAATTTTATTGTAGCACAAGATGTTAAATTAAATATTAAACAACGTTATTTTTTGTTTATATGAAACCTGAATACAGTTTGTTCAGAATAAGCAACTGAACCGTTTCCAATAATTTTTACATCATGTTTTATTTTTTTCCAAATACATTTAGAAATTGTTGCAGTGTGTTTACCGAGCGCGAGACGTAGCTTACGGTAGATCATCGCCCGCGCAACAGTTGACGCCAGAGGTCAATGCACCGCTCACCGGCACGATCGGAGCGTGGACCATATTTTTGTTGGGACAGCCAACTGGGATAACAAGCTCATAACTTTGCGGTTTTTCATTAAGTCTTTTTCAAATTTTGTGCATAGATTATTTCTTTACTTAATAATACTGGACACGTGTGTCCGGTTTCGAATAGACAAAAAAATAATGTTGTATAATAACACATGTCAATTGGCATAAACATCTATACAATATGTAAAGAAAATCCTGTCCGATCCGTATGAAGTGTTGGTAGAGTATTGATAACTTCAAGTTCTACTATGAATTCTACAAAGCCGGGCTAAACTTAAAAAAAATGCCCCCAAAATAAATATTATTTTGAATAAAAAACTTTTTTTACAAAAAACAACCGACTTAGAAACCACTACAAGTGAAAAATAACTAATTTCGAGTCAGTGTCTTTGGTTTTGTATATTCATTTTTGATAGCTTGACTTCGAAATTTATTTTCACTTTGTAGTGGTTTTGGAGGTCGATTGTTTTTTGTAAAAAAAACAACCGGTCAGACTGGAAGCTGACGCAAATATAGTTGGGAAACGACGCAATTTTGTTTACTTTAATTTTTACCCGTAAGTATTCCCTCAACTGCCTATGGTCTTCATCATCAAATTTACTGCAGACCATTATTTTAACCCAATGGGTGCAAAGGTCTCATCAATATAAATGAATTGAGTTCAAATACAAGGTAGCTACTGTAAATCGTTTAGGAGTTCCCTGAACTGACCTTTGTCATCATCATTAGCTCCCTAATGACAGTCACCACCCATCTAGGTGTAAGGTTCTTGTCAATACAAATTATTCAAACACAAACACAAGGTAGCTGCTGTGAATTGTTGAGGAGTTCCTTCGACTGTCTCCCGGCTCCATCATCAGATCTACTCCAGACCTTTATTAAATTGTAGTGCTTAAAAATACTTAATGAAAATGCTAAGAAATGCACTAGTCGCCCCTGCAATTTTTGAAAGTTTCCCTTGTTTTCTCTGGTCTTCCACCATCAAACCCTGATATTCTTATCATGGGACCACCTTGGGAACTCAGAACGTCTTCTTTCCAACACAAAAAGAATTATCAAAATCGGTTCATAAACGACGAAGTTATGCGCGAACAAACATAAAAAAAGCATATACACGGTCGAATTGAGTAACCTCCTCCTTTTTGAAGTCGGTTAAAAAGCGAGGTAACATAATACATGTGCGGTATGCAACACGGTACGCATACATGCGTGGGCGAAGGGAAGCAGGGCACGCGGCACGTGGTCGCATCACTCAAAATAATACTGTATAAAAATTTTCATATTTTATTTGGTCATGTGTATACCTAACCTCTATTATCCTTTTGGGTCGAACGGGGTTTTCTTTACATAATGTATGTTAAAAGTAAATTCAGACTTTGGGGATCAACATTTACAAGTAACAAATGATAATAGAAAGTTATTTACCTTACTAAACGTTAGTTTTTATATATAAATTATAAACCAGTGCTTGACCGCAATCTGACTGATGGTAAGCAGGGATGCAATCGTTAACGGTAAAGCGCTTTTTCACTCTCTAGCCTTGAAAGGCCGCCAAATTGTAGTCCGACGGAAACACCGCCGCTGGCAAATTATTTGTAGTCCCTTTTTTTGACCCCTGGGAACACCGGCGTGTTCCTCAGGGGTCTATTCTCTACAACTCTGTTCTTGCTGCATAGTAACGATCTGCTGATCCGGTATCTATGGGTATGCGGATATGCTTTACAGTTGTGGAGATATCTGCCGGATGATAGGCGTACGAATGTTGCACTAGAGGCTGTCTTTGGGAAAAAGTCAATTTTGTAGCGTTCCAATGCGCCAAAACACAAACGTGTCTTTTCACCAGCAAAAGAAGTCCGTTCACCCTGGCTCCTACTTTTCCTACTTTTTGGTAGTTGAAATTTCCTCGAAAATTAACTTTGGGCGGTTTATTGGGTCTACCGTCTAAGGCCAATGTGGCTGCCAGGAAACTTGGCGTTATTGCAAAGAGCCGGAGGTACTTCATTCCAGCGTCCTCTCACTTTTAGCCGTCGCATTAGACGCCTTGGTCAGGAGACTACGGTAATCTGGTAGGCGCGGGCTTGCGGACGGTGAGGACCAGGCCCGAGTCGACGGCGTGTTGTGTTTCACGAGCGCCTCAAAGAGATCTCAGCACATCGTGACGGAGTCCACGAAGACCGATGCGGATTACAGGCAAGTGAAGGAACACTTGTGGGTTTTAGTTAATAAAAGTCTGACACGCCCGTCCACATGGCCCAGAGCTGGAGAGGTCATTTGATGATTTCCCATCCCATACAAAAAAAAGGGACTACAACAATTTGCCAGCGCCGGTGTTTCCGTCGGACTACAATTTAAGTGTCTTCAAGGCTAGACTGAAAAAAGCGCTTTACCGTTAACGATTGCATCCCTGCTTACCATCAGTCAGATTGCGGTCAAGCACTGGTTTATAATTTATATATAAAAACTAACGTTTAGTAAGGTAAATAACTTTCTATTATCATTTGTTACTTGTAAATGTTGATCCCCAAAGTCTGAATTTACTTTTAACATACAATATGTAAAGAAAACCCCGTTCGACCCAAAACGATAATAGAGGTTAGGTATACACATGACCAAATAAAATATGAAATTTTTTATACAATATTATTTTGAGTGATGCGACCACGTGCCGCATGCCCTGCTTCCCTTCGACAACGCATGTATGCGTACCGCACATCACTCACATCGCATCCGCACATCGCTTTTTAACCGACTTCAAAAAGGACTTCAAAGAGGTTACTCAATTCGACCGTATATATGCTTTTTTTATGTTTGTTCGCGCATAACCTCGTCGTTAATGAACCGATTTTGATAATTATTTTTATGTTGGAAAGAAGACGTTCCCAAGGTGGTCCCATGATAAGAATATCAGGGTTTGATGGTGGAAGACCAGAGAAAACAAGGGAAACTTTCAAAAATTGCAGGGGCGACTAGTGCATTTCTTAGCATTTTCATTAAGTATTTTAAACCACTACAATTTAATAAAGGTCTGAAGTAGATCTGATGAACTCTTCAACAATTCACAACAGCTACCTTGTGTTTGTGCTTGAATAATTTGTATTGACAAGAACCTTACACCTAGATGGGTGGTGATTGTCATTAGGGAGCTGATGATGATGACAACGGTCAGTTCAGGGAACTCCTAAACGATTTACAGTAGCTACCTTGTATTTGAACTCAATTCATTTATATTGATGAGACCTTTGCACCCATTGGGTTAAAATAATGGTCTGCAGTAAATTTGATGATGAAGACCATATGCAGTTGAGGGAATACTTACGGGTAAAAATTAAAGTAAACAAAATTGCGTCGTTTCCCTACTATATTTGCGTCAGCTTCCAGTCTGAGCGGATACAACTGAATACATAGTACTTTTAACAACTAAAAAGTGTAAAATAAAAACTTTTTTTACAAAAAAACAACCGACTTCCAAAAACCTCTACAAAGTGAAAAATAACTAATTTCGGAAGTCGTTAACAAAAATGAATATACAAAACCAAATAAAACTTCCGAAATTAGTTATTTTTCACTTTGTAGTGGTTTTCATTCCAAATAATATTTATTTTTTAGGAGTATTTTTTTTAAGTTTAGCCCGGTTTTGTAGCCTTTAGTAGAATCAGTTATCGATACCTACCAATACCTTCACGGGTCGGACAGGATTTTCAGATAAATGTTTAGGCTAATTGACATGTGTTATTATACAACATTATTTTTTTGTTTATGCGAAACTCGAAACACGTGTCCAGTATTTTTAAGTAAAGAAAGAATCTATGCACAAAATTTCAAAATGAAAAACCGCAAAGTTATGAGCTTCTTATCCTAGTTGGCTGTTCCCACAAAAATATGGGCCACGCTCCGATCGTGCGGGTGAGCGGTGCATTGACCTCTGGCGTCAACTATTGCGCGGGTGATGATCTACCGTAAGCTACGTCTCGCGCTCGGTAAACACACTGCAACAATTTCTAAATGTATTTGGAAAAAAATATAACATGATGTAAAAATTATTGGAAACGGTTCAGTTGCTTATTCTGAACAAACTGCATTCAGGTTTCATATACAAAAAAGTAACGTTGTATAGATTATCTTGTGCTACAATAAAATTCTCATCGTGGGTGTTCAAATTAAAAAAAATAAAAATCTGTCATTTACTTTTATTGGATTTTTGCAGTTTCCTAATAAAAATATAACAGCATTACTTGCTTAAAGGGTCAACAACAGGAAGTGATTGGAGCTAATATCATACTGGCGCTGATTCTCTTGTTTACAAACTAAACTATTTTTTTTTTATTTTGACATGAAACAGTCATATACAAACAATAACTTTTATAGACAATTGGTTTCTTAAAATAGACCTATAGCGCCGACAATCCATACTAATATTATAAATGCGAAAGTATCTCTGTCTGTCTGTCTGTCCGGCTTTCACGCCAAAACTACTAAACCGATTGTAATGAAATTTAGTACACAGATAGTCTAAAGCCTGAGAAAGGACATGGGCTATGTAACATCCCGCTATGAACAATAGGAGCAGAGCAGTAACAAAAAATGTAGCGAAAACGGGAGCAAACGCGGACGTACATATTGCTCCCATTATTGTAACAGGCGCTTATTTTATATCAACTGAGCTCCTTCGGTTCAAAGCTTACGCGGGTGAAACCGAGGGGCACAGCTAGTGTTATATAATTGTAAAAATAATAGAAAACGTAAGTTATAAGTAAATTCAGACTAGGTTTTGGTATCAATATTTGCAAGTGCTAGTGGGTAACAAAGGATAATATAAAGTTATTTATCTTAATAAACATTGTAGAAAGTTACTGAGTGGTAATTTTTTTTTTTTTTTTTTTGTTATAAAAATTCTCTATATAGGTTTATATAGGTTTAAATTAAACACTAAACAGTTTCTCTTTTTCATTGCGACTTTTATTTTCGCTAAGTTGTAATTGTGTTTGTTTTAGTTTATAATATTTCAAAATTACTTGTACCGAAATAATTTCTCTGGACAGTCAGAAAATATTTATTGCGCAAACATCGACTTATAAATAAAAGAGAAAAATTTTGATACAAACGTACACTTGAAAATCCTACATCTAACACATAATATACATAATGGTGTATGTTCAGACGACAGCACATCAAGCGACTACAATCTGTTAAATGTCTTTATTAGATTTTCAACTTTATCTCCAAAGCATTAAGGTTCAAGGTTGATTGGATATATTTAACAGTTTCGGGTAGCTAGACCTGCTGTCGTCCGTACATCATACACCATTAAGGCGGCTCCAGAGGAAAAACACACCGCAAGCCGTTTTTATGTAGTTTTCCGGAGCTATCTACTCTTTATCCAAAAGAAATATCAACTTATTAAAAATACGTAAATTTTCTCCATAATCTTGGCTCCAAAATTGTAGATTTTTTTTTTTATTTTACTAAGTAAAATGTTTAAATAATTCCTTCACAACGAAACCACTGACAAGAGAAATAATTATCATAAACGTGCATCTCCTCGGAAAGTAAGCATTATTTAGATTGCGTTCTTACATTAATGGATAGGTAATTTCATGACGAACATTATTGTAGAAATATTTTTTTTAAACGACCAAAATCAAAATTTTGTTCAACAATCTGAGCGCATTCGCCATCATTTCTGTTGCCCGGGCTATTGAGATTCAGTATGCCACAAGCTCTCGAAGGGGGAACCCGTGTCGTTCATCATCGCGCGCTCCGCTAGCATAAGCGGGCGGCGCGTGAGCGAGAAAGCATCTGCTTGCTCGCTCACGCACCGCATGTCGCATAGAGTATAATACTATCTTAGAGTGTCTCTAAGATAGTATCGTTCTCTTTATTCTATGATAGTATTGATGTTTATTTTGGTGTTCGTTTTTTAACCGATTTCAAAAAGGAGGAGGTTGCTCAATTATATGTTTTTTATGTTCAATTTTTAACCGACTTCAAAAAGGAGGAGGTTACTCAATTCGACCGTATATGTTTTTTTTTTTATGTTTGTTCGCACATAACTTCGTCATTTATAAACCGATTTTGATAATTCTTTTTCTGTTGGAAGGAAGACGTTCCCAAGGTGGTCCCTTGATAAGGATATCAAGGTTTGATGGTGGAAATCCAGAGAAAACAAGCGGAACTTTCAAAAATTGGGGGCGACTAGTGCATTTCTTAGCATTTTCATTAAATATTTTAAAGCACTACAATTTAATAAAGGTATGGAGTAGATCTGATGATGGAGCCGAGAGACAGTCGAAGGAACTCCTCAACAATTGACAGCAGCTACCTTGTGGTTGGGCTCGATTAATTTGTATTGATAAGAACTTTACACCTAGATGGGTTGCGTCTCTCATAAGAGCTCTAATGATGAAGACAAAGGCCAGTTCCGGGAACTCCTCAACGGTTTCCAGTAGCTACTTTGTGGTTGGACTTCATTCATTTATATTAATAAGACCTTTACTCCGATTAGGTTAAAATAATAGTCTACAGTAAATTTAATGATGAAGACCATAGGCAGTTGAAGGAATAGGTACTTACGGGTAAAAATTAAAGTAAACAAAAGTACGTCATTTCCCAACTATATTTGCGTCAGCTTCCAGTCTGACCGGATGCAACTGAATACATAGTACTTTTAACAACTAAAAATGTAAAATAAAAGCTTTTTTAGAAAAAAACAACCGACTTCCAAAAACCACTATGTAAAGTGAAAAATAACTAATTCCGGAACTCGGTGTCTAAAACGAATATACCAAACGAAAGACACCAACTTCCGAAATTAGTTATTTTTCACTTTGTAGTGGTTTTTGAAGTCGGTTGTTTTTTTGTAAAAAGTTTTTATTTTTATGTTTGTTTGCGGATAACTTCGCCTAAAATTTGGTATTTCGATGAATTTTTGGGTATTTCGACATAGGTGTCGTGATAGGGATTTTCGGGAGTGCAGTTCACGAATATGACGTAATTTTTGAAATCCAAGATGGCCGACACCAATTTTTTGATATTTTGACATGGGTGTCGTGAAAGGGGTTTTTGTGGGTGCTAATCACGAAAATGACGTCATTTTGGAAATCCAAGATGGCCGACACCAATTTTATGATATTTTGAATGGGTGTCGTGACGGGGGTTTTCGGAGGTGCAGATCACGAAAATGACGTCATTTTTGAAATCCAAGATGGCTGACACCAATTTTATGATATTTTGACATGGGTGTCGTGAAAGGGGTTTTTGTGGGTGCTAATCACGAAAATGACGTCATTTTGGAAATCCAAGATGGCCGACACCAATTTTATGATATTTTGACATGGGTGTCGTGAAGGGGGTTTTTGTGGGTGCTAATCACGAAAATGACGTCATTTTGGAAATCCAAGATGGCCGACACCAATTTTATGATATTTTAACATGGGTGTCGTGAAAGGGGTTTTTGTGGGTGCTAATAACGAAAATGACGTCATTTGGAAATCCAAGATGGCCGACACCAATTTTATGATATTTTGACATGGGTGTCGTGAAAGGGGTTTTTGTGGGTGCTAATCACGAAAATGACGTCATTTTGGAAATCCAAGATGGCCGACACCAATTTTATGATATTTTGACATGGGTGTCGTGACGGGGTTTTCGGGGGTGCAGATCACGAAAATGACGTCATTTTTGAAATCCAAGATGGCTGACACCAATTTTATGATATTTTGACATGGGTGTCGTGACGGGGGTTTTCGGGGGTGCAGATCACGAAAATGACGTCATATTTGAAATCCAAGATGGCTGACACTAATTTTATGATATTTTGACATGGGTGTCGTGAAAGGGGTTTTTGTGGGTGCTAATCACGAAAATGACGTCATTTTGGAAATCCAAGATGGCCGACACCAATTTTATGATATTTTGACATGGGTGTCGTGAAAGGGGTTTTGTGGGTGCTAATTACGAAAATGACGTCATTTTGGAAATCCAAGATGGCCGACACCAATTTTATGATATTTTGACATGGGTGTCGTGACGGGGGTTTTCGGGGGTGCAGATCACGAAAATGACGTCATTTTTGAAATTCAAGATGGCTGACACCAATTTTATGATATTTTGACATGGGTGTCGTGACGGGGGTTTTCGGGGGTGCAGATCACGAAAATGACGTCATTTTTGAAATCCAAGATGGCTGACACTAATTTTATGATATTTTGAAATGGGTGTCGTGAAAGGAGTTTTCGCGGGTGCTAATCACGAAAATGACGTCATTTTTGAAATCCAAGGTGGCCGAAATTATATTTTATGATATTTTGACTTGGGTATCGTGACGGGTTTTCGGAGCGCTGATCACGAAAATGACGCCAATTATAAGCTGTGGCATAGCTTCTATTTCTTTATCAAAGTCAAAAATAAAACATCAAATATAGTTTAGTCGCTAAATCGCCACCATTTTTCGCACTCCTTCAATGACGTCACTAGTAAAAAATAAATAAATAAACTACAAAAAAGAAAATACATACTTATACAAATGTATACGTTAATTAGCAAAATAAAAAAAATGCTATGTCATAAATAACTAATAAAAAATTTCCTACTAACTACATACTGCGGAACTCGGTGTGCACACCTTTGCGATTTACCCCGCAGCCACGCGCAGGATTGCGTTTTTATCTGCATTTTCATGCACATCTGCAGCCCTGCGCGTGAGCGCAGATTCAATGTATAGTACCATGCGTTTCTCCATACAAAATTTGGTACTAGCGAACATCTATCTTATACATAAAATTCTCGTGTCACAGTTTTCGTTCCTATACTCCTCCGAAACGGCTTGACCGATTCTCATGAAATTTTGTGAGCGTATTGAGTAGGTCTGAGAATCGGCCAACATCTGTTTTTAATCCCCCTAAATGTTAGGGGTAGTCCACCCCTATTTGTTTTTTTATTTTTACACAACATTTTTAGTTTCTATTTTTTTACAACATACAAAAATACATACAATCCTAAATTTTCACCCTTCTACGATCAATCCTTCAAAACTGATCAATCGTCATTTTATTAGTTTTATTCCCATGGAAAATCTAAAAAACGCGATATAACCCAATTCCACGCGGGCGAAGCCGCGGGCGGAAAGCTAGTACTAATATATAAAGCTGAATAGTTTGTTTGTTTGAACGCGCTAATCTCAGGCACTACGGGTCCGATTTGAAAAATTCTTTTTGCGTTGGATAGCTCGTTAATCCAGAAAGACTTAAGGCTATAAAACATCACGCTGCGACTAATAGGAGCAGAGCATTACTAACTCAACGCGAACGAAGTCGCTGGCGGCCGCTAGTATAAAATAGCTTTACCGCGGCAGCCCCGAGTGCCACATGTTTTTGTTTTATTAGAAAGACGATATCTTCAAGGTAGTCTCATGTTTAGGAAATTAGGGTCTGATGATGGAAGACTAGGTAAATCTAGAAGAAATTTAAAAAATCAAAGGGTCGTCTAGGGCTTTTCTAAGTTTTTTCATTAAGTGTTTTAACGCACTACAATTTAGTAAAGTTCGGAGTTGATGATGGAGCCGGGAGACAGCCGAGGGAACTCCTTAACGATTCACATCAGCTGCCTCGTGTTTGTGCTTAATAAATTTGTGTTGATAAGAACTTTACACCTAAATGAGTTGTGATTATCATTAAAGCTCTGATGTTGAAGACAAAGGCCAGTTAAGGGAACTCCTTAAAGGTTTACAATAGTTACCTTATGTTTGGACTTATTTCTGTTCATTTATATTGATGAAAACTTTACACCCATATAATAGGTTAAAATGAATGTCTGCAATAGATCTGATGATAGAGCCGAGAGAAATTCGAGGGAACTCCTCAACGATTCACAGCAGCTACCTTGTGTAATATCTTGATTAATTTGTATTGATAAGAGCTTTACACCTAGATGGATTGTTATGATCATTAGGAATCTGATAATGAAGACGAAGGACAGTCTGTTGAGGGAACTCCTCAAAGGTTTACAGTAGCTGCTTTGTGGTTGGACTTAATTCATTTATATTGATGAGAAATTTGCACCCATATGGGTAAAAATTAAAGTCTGAATAACATCAGATGATAAAACCATAGACAGTCGAGGGAATTCCTCAACAATTTACAACACTCTAACATAGTACAAACACTACCTACTCGTCATGCTTATGCAAACATCAATTAAAATCAAGAGACTAAATTTAAGTTTTGTTATTTCATTGCGTTATTTCTAGAAATGCTCATACTTTCATTGTGGTCTTAAAGGAATTAAAGCAAACGAAATAGGTCGTTTGCTTGCAGGCCTTTTCCAAATATGCTGCCGTCAACGTCCAGTCTGATCGGATATTGTATTAGTCGGATGTTTATTATTTTTCTGCGAAAGGAAGCTTTGCGTAAATAATATTATAGTATATGTATTTGTTATTTATTTTGATATACGATAGTTTTATTTTTTACAATTTACGTATTTGTTTTATTAAACGAGAATAATAATATAATTTCAGTCTTGCCTGGTCCAAAAAAAAAAAAATCATGTTTTTTTTTCTTTAATTTTTACCCATATGGGTGCAAATTTCTCATCAATATAAATTAATTAAGTCCAACCACAAAGCAGCTACTGTAAACCTTTGAGGAGTTCCCTCAACAGACTGTCCTTCGTCTTCATTATCAGACTCCTAATGATCATAACAATCCATCTAAGTGTAAAGCTCTTATCAATACAAATTAATCAAGATATTACACAAGGTAGCTGCTGTGAATCGTTGAGGAGTTCCCTCGAATTTCTCTCGGCTCTATCATCAGATCTATTGCAGACATTCATTTTAACCTACTTATATGGGTGTAAAGTTTTCATCAATATAAATGAACGGAAATAAGTCCAAACATAAGGTAACTATTGTAAACCTTTAAGGAGTTCCCTTAACTGGCCTTTGTCTTCAACATCAGAGTTTTAATGATAATCACAACTAATTTAGGTGTAAAGTTCTTATCAACACAAATTTATTAAGCACAAACACGAGGCAGCTGATGTGAATCGTTAAGGAGTTCCCTCGGCTGTCTCCCGGCTCCATCATCAACTCCGAACTTTATTAAATTGTAGTGCGTTAAAACACTTAATGAAAAAACTTAGAAAAGCCCTAGACGCCCCTTTGATTTTTTAAATTTCTTCTAGATTTACCTAGTCTTCCATCATCAGACCCCAATTTCCTAAACATGAGACTACCTTGAAGATATCGTCTTTCTAATAAAACAAAAACATGTGGCACTCGGGGCTGCCGCGGTAAAGCTATTTTATACTAGCTGCCGCCAGCGACTTCGTTCGCGTTGAGTTAGTAATGCTCTGCTCCTATTAGTCGCAGCGTGATGTTTTATAGCCTTAAGCCTTTCTGGATTAATGAGCTATCCAACGCAAAAAGAATTTTTCAAATCGGACCCGTAGTGCCTGAGATTAGCGCGTTCAAACAAACAAACTATTCAGCTTTATATATTAGTACTAGCTTTCCGCCCGCGGCTTCACCCGCGTGGAATTGGGTTATATCGCGTTTTTTAGATTTCCCATGGGAATAAAACTAATTAAATGACGATTGATCAGTTTTGAAGGATTGATCGTAGAAGGTATTGTATATAGGGGGTTTTGGGGAAATAACACGACTTCATTGAATGCTGTATATGGTCGACTGGCGAACCGTTTATTTGAAGACAGCGATCGATACACGCGCAATGTTGAGGGTACAATGTTGAGACATTTTCTTACACTACCTACCTACTTACAACATACATTACACCCTACCACTTATTCTAAACTGCTCTTATACAACTAATTTACAATTAAATACATTATTCATGGCTGGTACCTTATGACCGGTTTCCTTACACGTTTGCTTCGGGTCTCGGATGCTGTTGCTGGCGGCGGTGGTGGTATCAGTGGACTTACTTCACTATCAGGTTCGCCAACGTCAGTTGGGAGTGGACAAGTTAACATAGACCGTGGAGACTTTCTCCAAATCTGATCTATATGTCTTTTTAAAGGTGGACCATTCTCCCTACTAACCAAGTAATAACGAGATCCTAAGTTCCTGTCAATTTTACCTCTAATCCACTTATCCTCCCCTCCAAAACCTCGAACCCGTACCGCTGTAATCGATCAAACACTTTAAACAAGGTATCCATATGTTCTGCCTCGTCCCGGCCTGTCAAAATGACGTCATCAAGAAAAACTCCTACCCTAGGCATACCTTCAAATATTTGTTCAATTTTTCTTTGAAATATCCCCGGACTTGATGACAAACCATATATCAAACGATTGTATTTATATAAACCCCGGTGTGTATTAATTACTGTATATAATTTCGATTGTTCATCCAGACAAAATTGTGCGTATGCTTGAGATAAATCAATTTTTGTATATTTATGCCCCGAATGTAATTTACTTAATAAATCGTCTATTCTAGGTAGGGGAAAACGGTCAACCTCTAAACATTTATTTAAGGTAAGTTTATAGTCACCGCACAAACGTAGCGAGCCGTCTTTCTTAATGACTGGTACGACCGGGGTCGCCCAGTCAGATGTCTCGACAGGTGTGATGATACCGTCCCTCTCCAGCTGATCCAGCGCTTGCTCCACACGCTCCCGCAGCGCGTACGCGAGTGGTCGCGCTCGCAAATATATCGGCCTTGCGTCAGGCCGTACATGTAAACTCACCTCACCACCAGTAAAACAGCCGAGACCGTCAGAAAACACCTCAGAGTATCTACAACGTAATTCATCAATATTAAAAACTTTAGTACTAGTCATATTATTTATACATTGTTGATTGAGTTTATCAATAACTTCTAACTTTATTTTCAAATCGTATAACCATTCTCGACCCAATAACGGCTCTTTATCGTGGTCGATTACAAATAAATCTAACTCTTTGCAAGCATTACCAAACCGTACATAGGGTTTAATTTTGCCCCGTGGATACACCTTTTCGCCGGTATAATAGTTAAGTACTAAGTTGGATGTAATTAAAGGCAGGGTACTTAAATTTTTTTTATAAAACTCGTAACTTACACAAGAAATCCTACTACCTGTATCTACCTCCATACAAATATTTTTTTTTATCTATTGAGACCTCAATATAATATGGTTTATATTTCACCGAATTATCTAATTGAAGTACATTTAAATTTACCTGTTCTAGGTTATCGAAATTATTACCAGCTGACTCCTTCCCCTCGTCCCTCACTTGTGTCCACATAAGGTCTCTGTCCTTTTTCAGTCTAGGACACCTCTTCTTTAAATGACCTTCCAGATTACACACACGGCACGTATAACTCCTAAAACGGCACATACTCGTATCGTGGTATGCTCCACAAGCGGCACACGGACTTGCCGCTGGTTGCGTTCGCCTCGACTCGGCCGGCGCCGCTCGTGCACCGCGCTGACTCACCGCTGGTGCGCACTTTGTGTCCTGCCGCGGGTTATGTTCCGCTGACCGACGGCCGCGAGCCCCTGACCGCCCGCTGCCTCGCCCGGCCGCGCCAACATAGTGCGCCGCTGCTGACCCTTGCGCCGCGTCTGTGAGGTCACTGCATTGACCGCGGTCCCGAGCCCGAGGTTCTACCATCGCCGCGTCAGACTCCGCCGTCTCCATCGCCACTGCCAACTGGAGCGCCTTGCTGAACGTCGGTACCTCTCCCTCGAACAAGAACCGTATCACGTTACGAAATCTGAGATAGGTAAGCACAAATTACTTGCAGAACAACAAAACTCGCACAAACCACAAGTTTAATTACCGGAATACTAATTGTATTTATCACTGTATGTCTGCTAAGGGCTGTCGACTTGACGGGAACAGAGAGCAAGTAGTGAAATATTCCGTCCTTGACCGGTATTTATACAAAATTTGCCGCAGAGACTTGACAAGACTCTATAGTCTGTGTACGGTGATTGTTAGGGACTGGAATACTAAATGCTATTTTTTCGTACTTTTGCAATATTTCTGTTGTTGTTTTTTATAAAAACTCAGTTGGCTAAGGATGTAACGAGAATACAAAGCGTATTTTGTTAACGAAATGGTTAAAAACAATTTAAATTAGGTGGGCACAACAATTTTCGATAAGTTCCCGTTCTTGCCATTGAACTGCCAGCCTTGACGTACAGTCATCGCGACAATCAGGCAGTTAAAACTTGCCAAAAAATCCTCTAAGCAAGTGTCTAAATGAAAATTACTACAATATAAAATACGAAGATGTTTATCATATCATCATCATCATGTTTATTTATTTGTTTATGTTTATCAGGTGACAAAAAAATTAAATGATTTCATGTCCTCCTTTTCTGACATAAAACCGAATAAGAAAATTTAATTATATCTTTAGGTCTACTTCGTACTATTGAAGTAGCGATTAAGCGAATAAGAGTAGGTATTACACATCGATCGTCAAAACTTGTTGATCGTACTTATAAATATCATCCTTTGAGAAACCGCGTACATCGAGGGACTGGAACAATTTGCCAGCGGCGGTGTTTCCGTCGGACTACAATTTGAGTGTCTTCAAGGCTAGATTGAATAGGCTCTTAATAAACTAGTGCGCTTTACCATCAACGATTGCGTCACTGCTTACCATCAGGCAGGATTGCGGTCAAGCGCTGGTTTATAATACGTAAAAAAAAAAAAGAAACGGTCGCTAAATGGCACGTGGAAAATGTGACACGCGTTTAATGAAAAAGACTTGAAATCTGTTACGATCTTGAAGAGTTTTTAATTTGTATTTGTGGTAAGCAAATATTAATATTATGTCAGTGTTAAGATTTTAAGATTTTTTGTTTTTAATTTTTAATCTTTAAAGAATTTTAAGAGAGATAGATACAGAATACAGTTCTATTCTATATTTCCTCTATAGCAATAGTGCCGATATCGACAATTCTACCAACGTCAGATGTGACATGAGAAAATGTGCAGATAAAATGTGACACAATAACTTTAAAAGCTCTGACAGCTTCCGTCATTTATGTTCGCTTTTACTTTTCACATTAGCAGAATACTCGACATCGAATTTACTTGCCATAAATAGAATGGAATGTTGGCAATTTCATATAAAAGAGATTTAAATTTTTGAAATGATTAAATAATTACTTTTAAAGCCTTAAGGAATCTATAGAACATAGACATAGTTCTTAAATGATGTAATTATAATGTATGTTTTTTGTGTAATTGGTAAGTGTTTAATGGCAATTTTAATTTCGAAATGATAATTGTTTACTTTTTTTTTTAACTTGTATTATATTGACATTTATATTATGTTAACGTTCGTATTGTATGATATTGACTTTTTAAATAACATATACTTAAGGCGCACTAATACATCAAAGCCAGCGCCCCGGAGGCACAGCCCGCCGACACAACCTCGCGGCTTATCTTGAAAGTAGCATGTCGGCAACCTACGCTCGCGCGTGTTGCCCGCCGAAACGTCGGCGGCTTGCCGGCGGCTAGCGTACGGAAGGGCTCAGTTGGCCGGCGACATTTTAGCTATAGTGACGTGCTAGTATTTTAACTGCCAAATAAGTTTTTGATGTCGAGCCGCCGACATGCCGCTGGCAAATTTTTACGACTTGCAATGACTGAAGTCTAGCAACCTAGCCCGCCGGCAAAATGTTGCCGACATATGCCGCCGAGCTGGCGGCTTTGGTATGTAGAGCGCTTAAAATTAAATTTATTTGAATGTCATCTTAGATTTTGAGTGTTGACATTTAAATTTATGTTATTGTGCTATGTTTGAATGTTTGCCGATTTTTATATTCTGTCATCATAAAGTTCTGTTTGTTTTTAAAACAATTGTAATTTGCACGCTTGTTTACAGGCAGAATACAAGTAGGTAACTCTTGGGCTTTAAGATCGGAGAACATTTTTTCTGGCAAATAAATATTTTGAATTGATTTAAAAACGTTCAGAATCTGATCTGTCTGTCTCTGCTAGGGTCGCCACTACGATCCGGACGAATCGTTTCGCCTCCTCCTTTATACCGTGTACATCGAGGGACTGGAACAATTTGCCAGCGGCGGTGTTTCCGTCAGACTACAATTTGAGTGTCTTCAAGACACAATCTCCGACATACGGAGGGAATAGGCTCTTAATAAACTAGTGCGCTTTACCATCAACGATTGCGTCACCGCTTACCATCAGACGGGATTGCGGTCAAGCGCTAGTTTATAATTTATAAAAAAAAAGTGTTACGTGGCCTCTGGCGTACAAGCAAGTCAAGGAACACAGGTAGGTTTTAGTCATTAAAAGTTTGACAGTTACGACTTCCGGGAGAAGTCATTTGATGATTTCCCGTCGGCAAAAAAAAGTCTGATCTCTGTTTCAAACTGTCATAAATTTCCAAAGCTGTCGGCGAGATAAGACAGCGATTGCAAATTACGATTGCCTTCAGATTTCTACTATTTCTGAGTTGAAAAATCAAGCTCAAAAAGTTCCAATAAAAACACTTGACGACACGACGGGAAATTAACAACACTGGTTTGAAAAAAAATCTTAATTATACCACGTTAAAATTTGGAGGGTGGCAGGTTAATGAGGTTAATAAAGACTACATGGAACAACATCACATTACGACAATTTGACCAACATAGTAGGCAGTAATTATTACCGTAATAGGTACAGAATTTTCTCGGTGGTAAGCTATAACATGGGCTGCTGGTAGAAGTTACCACCCACTGAAGTCTTGCTGCCAAGCGATTCGTCGTGTTCCGGCATGATGGCTGGTGAAGCCGTACCAGGGGGGGTTCACTTAGAACATCAGCAACTGAAGCAAAGTGACTAATGACATCTTTAAACGTGAACAGCATACCTAAACATTGGTTGGTACCCATGGCATGACGATAGGTGCCGCTATAATAAAATTTAACTTTTCTAACTAGATTGTCGATAAAGCAGTGCACTGTGGTTTGTGGTCACGGCTTGCACATGTTTGTTTGTTACGTATTCATTTTGCGCATGTTTCTTGGTTTTCGAGAGGATTTCTGTGTTATTGACGTCGAGTTGAGATCTCTTGGGACTTCCTCCGTCCTGATAATCAGTCTTACCCGGACATCAGTTCAGCCTTCGCAGTGTTGTACCTGTGCGCTGTGAATTGTGATTCCATAAGAAATCGTGAAATACACTCTTATAATTGCGAAAAGACGCTTGTGTTCTGTGTGTGTGTGTCTTTTAAAATAGAAAAAATGCCGCATCACTGTGCTCTTGGATGTAAGAACATAAGAAAAGTTTAAAAGTAATAAATAAATATTGTGTTATTATATTCTATTAAGTGGTTTTATTTCTATTATATTCATTACATTAATGTTACTTCCGCTAAAAGCTAATTTGTTTCAATGATTTATAATCTCTGTAACTTGCTGAAACAAAATAGCTTTTAAGGAAGTAACATTAATAACCTCTAATCAATAGGACCATACAATATATCTGTCTATAGCTATGGTATGCGTAGGTATATATATATTGACGTTAATGTACGTTCAGAAAATCAGGGGGCGCTTTCAAACGATATGCACAAAATTCTCTCGAGAGGGCTCTCTTTTACCCTATTATTATTATACTCTTTGAGCCGTACTGACGATGAGTCTGAGCAGTTGTGTTGCGGTGTGTGACGGGTACGATGCGCCAAATATTGTTGTGTCGGAAGTTTGGTCGTGGAGGGTCTCCAGATCAATCTCCCTCTGACGCTGCATCGTTGGTAGTGTTGTTTGGTTTAACATTGTACCACCTCGCTCAACTGCCGTCTTCCTTCCTATTCATTCAGTTTTTTTTAGTGAATAGCCCCTTAATAAACTAGCGCGCTTTACCATCAACGATTGCATCACTGCTTATCATCAGGCGTGATTGCAGCCAAGCACTAGTTTATAATTTTAAAAAAGAAAAAGAAAAAACATAAAGACAACAGCTCACCAAGTTACTACAATCTGTCTTTCTTATTAGATTTTCACCTTTATCGCAATAGCCTTCAGGCTCAAGGTTGAGTAGGAATATTTTACTGTTTCGGGCAGCTTGCCCTGCTGTAGTTTCTTGGACATTGCTAATGATCTAAGAATAACTCTAAACATCTATGTATATCAAAATATACTAACAATAAAACAGAAGAGTTTGTTTGTTTCAACTCTCAATCGCTGAAACTACCAATCCGATTTGAAAAAAATGTTCTGTTGCATTTGTTAGCCCAAATCTTAAGAAATTTATAACTTAGAAGTAGAGGAAACGCTTAGAGAAAACGATATTACTTCGTTTCCTTTAGGCGTTTGTGCTCGCCTAACGCAGGTGGACAATGCGACGCGACGGGTTAGGGTAACAAAAAGCTTCACGCGGACAAGTCGCCGGCAGAAACTAGTTAATAATAAACGACTATATAAGTAACAGCGATGATTGGAAAGTAAAACAACCACAGTAGCGCCGCCTATTCACCGTTTAAGAATGGCACCTTTGTTACGTGTACTGTAGACTTAATAATAGACTTATAACAGACTTAATAACAGGCTGTTAGCTAATGACAGCCGCGCGTTGCAGTGTTTTATATTTCATTTACGAATTTACGACCCACTTTTTATGGAAAAGTAGGTCGGGTAGCCTAGGCACTTTGAAAGTTTGATACATTTTTGAACGCACCAAGCGAACAACACGTTATAGGTACTTACGTCATCCAGATACTGTATCTCACAACCTGAGTTTATCGTGCAACTTACATTTACTACTACTACTACTTCCCAACATCAACAGTCGGGCAAATGTCCGCTTACGTGCTTACACTATCTCATACCACTAAAAACATTTGCGCTACTGAGTGCTTCCGGTGTGAGAATAGGTGACTTGCACGCTATCAAGCGCAAGCTTTGTGCTTCCATTATACGCAATGCACGCGCCAGCCCCAAGAGTATCCTGAAAACTATTTCTGATAATTTGAACTGCCCCATACTGGAATATTGGAGATGCCTACATGTATATTATTACTGAATAGTTTTTATTGTTTTTCTGGTAGATCTAAGTACTAACAGTGGTTTCTAAATCGTGTGTACCTATACTAATCAAATGGAGTACACAGATGGATTCGAAATGAAATTTTTTATATTTGAAGAAGAATTTCTTATTATCCAGATTACTTTAAAGGCTCCTGAGTTGCTGCATTTGTTGGAAGAGTAAGTGAAGGTAATGGGGTAAGCAACCAACTTCCGGCCATAAATTCGCGAGCTTGGATCAGTCGGAAAGGACGAGGCACGGGTAGACGGTACGTTGTGTTCCATGCGTGCCTTAAAGTAATGTCAGCCCGCAGCGACGAGATCCGCTAGGACCAATGCTTGCCAAGGTCGCGGGTTGTTTGAAAGATATACTTCTCGGTGGCATATACGAGTATTTCTCCATTGCCATAACATCAGCTGTCGGCAAAAATTACCACCCTTCAGACATAGTCTTGCCGCCAAGCGATTGGTCGTGTCCCGGCATGATGTCTGATGAAGCCGTAAGGTTGTGTTATGTGTGCCGGGTACAATGCGCTAAATGATGTTGTGTCGGGAGATTGGGCTTGGCACAGACTCCAGATCAATCTCCCTCTGGCACAGCATGATTGGTCGTGTTGTTGGGTTTAACATTGGATCACCTCGCTCAACTCCCGTCTTCCTTCCTATCCACTCAGTTTTTTTAGTGAATAGGCTCTTAATAAACTAACGCGCTTTACCATCAACGATTGCATCACTGCTTACCAGGCGGGATTGCGGTCAAGCACTAGTTTTTAATTATAAAAAAAAAAAATGCACCATGGCCTCTGGCACAGGCATAAGAGGGAATACGGGTTTGTTTTCGTTAGTAAAAGTCTAACACGACCTTTCGCTAAGCCTAGAACAGAAGAAGACATTTGATAATGCCCCATCCAAAACATTAAAAAAATATGACGAATTTTTTTCACATTGGACATAAAAACGGAGGAGAATACACAAGCAAAGATTCCAAAGGATACCTGAGACGTTAAGGTATTTTGGGCACGCAACAATAGAGGCGGTAAGTGCCCTGTTTGAGGAGTGGCTAGAAGGCGCCACGGCGTTCTCACCTTTTGCCTGACACAGGTCCTCCCCAGACACGGCTGTTATGGAAGGCTCCTGTTCCGGATAAGGCGGCAGGAAACGCCAGGGCAATGACCTGTGGACATGGTGGAGCAATAAGGTGGAGGTCTGCTCGGCTTGGACGGAGCTCGCACCTCCGGTCCTGGTTGAGGCCATGGTCCGGAGCGAGAGTGCATAGATAGGCCGCCACCTCTTTCTGCGGAGCAGTGATGCTGGCAAAGGAGGAGGCAGAGCTCGTTAGGGAGCGGGAATATCGGCGCCCTCACGCCTCTAGCCGCCGCAGGAGACCCCCTGGTTGGAAGACAACATCAAATAATTCCCGGCCACCGTAAGCGCGGGCTTGTACCTTGCTACCCGATAAGGAACAGGTCCGGGTCGACGGCGCGTGGTGTATCACGCGCGCCTCATAGAGATGTCAGAATATCGTGACGGGATCCACGAAGACAAATGATGCCTGGGTCAGGGTTGCGGGTTGGTCAAAAGAGAAATCGTGGCCCTGGCGCACAGACAAGTGAAGGAACATGGGTGGGGCTTAGTCAGTAAAAGTCTGACACGCCCTTCTGCTCCGCCTAGAGTGGGAGAGCTATGTTACGTGTCACGAGTTTCAATCCCGCACGAAATAAAAATTTGTATTAGGTAATACAGATGTTTATTCCGAGCGGAAATGAAACTCGTGAAAACAACCAGACCCGGAAAAATTTTAAGTTGGCAGGCATGTACAGGTAGTTTTTCCGGATTTAGTTATTTGTGAAAGCATATGAGTTTAATTTATATTTTTAAATGAACCCGCGCTTGTGGAGCAATTCCTAGTGTACCTTTTTGACTACAAGGTCATGAAAATTCCAGATGGAATATAAAATATGTTAAATGAATACTTCCCCTATATGGATCGAAATGAGCATTTCGTTGCTGAAACAAAAAACACAGCGTTTATACTGAAGTTTAATTGTCTTCAGCTCTAAGCACAGAACAGTTAAAAGAGATAAAGCCTCTTTGGTCTATTCTGTGTCCGAAGCAGATAATTGTTTGTTTGTATGTAACTAATGTTTATGGCTTTAAAGCTTAATTAATTATAAATTAAGACGATGTTCTGATTATAACTCAGTTTATTACAATATTAGATGAAATTGTAAACTATTTAAAACTAGGGTGTCACACCAGAAAATGTGATTTAAATTATTTTGTTGGGTTAGAATTTCTGGGAACAGATAATACTATGTGTACAATTCAAAGCCAGTGAATGGAACGAAGGTTAAATAAGTTTAATACGAATATGAGTAAAGTGCAAACTTGTAATACACCTAGGATTTATTTGACCTTGTAGGATTATTAGGGTTTATTGATGTTATATATCATTTAATTGCACAACTTTATGTATTGATAAAACGCCATCTAGCAGTTTCTAACTCAGTGTAGAGTCATACGAACAGGGCTAATTGGTGATCCAAATTTGATTCAGACTAATCTTCAAAGCAAAGACAGGTAGGGTAGCCAGCCTTTCGGTATTCTATGGGATGCAATTTAGAAAGTGTGCGCGTGGAATGATGTGACTTAATTCCGTCATTACCGTTCCATCCGGAATCACAATCAAACACCAATTTATAACATAAAAAATATATAATAATAACTACATACTTAACTAGTATATGCTCACAACTTGATATGCGTGGATCATTGATATTTAATATTAAGTATATCAATGGCGTGGATAGTCAACATATGTATATTACCTCTAGATCAACTGCTTCAATCTATAAAGTTATATATGACGTGATGGCAATAGTTTGAAATCTTAAATAGAAAGAAAGAAAGAAAAAGCGTTTTATTGCAGTAAACATGACGCAAAAGTTTACAAAAACACAAAAAATAAGACATAGTTGAGGGAAACATGCGTCACATCCACGCAAAACGGCTGTCGCTCAGCATTATGCTGCGACTCTATGCAAAACAGAGCCCAGCGCTGGTTTTCAGCGACAACCGGCGCCGACGTAAAGACATCACCCGGTGCAACAAACAATTAAAAGTGGCATCGAGATGGTAGTACAGTAAAAATAAACGTTTCATATAGTGGCAATATTAAGAAGCGCCCGGTTCCGGTTTGACAGTATTTTCTAATATAGTCTATGGTAAGTGGTTTGTCGCACGCGGCCACGCGCTTCCAACAAAAATAAATATATAACTATCTGCAATCTGTAACTACCATTTGCATAGATTTTTCAATTTGCGGTAACCTCTAGAAGAATACAACATAAAGCAATAATACTTTTAACCCATTGCGAATAGCTTAATAATTTATAGCCTACACAGACTGATCATAATTATAGGAATATCTACGCAAAATTAGAACATAATCTAGATAGAAATATTTTTTATTGTGCTATCTCACAGATTTTTCAAACCGGTTTTATATTTTATCAGATTCGTCGTTACCTACAATTCGTATAATGTATTTATATCTCGTTGCCTTTTAATTTGCAAAATAGAACGTTAGACTTAAACCGTTGATATTGAATATTTAGGTAATTGTCACGTTGTTGCGTATCGTGCAACGGGTTATGTAAACATAAACACAACTTGGTGTCGGTTATGTCAGCTTTTAATGAACAAACATTTATTTGAGGGAGAAGAGGAGATTATTCGGTTTTTTGTATCTACGTAGAAACAGTGAGTCCGGTTTTTTAAATATTGTATATGTTGCTGTGAATGTTTTGGACTGAAAGCCCGTACGATTTTATGAAATCAATGCTCGCTAAATTGGTTCAATTCCACAATGAATCCGGCTTTGGATAAATACTTAAAGTATGCAAAAGTAAACAAAGCTATTTCGTTTACAATTATGTATTAAGTATTTATATATATATTTCCTTTATTTTTCTATATATACACATTGTTTTACATTTTTAAATGTTTTTATAAATAAATACAAAAACATTTATGTATTTATGTTATTATTAAGATTCTAGATTCAAGTTAACATCAAGCTAGGACCCTTTAGGAGCCATGCAAAAGAGGCCAGAAAGAAAGTTAATCAAAACGAGGTAATAGGTGTGGGTCGATGATGTGATGTGACATCACATCGCCTTCGATTAGATTTTTACGAACATCGTTTTCGTTTAGCTTTCTGTGAGTCAGCAAAACAAGCCGTGATGTTAAACAGCTTATAGTATTGTTCAAGAATTCATCATCATCATCTCAGCGTTTATCCCGGTTGCATCCGCGGCTTTCGCGATGGAGCCCGGGGTCCGCTTTCCTGCACATTCTCCTCCATTTCGCACGATCTTTAGCATTCTGTGGTAAGAGCTTGTTGGCACGCATGTCATCTCTTACAACGTCAAGCCAGCACTTCTTTGGTCTACCCCGCTTGTTGCGGCCCGGCGGAGGCGCCATGGCAAGACATTTGTTACCCACGTAACATGCCGGTTTGCGTAAGACGTGGCCGTACCAGCGTAGGCGACCCTCCTGCAGTTTGTCTGCAATGTCACGGACACGAAGGCTGCCCCGGATGCGGGAGTTCCTGATGCGGTCTTTCCGCGTAACTCCACACATCCACCGCAGCATATTCATCTCCGTGACACGCAGCTCGTGCTTGTGGCGCTCAAGCACAGGCCACGCCTCACTGCCCTACAGGAGAACAGGTCTAATGATGGTTTTATAGACCTGCCCCTTAAGCTTAACCGGCATTTTGGGGTCATAAATGACACCTCACGCCATTTCGCCCAAGCTGCGGAAATACGTGCCTTGACGTCGCAATCAATATCGCCGGACGCGTGAAGCACAGACCCCAAGTATTTAAATTGGTCCGTGCACTCGACCATGTCTCCGCCTATGCGCACAGACATGGGGTCTGTCATGTTGCTGGCCAAGTACACGGTCTTCGCCACGTTGAGTTTCAGACCTCCATTCACAAGCGAGTCCTTCCACGCATTCACACGCCGCACCAACCGTTCCCTGTCCGCGTCCGCCAGCGCAATATCGTCAGCATACATGAGTAGCCAGGGAGGCTGCTCATGTGAGTCCTTGATGCTGTCCGACAAGACGTCTAATATCATGCTGAACAGAAACGGACTAAGGACGGATCCCTGGTGGACTCCGACGGTGATGGGGAAGGGTTTAGTGTCGCCAACAGCGGTCCTAACAACGGAATCGGAATTGAGGTACATGTCTCGAATTATGTCAACATAGGCTTCTGGTACCCCTTTGCGTTTTCTTCGATCTGTATCTCTCCATGGTGATCCTTAGTGCGAAGATAGGGTCCATGGTTCCATACCCTGGCCGAAACCCATATTGACACTCCGAGACAGCACACTCCTGCCGGATTCGGGAGTCTATGATCCTCTCAAAGATCTTCATGGTGTGGGACATGACCTTGATGCCGCCATAGTTGCCACACTCCTGAACCGAACCCTTGCCTTTAAAGACTGGAGTAATGATACTCAGCCTCCATTGGCTCGGGATTTTGCCGGTCAGGAGCACGCGGTTGAAAAAGTTAGTTAACATGCCCACACCGGGAGGACCCATCGCCTTCCAGGCCTCAATGGGGACTCCGTCGGCTCCGACAGCTTTCCGATTCCCCATACGACGAAGAGCCGTTTGGACTTCCTCAGGCGTTATCAGAGGCACTAGTCCAAGGTTCGGAGGGAGTTCCAGTGTCTGCACCTCTTGATGCTGCTTGTTCAGCAGCTCGTGAAAGTACGAGCGCCATCTCTCCTTCACCGCGAGGTCCTCGTATAGCAGGTTGCCATTAGGGTCTTTTACACAACGGCACTTGGATATATCCTGTGCCGCTTTGACCCTGGAACGTGCCAACTTGTAAATGAGCTTTTGCCCCGCAGACGATTCCAACTTCTCGTAGAGAGGTTGCAAGTGGTCTCGTCTGGCTCTGGCTACAGCTCTTTTAGTGGCACGTTTGGCAACCTTGTATGCGTCGCGATCTTCAGGATATCCGGTCGCTTGCCACGTTTTGAAGAGGGCTTTCTTCACCTTAGTCTCCCTCTGGACTGTGTCGTCCCACTACCAGGTTTCCCTGTCACGTTTGCGGCCGCCCTTAGAGACGCCGAGTACCACCCGCGCCGCCCCTGTAATAGCTGCTTGGATCCTGCCCCAGTGGTCTTGCACAGGTTCTCCGTCGGTACTGACGCACTTGTCGCCAATAACCGACGCAAAATCCTGGGACCTATTTTCATCAAGCAGCCACCACCGGATCTGGCGCCGACAGTCCTCTACACGTCTACGTTGGGCCTTTACGCATAGGTCCATGACAAGGAGACGCTGTTGTGCAGTGAGACTCTCACCGGGTATGACTTTGCAGTTGGCTACTTTGCCGATGTGGTGCCTCCTAGTTAGTAGAAAATCGGTCTGGGTAGCGCTTCGCCCGCTCCGGTAGGTGACAAGGTGCTCCGGCTTCTTTTTGAAGTAGGTGTTCACGATTGCAAGGTCCGCGGCCGCACACATTCGGAGAATGCTGTCCCCTTCCGCGTTGCGGCTACCGTACCCAAAGCCACCGTGAAAACGCTCAAACTCGCCACACCTCTCACCCACCATGACCGTTCAAATCACCACCCAGAACGATTCCCTGGGA
Source organism: Sesamia nonagrioides (assembly GCA_017933935.1). Taxonomy (NCBI): domain Eukaryota; kingdom Metazoa; phylum Arthropoda; class Insecta; order Lepidoptera; family Noctuidae; genus Sesamia; species Sesamia nonagrioides. The sequence goes on from JADWQK010000359.1 coordinate 31,737, forward strand.
TAACGGAATCCCGCGAAGCAATCCTTCGAGCTGGGTCCAGAACAGCATCCTTTCGGCTTCACCGCACCCGGCCTGCGGAGCGTAGGCACTTATCAAGTGGGTTATAACCCCATTGACAAGCACCCGCACCGACATTAGCCGATCGCTGATGCGATTCACCTCCAAGACGTCATCCTGGAGCTCGTCAGACAACACCACGGCGACCTCATTTCACCCACTAGGTGCACCCGTGTAGATCAGCTTGTAGCCATTCCCAATAAGCCGGGATCTGCTGCCTTTCCACCGAGTCTCCTGCAGGAACGCCACGGCCACCCTCCGCCTGTGGGGAGTTTCGGCCAGCTCTCTCGCGCGTCCAGTTAGCGTGCTAACGTTCCACGAAGCGAAACCGATTTTCATAGTTTGGGCTCGCTTCTTCAGCCGTGTCCGCCTCTGACACGGTAGCCCTAGCCCACAGGTCACAGGAGTCGGGCGAGGCTCCTGCGCGCCGTTTTGCGGCGGCGCCCTAGCTGTGACATGAGCTTTTCTATTTGATCTCTCCATTATTGAATGGCTTGTTTGACTTTTACGAGTGCGACTGCCGTCTGACCACTCAACCCCGAAGGGAAAGCCGGGGTCAGAGCCCCGTTCGTGAGTCAGCAGGTGCACCGTCTGGCAGGTGGGGTTGACTTGGGTCCCAGAGATGGAGGTGGGACCCCAAAGCACCCAGTATTGTTCAAGAATTGAGCTGTCAAATGTAAAAATATTTTGTTCAAATGATTCCAGAGATTATCGTGTTCAATCATACAAAACGAACTTTCAGCTTTATTATTAATGTTTATTAGTATACTCTTAGGTAGATAAATATTGTGAGTGTAAATTGTATCGAAAAGCCTTTGAAAGCTATTATATTTTGGATTACTTTATCAACTTCTTGTGTAATTATTTACCCATTACCTGTTAAAGTTATTATTAGACGATAATTCCCGATATAACAAAAATAACAGTAGAACAATGAATTGTGAAATACGAAAACAAAACCAGCGCCTTGTCGTCCCACGCAAGTTTTTAACATAATAAAGTAAATTCCTTGACAAGAACATTTATCGCAACTTTACTGTTCAAGTTGTACATAATGTATATTGACAGGCATACTCTCTGGAATTTATTTACTACGTTTCCTAAATGTAATGATGATCCTGAATTTACTTTTTTTATGGTGTGAAAAATCGCTTCGCGTCAATTGTACGACAGTGCACAATGTAACGCACGCAAAGCGCAAAACGCACTCCCCAGCCGAAGCAGCAGCTCAGCAGGCGGGTGCAAACAGGCAGGCGGGACTCTAGCAAATTCCCAATTCTATAACTAGTTTTAATACATACCTTTTTACACCCGTCATAGTAAAATCCAAATGTACTGCTGTGCACTGTGCACAGGTCGTCGTGTTCTTTTGACTCGTTCGAGTGAGACTACACTGCTAATGCCACTTAACAGCACAATGAAACGTGCCATGACTCTATGGATAAAGGACGCTTCATCGATTTCGATTTATTTGAACAACTATTGTGATCCATAACACATGCCTGGATATTTTACATTCTACTTCTTCTATAGTAATGTTTATAAGATGTATCATGAGTCTTTATTTAACCTTTGATGTACCATTCAAAATAAAAATATACGCTAGCTAAACAGTATACTGATCATGTCTTCCTCTAACATCACGCTTTTATATGGGAAAAAATTTAGATGTCTAAATTATTGCCATATAAAAGTGCGCTGTTAAAATTATACTTTCGGCGCTGAGCAGAGGGTTGAAAATTCATCATTGCGTTTTTATTTAGGAAATGCTGTTGTAGTTAATCAAAACAGGTCCTATGAGATCATTATAAATCACCTTCAAAATCATTAAGGGGCATCGACGAGTTCTGTACTTTGGTGAACGAAATATTTAAAAGAAGCTGTTTTAGCTTCATATTTCTAAAGTAACAGTAGAAAAAGTTCTTAATGATGAAAAGTTAGAATATTGCTGAATTTTAGGCAGCTATATTTAAGGGTGTACATAAGACTCAGGTTATTGGGTGCCGACGGAATTTTCCTAGTAGCGAAAGGTACCGCCCACGCCTCCACGACGCCCGTGTTTTTAGATCTTCCGTTACTTACTTTTGTCTATTGTCATTTCCTTTTAAGTATAGAATACGTAGAAATAACATTTAATCTGCGTAGATGTTTTCTATTTAATTAAAAATATCAACATTATTATAAATATGTGGATGATGTGTTGATGTGAGTTGTGCGGAGTTATTTACAACATTTGTAAAGGTAAATTAATTATGATTATATTATGTATTAGTTATGAATTTGATTTAGCAAAGTTTTAGTGGCAAGCAGCTGATCGGACAAACGCCGTCCTGTCTAAATTTCAATCATTCATACAAAATGCCCCATTTTTTCGTGAATATTACAAAAATTTTGAAATAAAAATACGTCCACTGATGCACTGATCAATGACCAACAAATCAAATCATTCTATTTATTAACACAGCTGAATAGGTACAGGTCTTATATACTTATAACAGGGCACTATGTTGTGTGCTGTGTGTCTGGCTCATGATAACAAAATCGTTTCATTTTTATTATACACTAGCTGTGCCCGCGACTGCGTTCGCGTGAATATGGTAAAACGAAAATGTGTCTCTTTAGTCTTCTTCAGCCTATAGAGGCTCACCGCTGGACAAAGGCCTCCGCCAAGGCTTTCCACGACGACCGGTCTTGTGCTGCCTGCAGCCATCGGCTTCCCGCGACCGCCACCGGGTCATCGGTCTACCTTGTTAGGGGCCTCTTCGGTGCGTCTCCCGGTACGTGGCCGCCACTCCAGAGCCTTACTGCCCCATCGGCCATCAGTCATACGAGCAATGAGGAGATCCTCAGAAGAACCAAACCAACATAGCTCTTAGTGCTCGGCCAGACGGCAAACGCGGTGCATCGTACTCAAACATATGAAACTTAATACAAGCGTCCATAGTGATCACGCGGGCGCGGCGCGAGGCGCGGGCGATTTAACGTGAGGAGCACGCGTGCAACTCAAACCATAGTTCGTTCATGAAAGTGTCCGCAGTGAGTGCGCGGGCGGCAGGCGAGAAACCGCGTGGTGAGCGGGGATCTCAAACCATTCCGTACTGACCGCGCGCGTCGACACCGCGCTTGACTGCGGACAGACAAATCGCGCG
>JADWQK010002101.1:0-149911 GCA_017933935.1 Sesamia nonagrioides
TTTTTTTTTAAAGAATATCGAACAAAAAGTTTAAAATAAATATAGTTTAAAAAACTAAAAAAAACATGCTTTTAAAGAATATCAGACTAAATGTTAAAAATAATTAAAAAAAAAATATTTTTAACTACGCTTAATATACAAAAATTATGGCACAAAGCTCCTCACGCTTTTTTTAATATTATTTTTAACTTTTTAGTTTGATATTCTTTAAAAGCTTTTTTTTTTGTTTTAATGAAGAGGTTGAGATTGTATAAGAGCCTTGCAGTTATTTTGAATTTTTAACTACAATGCTAGTTCTAAAAGGTGACATGCGTCCGCATTATGGGAAATTTGCCATTTTTTATGAAAAATCTTAATATAATCGCTCTTTGACACTTTTTATTTTATTTTATTGTGTTGGGTTGGCTTACAACTATCAAATACAAAAGTAGTATTGAATTGATTGACGACAAGCTGTTATCAAGCCGTTATCAGTCAATATATTTTCATCCCTCGTCAGTTCCCGTGTCTAATCTGTTTAAATAATATACTCAACATTTGTCATTAGTTTAGTGCGAGTGTCATATCATCATCATCATCATCATTTCAGCCGAAAGACGTCCACTGCTGGACATAGGCCTTTCCCAAGGTTCTTCACGACGACCGGTCCTGCGCCTCCCGCATCCAGCGGTTTCCCGCGACCTTCTCCAGGTCGTCGGTCCACCTTGTCGGGGGCCTACCCACGCTACATCTTCCCGTGCGTGGTCGCCACTCGAGAACCCGTCGGCCCCATCGGCATCGGTCCTACGGGCAATTTGTCCAGCCCACTGCCACTTTAGTGTTGCAATTCTTCGGGCTATGTCGGTTACTCTCGTTCTTCTGCGGATCTCCTCATTCCTGATTCGATCGCGCAATGAAACCCCAAGCATAGCCCTCTCCATTGCCCTTTGAGTGTCTTTGAGCCTTCTTATAAGTCCCATTGTTAGCGACCCCGTCTCAATTCCACAAGTCATCACTGGCAACACACACTGGTCGAAGACTTTTGTCTTGAGACACTGAAACCAGCCCAGCCAGACGCTGACACCCGAAATCAGCCCAGCCGAGTTGGATTCGACAATTGACCTCTTTCTCGAAGTTAAAGTGTCATATAATAGATTGTATTTTGTAAATACGTCACATTTGTGAATTGCGGTGGTGAGATTCGTCATTATTTTCTTCGTCTACATTCTTCGTATGCACCGCAATTCCTATGTAGGTTTTCTTTTATAATTCGAACTAGTACTTGATCGCAATCCTGCCTGATGGTAAGCAGTGTTGCAATCTTTGATGGTAAAGCGCACTAGTTTATTAAGAGCCTATTCACTCTACAATGTTAAACCCAACAACACGACCAACGATGCTGCGCCAGAGGGAGATTGATCTGGAGACCCTCCACGACCAAACTCCCGACACAACTGCATCTAGCATTGAAGACATTTAAATTTTAGTTAGACGGGAACACCGTGGCTGGCAAATTGTTCCAGTCCTTAGATATACGCGGTATAAAAGACGAGGCGAAAGGCTTCGTCCGGATCGTAATGGTGTCAACAACTTAAGGGTGGACACTCGTCGTACGACGGCGGTATTTTAATATAAGGAGGTTTACCTGTTATCATATTTTTGTCAATAATAATTGATTGCACGTGTACAATTTTCCTCCATTAAGAACCTTCCCATTGAACTTTCTTTAAAAGTTCCTTCTTTAATTTTCATAAAAAGTTGACTTCCTGACAGGCCGATTGACGAGGCCAATCAAATCCGGCCTTTGTTAGAAAATTATTTTCTTTTTATTATGAACAAAAGAAAATTTCATTTTCTATCAAACTTAATTCAACAATGTCGGCCTCTCTTATTTTATATTTTCCTACTTTTGTTTTGATTGGCTTAATCTTATACTTGGTTTCGTTTCTTTTATAGACTTTTTTTCCAAATTGGTTTAGTAAATTTTTATAATATACCACGTTTTAAATTTTTATTGGACTGTTCTATTACGTTTTCCCTATTAAGGCTCCTAATTTTTCTAAGTAAATAATATCTGAAGGTAACTTCTGTATATCCTGCTAATCCTTGCTGAATATTATAAATCGGAAACGGAGTTCACGCCGTAACTACTGAACCGATTACTTTGAAATTTTGCAGACACAAAGTTACAAGTCCGAATTAAATAATAGGGTACTTTTTATCCGGGATAAAAATTATGTTCCCGAGGGAAATCTAAAAAGCGCGATATAACCGCACTCCACGCGGGCGAAACCGCAGGCGGAAAGGTCGTAATATTCTAAATGCGAAAGTTTGTGAGTTCGTGATGTTCGTTACTCTTTCACGCAAAAAATACTACACAGGTTTAGATAAAATTTGGCACACAGACAGTTTATAATCAGGAATAACACATAGGATATTGTTAATCCCGATATTCCACGAAACCACGGAGCGCGGCTAGTGTGAATATTTATTAACAAAGCGACCTTTCTAACAAGAACAATGGATTAATAATAAATAAGCAACAGTGGTTCAGCGGTTAAAAAAACAGCAGTCAGTTTGGTTCCAGAGTGGCGGCCACGTACCTGAAGACGCAGCCTAGGGAGCCCCCCAACAAGGTGGACCGATGACCTGGTGAAGATCGCGGGACGCCGATAGATGCGGGCAGCACAAGACCGGTAATCGTGGAAAGCCTTGGGGGAGGCCTTTGTCTAGCAGTTGACCTCTATAGGTTGAAGAAGAAGAAGAATCAACAGCGAAGAGTACAAGAGCACTTCTTGCAACATCCCAGTCCTGGGCCCTCCCCACAACTACCAACACTTTCATCAATCCAGGGCTAAAGTAGAGCGCCGGTTGTTTGTTTTATCTAGCGCAACCCGATATCTTCTAAGACATCTGCCGCGATACCTATACACTACTTAGAGCAGGGATGGCGAACCTCTATGCATCTACGTGCCATTTTTTTGTTACGTGCCAGCAACGGCACGCGTGCCACTTGTTCGCCATCCCTGACTTAGAGTATCAACCACAAAAAGTTAAAACATATTTAGACTTTGGTCTAAATATGTTTTAACTTTACTCATTTTACTGACGGACTCATATAATGATATGACTTATTTGCGTGTGCATTTTATACAGGTCCAGTTCGCAGAGGAACCAAAGTCACCGAGCTTTCAAGTCACTAATCTTAAGTGGTAGCGGGCGGAGCACATTTCTCGTAGAATCGATGGCCGATGGGGCAGTAAGGTTCTGGAGCGGCGGCCACTTACGTACTTACCGTACGTACTTACCGGAAGACGCAGCGTAAGGTGGCTATCAACAAGGTGAACCATTGACGTGGTGAAGGTCGCAGGAAGCCGATGGATGTGGGTAGCACAAGACCGGTCATCGTGGAAAGCCTTGGGGGAGGCTTTGTCCAGCAGTGCACACTCTATAGGCTAAAGAAGAGGAAGAAGATAGGTCATGCGACGCATGGTCATGTGCGCGAAAAAGAGAAGCGCGTAACTAATAGTGGTGGAGGTTCAGACTTTACGTAAAATTTAAATATGTAATTAAAAACTACACAATGTCTGAAAATTATGCTCACAATGCTCATTAATAGCATAATTCTTTAGGGTTAGGGTTAGGCGCTCCGTCTCGCCCAAGGGCGTCCTACGTCCTTGGGCGAGATGGAGCGACGACATCAAAAAGGTGGTTGGTAATGGCTGGCGGAGAACTGCTCAGGATCGAGCTTGTTGGCGTGCCATGGAGGAGGCCTTTGCCCAGCAGTGGACGAGTAGAGGCTGGTGATGATGATGAGGGTTAGGCAAAGACATACCAAATCTATGTCAAAATGGCAGCCATACTCTCACTATAATTTAACTCATGCTCCATGATTTAACTACTTTTGGTGGTAACTCCTCTGCAACATGGAATGGCGCCTACTGTGCAGTGGGGGTGAAAATCTTGCTAGACGTCCATCATAAGGGTGACCGGACTCTTATCTGCTAAACCCACCACGGTGTTCCACCTTTACCTATGCCCGGGGATGAGGAATTCTTCTACAGCCTATAGAGGTCCACAAAGCCGTCCCCCAAGGTTTTCCACAATAACCGGTCTTGTCTTGCCCGCATCCATCGGCTTCCCGCGACCTTCACCAGTTCATTAGTCCACTTTGTTGGGGGCTTACCTGGTTCCCTCTTTGATGAGGGATTAGCATAAGTATTTACCGTAGCCCCAACAGGCATCAATCCGTTGTTTCTTAGATGGTTTCATCTTCCCGTGCGATTATTTCCTTAACTCTTGCACCTACCCTTGAGCGGCACAATCAAAAATCAATAACATATACAGTCTATAATGTTCCTACTACTGGAACCTGCCTCCGGCAGGCCTCCTCGGGAATGAACCATCTTGCAGGCCCAGCGCGTAAATATCACATGTATTCGAATTTTGGATCAAGAGCATGCCGATTTCCTCACGACGTTTTCTTCATCATTTTGAGCAGTAATGATGATATAATCTTGGACACCAATGACTAAATAAAAGGTGAAGGAATACATCTTGAGGAAACCTGGACTTTAAGTCTGAAATCGCCAGCCCGCATTTAGCAAGCGTGGATTACGCTCAATCCTTCTCTGTTGATGATGATTATGGTGATATAATTTACACAAAGTAAAACGCCAGACTAGGTTCAAACCTATGACCTGTATGACTCGTAAGTCGTGGCCATATCCACTAGGTCTCCACTGCACTTTATCTACAAAAAACAACAAAACCTATTAACCATCATATTCTAGTGAATTCGTGATCGCAGCGTCACTTACGACTGGTATTTCTATCCTTATTGACTAAGGCAAAAGCTATTATGTAGTTTACACTGGCTACAATTTAACCGGAACACTTTTTACCGGAGGCCTTGTGAGTTATGACGACAATTAGTTTGGAGCACGGTTCTGCAATAAACTTTGTAATGTATACTAATTGAACTAAATAACTTTTCACACTTATATAAATTGTAGACATTTTTATGATGATACTAGTAGAGATAATAAACAATGTAGTTTTATAATTAAAACTTTTTTATTATTATTATAAACTAGTGCTTGACTGCAATCTCGCCTTATGGTAAGCAGTGAAGCAATCTTTGATGGTGAAGCGGGTTAGTTAGTCAAAAAAACTGGTTATTAAGTGCCACTGTACAATATTCACTCTAGCCTAGAAGACACTTAAATTGCAGTCTGACGGGAACACCTCCGCTGGCAAATCGTTCCAGTCCCTCGGTGGTATAAAAGAAGAGGCGAAATCCTTGGTTCGGATCGTTGTGGTATAAACAATGTAAGAGTGGAAACTCGCCGTATGACGGGTTGTCCAATGATGGCACGGAGATGGACAAATTAAATCATGCGATTCCCTCGCACAGTCTCCAAAATGCACCCTATAGAACACCGACAGGCTGGCTACTCTTCGCCTGTGCTCCAAGCTTTGGAGACCGTTTTGAGCTAAATCTAAAGTAGCCAGGTGTCATATATTCGGAAGTACATCATATTTTAAAATGACAATAAAGTCACTATGTGACAGATTCTAAACCTAACGTTCTACAGGAAGTAAAACTCCAACAGAATCATTGCTAACTAACTTGTCTTCAATGAAATAGTAATCCTATAATATACTTTTTTGATAAGAACACGATTAATAAGGATTTTGAACTCTCTATCGTTAAGTTCTGTAAGCTGCATTGGGCAGAATGTAATAAAAACGACTGATATTTGTCAGAAATGCTTTGCTAGTTTTATTCTAAACTAGCTTTCCGCCCGCGGCTGCGCCCGCGTGGAGTTCGGTTATATCGCGCTTTTTAGATTTCCCTCAGGAATATCAAATTTTTCCGGGATAAAAGGTAGCCTATGTTCTTTCTCAGGGTCTAAAGATAGTCTGTGCCAAATTTCATCAAAATCGGTTGAGAGGTTTAGGCGGGAAAGCGTAACAGACAGACAGACAGAGTTACTTTCGCATTTATAATATTAGTATGGATTTAGTTGTCACATTTTCTTTTTTACTATACTCTGTTTTTTAATCTCGTAGACTAAACTGACATTACGAGTGTTGGCAGTTTATTGCAATTCTGTATATAGTGCCGAAACTTAGCGTTCATAAAATCAAGTATCGTTTTTTTACAATAAATTATCCTGAAATAATGTGTAGGTACTTATTAAAAACGTAATAATACAAAATTAATAATGTAAATTTGACATTTGCATGTGTCAATTTAGTCTACGAGATTAAAAAACAGAGTATACGTGTATTTACATTATAGAAAACACTACTTATTTTGAAATATACTCAAAGTTTTTGCAAACAAACAAAATAGTTTCTATGATATAAAGAGAAGGCCAGAGTATGCCAATTTTCTTAGAATTTGTTTCTAAGAGTTTTACGAGGGCGCGATCGTTTCTTTTAATCCGTGTTAAATAACTATAAATTTCTTTCTTTGAATGTGAAAAATTATTTCGTCTAGCTCGCTTGTGTCGTACAGGACTTTTTAGAGCAAAATTTCAAGTTTCTGTACCGAGTCATTTAGGTGCGCTGACAGTCAGTTTGAATTGGGTTGTATCCTAAAAAATAATTTAATGTCCATCAGATAGATTTATAAAAAAATTTGAACACGTATTTTTTATTTTTTCTTTCATTCAAATACTTAGGAATATATATTGATTTGAAATATCGCATGACGTCACGCCGTGGTACAAAATATACCATGGCGTGACGTAATTAGCCCCCACTCTGTAACTTTAATACTTAGATATCTCAGTAGTTTTTGGTAATTTCGTCAAAATAAAAAATACAAGTCTTCATTTTTTTTATTATCTATAAGACGGACTAATTATTTATTTGATTTTCATACCTTGGATACATCCTTATTGTCAGTGAATTTACGGTTTTATCATGTCGAAGATATTAATTAATACTGACATTTACAAGCAAAGCTTAAAACTCCGTGTTGAAATAAACTCAACATTTCTATTATTCTTCCTGACGATTTCGTACAATTAATTTTCCATAAATTTTAATTACCCAGCTGTTTTAAATACATAGAAAATTAGATCAAAGAAGTTATGAAACTTGTAATTATTACAAGAAAGATGGGAAAAAACGGCCTTAACCTGACTTAATTAAATGTTATATTGGGTCGTGATGAAATTGAGAAAGTTAGCCGTTTTTCGTAACATCGCCTTGCCTCTTTATTAATTAACAGCTTAATATAAAACAAGCTGCAGGTAGGTACTTTGTTTCAGGCCACCGCGTCGCTTTCCGAAAGGCCGGAATTCGTTTTCGCTGAAAAATTACATAGACGAGTAATTTACTTGGTAACTTTAAGTATTTTGCGTTGAGATGGATACCGATAGTAAATATTTAAGTTAAATATATAGCCCTCGTTTAACAAAATTGCTGAAAAAGATAGTTATTATGGATATCCGTGTTTAGTAGTGGACATTACAATTATTACGATACATGTATGTGTACTTAAGGAAATGAGGCTTTTAATTAACATAATTATTAAATATTTATGATTGATTTTTATGTTCTTGCGGTGTTTATCTTTAAGTGATTCTTGCTCTGTGTGGAATTGAGAAGCATGTGTTATTTTTGTTACTAGAGTAGGGTAAACAATTCACTGAAAATATCGAAGTTTAGCTAAAATCAGCAGTTAGACTGGTAAAGCGGACCCCAGACTCCAAAGCTGAAATACCTTCGGATGCGATTGGGATTAAGGCTGAGATGATGATGATTAGGGTAAACAATTGTTGGTAGAACAAATAAATAGAAAAAAATATAAGTTGGAAAAAGAGGTAGCTTTATATTCGTTCGTCTTGATTTACTTTAAACTTTAGAAGAGAAAAACAAAGTTTGTTTGGATGTTTGATTGTGACGTTTTCACGCTAAAACGGCTGTACAAATTTGGATGAATATTATGTACATGGGTAGACCACGGTCTAGATTAGTACCTAGGATGCTTTTAACCCTAAAAACAGAAAAAGAAGCAACATTTTTTTTTGTCGTAGTTAGAGGATTGATTTGACTTTGTACCCAAAATCATCCAAGTATCTACATATGTTTTTTTTATTAAAGCCACCAAACATCAAAAATAAAATTATAGGCCTTAGAACATACAAACCAACAGTTATTTATTGAAATAGTTTCACAATATATAACACCGTTTACATTAGGGGCGTCCCTCGGTGCGTATTATTAGGCTTAACAAATACCATGAATATGTAATAAATATTCCGCTGAATAATATTATCACACGAAGGAATTATTATACTGTAGTCTAGGGAATTTATTATTGGGTTACATGTGATTTTGAACAATTTTATCGTCGACGGCGCGTTGTGTTCCCCGCGCGCTTCGTAAAGATGTCAGCACATCTTAAACGAAAATGAAGGAGACATCGGCCCAAGCTACTTGGGCCGATACCTGCCAGGGCCGCGGGTAATTCGAGAGAGATAGTGGTTCCTGTTCTTGGTGTGGATGAGAAATCATCAAAGGACCTCTTCCGCTTTGGGCGGAGTGGAAGGGCGTGTCAGACTTTTATTGACTAAAACTCACCCGTGTTTCTTCACTCGCTTGTGCGCCAGGGCCACGGTTTCTCTTTTGACTATACTCGTAACCCTGACCCAGGCATCAGTCTTCGTGGACCCGTCAAAATGTGTTGACATATCTTTGAGGCGCGCTTGATACTCAACGTGCCGTCGACCCGGGCCTGGTTCTTACCTGGTGGCTTGCTATGGGCAGCTCGCTGCACGCACTCCCACGCCTACCGAGCGAGGGCGCTGGGATTCCCACTCCCTCACGCGTTCCGCCTCTTCCTTTGTCAGCATCATTGCTTCGCAGAAGGAGGTGACGGCCTGCCAAACACTCGCGCTCCGCACCATGACCTGGACCAGGTTCGTACGCGAGAGATCGCCGCTGTTCGCCGCCACGTGGAGACGGCGGTGTTCTACCCAAGCCGGGCAGACCTCCACTGTATGCTCCACTGTGTCCTCAGGGCGATCCACACAGTAGTGACACCCTGGCGTTTCCTCCCGCCTTGTACGCAACAGGATTCTCCCGAAACAGCCGTGTCTGGTGAGGACCTGTGTCAGGCGGAAGGTGAGTGCGCCGTGGCCCCTCTCTAGCCACTCCTCAAAGAGGGGACTTACCGCCACTATTGTCGCGTGCCCGGTACTGGGTTGCATGGGTTGATCGCACTCTCCATGTCTTAATGAGTTCCCGCTGGAGCGCTGTCCACCTAACCGCGATTTCTTGCGGCAGCGAAGTTTTGCCTTCTCTCGCCACTCCCACATATGGGCGAGGGCTTTCGCGTTCAGATCTCATGGCGGCAATTCTGCAAGGAGGCTCGCCACCTCAGCGGCGACTGTGCGGTATCCTCGGACCAGCCGAACGGCCGCAGTGTATTACGTAATTACTCTGCAGGTAAGATTTACTGAAAATTCCATATAACTAGTAAGTATGTACTTAGAATACATAATACACAGATTAAACATTACTTCTAAAACATATATAGGATAAACAGTGTTTATCTCTTGCAAGGTAATCGCATAACATACTATCAGAGTATCAGTAGCAATGGATTTCATTTTTACAGGTCAACAATATCCATTGCGTTGTTTACGTTGTTGAGCAGGCACATTTTTCAAACATATGGAGCAACGGATTAGCAACATGTTTCAAAATGATTCAAATTATAATACCGACATAGCTCTTCTAGTCGCTAAAATTAAGTGGCAGTGGGCAGGGCACATTGCTCGTAGAACCGATGGCCATTGGGGTAGTAAGGTTCTGGAGTAGCGGCCACGTACTGGAAGACACAGCGTAGGGAGGCCCCCAATAAGGTGGACCGATGACCTGGTGAAGGTCGCGGGAAGCTGATGGATGCGGGCAGCACAAGACCGGTCATCGTGGAAAGCCTTGGGGGAGGCCTTTATCCAGCAGTGAACATCTATAGGCTGAAGAAGAAGGTGTTACGCTATTAGGGTGCAGGTCAAACACGCCAGTGGTATCTCCTAAGAACATAACATAATCAGCCTATAATCTTCTCACTATTGGGACATAGGCCTTCTCTCGGTGAGAAGGAGTGGGCCGCAACCTACCACGCTTGCCCAGTGCGGGTTGGTAGATGTCACATGTCTTCGAAGTTATTGGCTCTAGGACATGTCGGTTTCCTCACGATGTATTCCTTCACCGTTTTGAGAGCAGTGGTGATGAAATAATTTACAAAATGTAAGGCGTCTGACGGGATTCAAACCTGTAAGTAAAGAAAAAGAAAAATTGTTTATTCCGCACAGATAGAACGCACATTACAGTAATAATACACTAAAATAATATTAAACACATAATAAAGAAAAAAAAGCAAAGAAATATAATTTACTAAAAAGCCGTACTCAAAATAAAACAATGTTTTTCTGATGTCATAACCCGGGTCAAAGACACACATGTTATTTGACAATTAGACATCGACAGTTTATAAAATCAAAACATCCACCTGTCACATTGACGTAGTATAAACGTCAATGTCAATGGTCTGTCTGTCACTCATGATGCGTCCGCGACCCCGAACTGAAGGCGCCCTAGAAAGTACTAGCATCGAAATTACTACATTTTACAAGTGTAAGACGCGGCCGATGATACTACTAAGTCACCGCTGCTCTTACTCTTATAACGCGTTTGACTAATATAAATAAACACTATCTCAAGGGTATCTTAGTTTACTCGAATAAATTTAAAAGTACATAGGAGCAACTCTCCTATTTTCCCGAAGCACAGACTCACGCCATTTTCTCAAAGCGTAAGTTTCTACTTACGCTTTGGCATATTAAAATTTTGGTGTTTCTACACCAAAATTTTAATATGCCTACTCCTTTTTCTTATACGTTAGGTCAAACACATGACCTTTGTACAGACCCCTAAAACATATAAATATTTTAAAATAAACATTTCAAGGGAATGTTAGAACACATAAGTACATTCAAAACTAAACACGAGCAAAGCTCTTATACTTGAAGGCTTATTGAAAGCACAATGCTCGAGCTAACAATACGCGTGGTTCCTTATTGTACTCCGGTCTGAGCTTTAAACGTATGTACGTCGTATCCGCCATCTTTTCTGCCCATTGTATTGTAGATTTATTTGAGTTATGATTTGGGTAGATGGGTGACTGATGGTTCATGTCTAGTTCAAGGATGTTACTGGTGATCTCAAAGACATTTGTATGCTGCACGCGTAGGATGACAACACAGAAACGGATTTTGTCGACGAAGTAATAGAGAAAATGTCAGATAGAGAAAATGACGGATAGAATATCTAATTCAGGAATTCGAATTTCAATTCTTATTAGAATACATAATAGGGCATTTGACTAAAACAAAACTAATTAGTCCGTCAGTCAGATTTCCAAAAAATACTAGACACGTATTTTTTCATTTAAAAAAAATGAAGACGACACAGCGCGTTGAAAACTCGTGTGATGTCACTGCAAGTTACACTTTTTAGCGGCCAGTGACGTCACCAGCCACCACTCCTGATCTTTGATGCCTTTTATATTTGTCAATTTTTATTGATTTGATAAAACAAAATATACGTGTGTAGTATTTTTTGGAAATCTGACTGACGGACTAATTAGTTTTTTTTAAGTCAAATACCCTATTCTATTACTTCGTATTACTACTAGACAAAAGTATTTACAAAGTAGAGAGAGCACCAATGCAACGTGTGTCGCAGGTCCGTGATCTAGGCGTGTATCTCACTCCAGACATTAACTTTCGCGAACACATCAATAAGATTTGTAATTAGGCAACAGAAACTTAGGTTTCGTATTGAGGCAGTCACAGGGTTTTACGAACATTACCACGTTCAAGGTATTGTATGAGGCACTAGTTAGAAGCCATCTTGAGCATAGTGCGGTAATTTGGGCACCGCATGAAATCAAATATAGTGGTACAGCGGTATAACGGGTACAGAACAAGTTTACAAGGCTTTTGTATTTTAAACTATATGGAGTGTATCCCTTCTACCCGTTGATGTACCCCACACTGTTTGTACTTGGGATGGTGGGGTATAATGAGCTCAGGGTTCGCCGAGAGTTCAGTCTTGCTGCATATGTAGTTAAGTTATTGCGCGGCGTAGCACATAACCCAGGAGTGCTACGTCAACCTAGAGGCGAAAGTACTCGCGTCATTGTACCGATGGCGCGAGGAAGAGCGGAAACGGGGCTCCAGTCCGGTGCAGCGGCAGATCGAGCTGCACCGAGAGGAGCTCCGTTAGGTCCTGGTGGCGGACTGGCGGCAGAGGCTTATACGCCCTACCGCCGGCCTCACTACCGTCGAGGCGATCCGGCCAGTACTCGACGACTGGCTCGGGAGAAGGCACGGCTCCCTGTCGTTCAGGGTGATGCAGGTGCTGTCGGGGCACGGCTGCTTCGGCAAGTACCTGAGTTGCTTAGGCAGGGAGCCGGACGCTCGGTGCCACCACTGCGTCCAATGCGGGGAGGACACGGCGCAGCACACGCTCTCCGAGTGTGTAGCTTGGGAGGAGCAGCGCCGTGTCCTCACAAATGAAGTAAGAGGCGACCTGACGCTGCCGGCAGTAGTGCGGAGGATGGTCGGTAGCGCAGAGTCGTGGGACGCAGTGGTGTCCTTCTGCGAGGACGTGATGTCGCAGAAGGAAGCAGCGGAACGGGAGAGGAAGATCTCAACTCCCTTCCAGGGCCGCAGAAGACGCACCGGGCGCCGAAGAAGGGCGGATAACGCCCTCTTCCGCCCCCCATGAATGGGTCCAGGGGTGAGGGACATGGGAAAGTCCCCGCCCCCTATTCGATGGACCCCGAGGCGGAGGCGCGCGCGAGTGTCGACGCACGCCCCTGAGGCGATGCACGGGGTAGTTTAACACCTCACTACCCCGTGCAGGAGACGGGGCCCGGACAGACCAGGCCAGCACGAAAGTGTGGGGCCGTGGAAGAATTTAGACTCCCGTGGCCTCACGCATTTGATCGTGATAGAAGAGACACCGGGGTGGTTTTAGTCAGTAAAAGTCTGACAGACCCCGTCGCCCAACCCAGGGCGTTATATGAGGATTTCCAACCCAAAAAAGGAGTGCTACGTCAGCTAGAGCTTCAAGTTCCGGACCGGTACGTGTAGAGGCGGCGACCCCCGCAACGGCTAAACGTGCCTGTGGCCAGAACCAACCTACTGGCGAAAGCACCCCTCACCCGTGCAATCCGTATGGTGAAGTCCATGATAGACTGGTCATTTTTTGTCTTCTTTGAGTCAACTCCAAGAGTTTTATTAATTGTTGTTACTTGTATTTAAGAATTAGTGTATGTAGGTATATAAAAGTATTAGTGGATAACTGCAATGTCGCATTAGGGTAAGACCTGTAAGGACAGTTGTAAACTGATAAATAAATAAATTGAGGAGGCGGATAGATTAGCGAAAATCGGGAGTTCAGAAGGACGAGAAATTTATGTAAAACCATTTTACTCAGAAATATTAACAAAATATAATAGGCAGTGTTATGATTTATGGAAGGAATATTTTAGTCAAAGATCATTGGAAAAGGGCATATGGTATAAAAATATCCAATGTGAGCCTCCTCGTATACCTTGGTTTACATATAGTCGTTTAAGTAGGAAAATGATAGAGTCAGAACAGGAAATATTCCATCAAACAATTTTGCTTTTTTAATGGGAAAAGTAGATTCTCCAAAATGTAATACGTGTGGAATAGTAGATGATGTATACCATAAGTTGATGGAATGTGTTCAGTTTAAGGCAGAGAGAGATTAATGGTTTCAACAATTTGATTTGAACAAATTACAGGTCGGAGTCATGAATTCAGTACTCTCGAACCCTAATAGTGAAGAAGCTTGTATTTTGCTTAAGCTATTATCAGTTAGGTTAATGTAATGATGTTGTGATATGCATAATTATGATAGTAATCGGACTGACATATACCTACTTGTGTATAAAAGTCCAAAAAAAAAATCAGAAAAAAAAAGAAAATAAATAAATTTTTGAGCCGCTCCATCGGTTCTACGAGCAATGTGTAGGTACTGCCCACTGCCACTTAATTTTACCGCTTTTTTTTATTTTAACTTTTTGTTTACCGGCACTGACTTACTGATACTTTCAGACTTTCTCTTATCTTATCAATTCATTCGTGTACCACCACACATTCCTCTTATCATTATCATCTCAGCTGCATGCAACTGCCTTTCATTCTTCCCTTCTGTGGCTTAATCTAAACTATAATTTAAACTGAATATCATTCAGGCCGTTAGTTCAATGGCCGCTGTTTAGTTAAAAGGCTAATTAAATCAGTGACTGCGACATATATGAGCTAGTAAATATTGTATTATAATTACGAGATGAATCGTCTTGCTGATCTCGGTAATAGTTTGATTTACCTTATACATTATGTACCGGCTAACGAGACTATTAGTACGCTCAAATATCTGCTGAACGTTGTCGTCGTAAGATTCCGTAATTGCCGTATTTGCTAGCTTATTGCTATTAATAGTTTGTATAATTAATTATTTGGATTTGCCAATGTTAAGGTATTACACCTCATTTAGGGATTAGGTAAAGTAAACTCTGTCGAATTGTTCTAAATTGATGATATTTCAAGTTAATACAAATGACAACTTTATGTACATAGTTATTAATTTAATTTTAGAGTACCTATTTTGAAATAGTTATAAAAAAATGCTTAACGTTATAGCGAGGACAGCAATTACCCTAATTGCGTAAACACACTGTCAATAGCAATGGCAGCTTCCGTGGCGTAGCGGTAGCTAACGTGGCCGCTGCGCAAGGAGGCGTGGCGTGGATCCCCGCGCAGTACAATTATTTGTATGCATGCATATGAATCTTTGCACTGGTCTGGTCGTGCCTCAGTAAGCACGTTAATCCTTAGTCCCGGTTGTCATATCAACATCTAAGAGCAGTCGTTACGGGTTGTTGGAGCCCTCAAAAGTCCAACAATTGGTCTAACTGCAAAGCTTCGATATTGCTTTCGGGTTGTGGAGGTCAGACCGGAGTCGCTTCACAGAAAGTATCGAAGTTTAGTCAAAAATCCGTAGTAAGACTGGTAAATTCCCCCAGACTAGACCGACAGAAAAAGTTGAAAAAAATTCGAATGCGACTGGGATTAACGCTGACATGATGATGATCACTATCAGTAGCAATGGGTTTCATTTTGACAAACAATATTCATTGTGTTATTTACGTTGTTGAGCAGGCACATTTTTCTAACATAGGGAGCGATGAATTAGCAATATGCTTTCAAATTATTCCAATTGTTAGTAATAGTTTGTTAGCCAATTAGGGTACTGAAGTTTATTATCTATATAATACTAATATATAAAGCTGAAGAGTTTGTTTGTTTGTATGTTTGTTTGTTTGTTCGCGCTAATCTCGGGAACTACTGCTCCGATTTGAAAAATTCTTTTGCGTTGGATAGTCCATTAATCCAGGAAGGCTTTAGGCTATATAACACCACGCTGCGACCAATAGGAGCGGAGCATAACTAACTCCACGCGTACGAA
Organism: Sesamia nonagrioides; assembly: GCA_017933935.1. Lineage (NCBI taxonomy): Eukaryota > Metazoa > Arthropoda > Insecta > Lepidoptera > Noctuidae > Sesamia > Sesamia nonagrioides. The sequence goes on from JADWQK010002101.1 coordinate 15,574, forward strand.
GTCGCTGGCGGCCGCTAGTGTAGAATATAAGATATTCTTCATGATTTTATATTGTTTACTGTAAGCACATATTATCATCATGGTGTAGGCACATCTCATCTATGTATGTCACACGTACCGGTATTCCCAAATGTTCACGTAGCTATAATTATTATTATTTTTTTTAATAGTTATAAACTAGTGCTTGACTGCAATCCCGCCTGATGGTAAGCAGTGATGCAATCGTTGATGGTAAAGCGCACTAGCTTATTAAGCCTATTCACTCCAAAAAACTGAGTGAATAGGAAGGAAGACGGCAGTTGAGCGAGGTGATGCAATGTTTAACCCAAAAACACGACCAACGATGCTGCGCCAGAGGATGATCTGGAGACCCTCCTCGACCAAACTCCCGACACAACAACATTAGGCACATCGTACCCGGCACACATCGCAAAACAACTGCTCAGAATCGTCCACCGTACGGCTTCACCAGAAATCATGCCGGAACACGACGAATCGCTTGACGGCAAGACTTTGTCTGGTGGGTGGTAACTTATGCCGGCGGCTGATGTTGTTGCCTACCACCATATGATATAATTTCATGAATCTTGTTTACTTGTAATAACTACTTATTTTATTCGAATCATCAAAATTTCCGTTTTATGTGTGCAATATGCATTTGATCACACAATATTAATAATGTAGTATGTAGTATCTGTATTAGTATATAAAGCTGAAGAGTTTATTTGTTTGATTGTTTGTTTGAACGCGCCAATCTCAGGAACTACTGCACCGATTTGAAAAATTCTTTTTGCGTTGGATAGCCCATTAATCCAGGAAGGGTTTAGGCTATATTATCACGCTGCAACCCAAAGGAGCGGAGCATATAAAAAAAAAACATATATCGTAACCTACGGGGGTGAGACCGCGCGGCGCAGCTAGTGTAGTATAAATAGCCTTAAGTTTATACAATAATCGAGCATTACTGAACACGCAATCGTGTCGTGTCACTACATTTAAATTTCTCGCAAATGAGGTGTTATTGTAGATTAAGAGGATATTAAAATCATTGCTTCAATCATTTTAGTAACGTTCTAGAATAGGTATCGTCTAAGATTCTTCCTGAAGCATCCCAGATTACAAAGGAATTAGTAGACATCTTCTAGAAAAAAATACAATAAGTACCAACAAAATAACTACCACGTGGACTTTTGATATGGCTAGAATGCCTCGAGGCACACTCCGTAGAAGATTACGGGACGAGCTTGAGGCTAAACGGTCAGTGCTTTATTGTAGCCATGGATCGTAAGAGTTTATGGTGAGAGAGAGGTTTTAGCTTAGCAGTGGGATGATGAGAACGGACCTTGAAACGGTCGGGACGTCCTAGGTCCTAGAAAGTCCTTTCCCTATGGCACTATAATTATGTCCTCCTAGGACTTTAGAGGACAAATAGTGACCTTATCGGTGAAGTTCTTCAAACTGGTCAGGCGCGTAGTACTCGTATTCGGCGTACGTGCATGACCTGGGGGTAATTCTTATATAACTGACTGTCGCAATATTTCTTAGTAATTGCTATTCTTGACGTTCGTAGCTAAACACTGATAACGTGTCGACTGAAACTGTAGCGGATACTTTTGCCATTTTACGCATAATTTATGTACTTTGTTCTCGTCGCCAACTGTTATTAATGGGGAGGTGGATAAGAAATAACAATCAAAAACAAGATGACACTTCACTTTTATTTAAACTGAAACGTCAGCAGCAGGTTACTGATGATGTAAATAGCGCGATCTCCAAAGTAGTCCATTGGTTTAATGTTAATAATTTACTCTTAAACGAGAAAAAAACTAAATGCATTAAGTTTACTCTACCTCACGTTAGGCAGGTGGAAACTAAAGTGTTGATAAAGGGCGAAGAATTGAAATCTGAAGACAGCACAGTATTCTTGGGTATAACTCTGGATGCTAAGCTTCAATGGGGTCCACATATAGAAAAATTGTCAAAAAAATAAGTTCTGCTGCATACGCAGTTAGAACAATTCGTAATTTGACTGATGTTGAGACGGCCCGTTTAGTGTACTTTGGCTATTTCCATAGCGTAATGTCGTACGGCATTCTGTTGTGGGGAAATGCTGCCGATATTCAAACAATATTTGTTTTGCAGAAACGAGCTGTTCGTGCAATTTATAAATTAAGTCCGAGACACTCTCTCAGAGAAAAATTTAAAGAGATTAATGTACTGACCGTGCTGTCTCAATATATTTATGAAAATCTTTTGTATGCTCATAAAAATATAAAATTGTTTAAAAAATACAGTGATGTCCATAATATAAATACTAGGAACAGGCACAAATTTATTGTACCTACAACAAGGCTCAAGAAAATAGGTGGCTCTTTCAGATGCCAATGTATACATTTTTACAATGGACTTCCAGAGGTGGTTCAAGATCTGAGCCTGAATAAATTCAAATCCTTCATTAAACGTAAGTTGTGTCAGAAAGCATTTTATAGTGTGAAGGATTATATTGAGGACAAAAAGGCTTGGGCTTGAGCTGCGTCCGATTTCTATACACTGATTGTTCTCTGATTTTTCCTCTTGTAGTTTTAATATGTAACTGTTAATGTTACTAATTCAAAGCCTGTATTACACACTATGTAGCCAAGCATATTGTACGTTACGGAATTGTATCGCTGACAGAGGTGTTCGGCACTTGTACAGCTACACAGGAGCTAAACTTTCCACAGATTCGGGAACACTGTTGGAGCTGCTGAACCTTGGACAAAACTATCTTAGCATTGTGTAGATTCAATTTCTTAGTATTGTATAATTGCATGGCAAACGTGTGAGCACAATGTACGAATGTGCTGTAAGGCATTTTTTTGTTGGGTTAGTCTTTTTTATTGACTTGATAGTGCTCTGGCTGTTGAGAGTATGTCATGCTCACTCAAATGTCTCGCTGATGGTGGCGTGTGTGTTGGGTCATTGGGTTCCCTTGAATATGGTTGAGCTGAATGATGCTGATCCATTCGTCATGTTCGTGAACGGACGCCGTCAGAGGGGACTGGTCATCTCTTAGCTGCCACGGCGTATTTTAATTTCTGAATTGATTTTTGTGTGTTTTCATAATGGACGCTCTCGGCGTACAATTTATTTCTGCATCGTTCTCACACGGTTGATTTCAACATGAATGATGTAATCAAATATTTGTAACAATAGCTTGAAAATTTAAAAGAGTGTCCATGGAGTTTTTGCCCGTTCTTCTCCATAGGTACCTACTCTTTGGAATGGGCGACTAGCTTCATCTTATTGACTGACCGACCTTCTGACAATTCAAAAGTGCCTGTAACTGGTTTATTTGAAATAAATGCTTTGATTTTGATTTTGATTTTGAATCGACACGTACAAGATCGTATATTGAACTGTCCCTGTGTGGCGAATTTATGTCATATCAGCTGTTGCCCGCGACTACGTCCGCGTGGACTTCAGAAAGAGCTAAGTTGATAATAAGCGCCTGTTAAAATAATGGGAGCAATATATACGTCCGCGTTTTCTTCCGTTTTCGCAAAGTTTTTTGTTACTGCTCTGCTCCCATTGGTCATAGCAGGATGTTATATAACCTATGTCCTTTCTCAGGCTCTAGACTATCTCTGTACCAAATTTAATTGCAATCGTTTCAGTAGTTTTGGCGTGAAAGCCGGACAGACAGACAGACAGACAGACAGAGATACTTTCGCATTTATAATATTAAGTATGGATAGGTAGTAGGTTCACAGTCCGATCTCAGTCCCAATTTGTCAAAAAATAAGAAACATACAGTAGATTATATTTCTAGGTTTCAATTAGCATACAACGTTTTTCTACACAAACAAAACCCCAAATAAAGCCCAGTTTACCATGAAAAAACGCACAACTACCCTCTAAATTTGAACCTAGCATAGACTGAAGAGCTTTTCAAATCGCAAGCACGTATGAAGCCTAACCACTTGCTGATAATAGGCCACGTCCAAACTGCGGTGAGCGCCACAGAACGAAAAAGTGCACAAAAAAATTCAATTCATATTTCTTGCTCAGTTTTGCGGTAGGTTTGGTACTGAAAGACCTCTCGTTACCTAGTTTTTCATACACTCCCTGTATATGAGAAACGCTGAAATAATTGTCAGTAGCGGTCACGTTTGTGCAAGACGAAACTGTCCCAAAGCAGAACGATGATTGTCAAGGATTTATTTGTAGCTACCCTCGCAGCTTCACTCGCGTAAGTTTCAATAGCACAAGCAGCTTATGCGTTAATTCTGGTGAGAAACTATCTGTGTGCCAATTTTCATCCAAATCTGTTTGTGGCGGCAATATGCTTACCATGAAAGATTTTAAAGAAGATTCAGTTAGCAATAGCTATTCCAAATACAGTCCACTCTATTGGAAACTATAAGCAAATATGCAATAGAATGATGCCTTCACAGTATATTTCTCTGATTAAGGTCCTAAAGTGGCGAATCCCTTACCTCCAACCTACAGATGCGGAGTTCGTCGACCACTAGAGTAGATCGCGAGAAGACGTACGTTGACTCAATTCACTGCAGACTCTCTAACTTTATTAATTTTGAATTTCGAGGCCTAAATTCCCCCTGTTACTTAAATTATATATATAAGGTTACTTAAATTTGGTGACGGAAAAAGATCGTGGCCATGACTTGCTAGCTTGCCAGTTCGAAAAGAAATGCGTTCGCTATGCCGCGCGGCGGTCAGCGGAAGGACGCACACTACTATAGTCGCGTTCGGTTTACTTTAAGTTTTCGGCATCGTTCACCACCGATAAACACAAAAATCGGAGGAAATATTCAACACTGTTCCTATTGTCTTTGCGTGAAAGAGTAAAAAACATCCAACCATTTATGGAAACTTTTACATTTATAGTTATTAGTATAGATAATAATTACATCGTAATAACTTTTACTATGATTATTTTACTACTGGCCATTAGGCCAGTAGTGTATTTATTTATTTATAGTTAATTAAAATGGTACAACACCAATTACATCAATTAACATAGAAGCAAACATAATTATACTTAAAACCGTAGTATCAGCGGTACCTATTTCGTTCAAAAATTTATTTATTTAAGCTTTCACAAACATTGCACAATGGCGGACTTAATGCCTTAGGCATTTTATACTAGTCTACCTTGAGGTGATGTAGAGACAAACACGGTAGGTGCAAATAAATTATAGTTAAAAGAGAGAAAAAAATAAGTATTAAAAATATTATAATAAATACATACATACAAAATATAAACAGTAGAGAGAGATAAAAAATTATAGACAGAGAAAAAATAAATAAATTATATGTGGGATCAATCTGTTAATTTTTTACGTAGATATTCCCGAGCTTTAACTTTCAATGTGTACCGACTTCTCAGCGAAATCATGAACAATACAATTAAGTATGTGTTAATTAAAGGCAGTTAAAGAATTTTATTCTTTGAAATATCTTGTACTTTTACATCATAGAAATGATCTACTTCGCTACTTTCAAAATAAAATTATTTCTCTTATGTCTACCAAAAGTAGACCCATAGATAATTAATTTTTATTTTGAATACGCACAGGAAATACAGATAGTGAAAAAAGAAGGAGCATTTAACAAAGTTACAGTTGAAGGACGAGAAACAATCTTACTACTTTTCGGAATGTATCCTTGGAGTGCACCGACCGCCTTCAGCTTTTAGGAGTTGAGATCTTATCGAACTTAAAATTTGGACGGTTCAATGGGTCCAAGGCCAAGGTGGCTGCCAGGTAACTTCACGTTATCGCAAAGGTCGGGTACTTCACACCAAGGCAGCTTCTAATGTTGTACTATCAAGACCAAAAGTCGAGTTACAATCTCACAAAACTATGGCCAAGCAATACTAGTTGTAGTTACGACCTTCTTCTATAGTAAAGTTTGATACACACTCATATACTTTGACAACTTGCTGCCCGCTTATGGTTGTTAGGTACTACTTTCTAATTTCAACGTTCACAGTATGTGTCTCGATGGCCTAGCGGACCTCGCCTTGATAGGCATTCAAGGTGGTTCGAGTTCAGATCTAGTAACTTACAAAATATTTTTAAAATGTTTATTGGTGAGTTATGAATGTTGACAGCAAAAATATGTAAAAATACCGATCCGCAACTTAAAGATACTTTCTTTTAAGATCTTTTCTATATTAGAGTCATTATAAAAAAATGACGGTAGATTTTAAAGAAACTGAATCACTAGTTCACAAAAAATATTCCACTACCTACAATAACCATTATTAGCTACAATAACTTAAATAATATTACTTAGCTGTTGTTGTTTGGTGAACATTATAGTTACAAGTTTGTATTATTAGTTTTACTTTTTTAATCAATATGCAGGCATATGCAGCAATATATCTCAAATATCATATGAAACCGGGTTTTGTGTAAGTTGTTTTTATTATTATTTGGGTGATGTGCAAACCAATCGCTTGTTGCAAGTGTGTAATAAAATTGTTATTGTTTTACAGAAATACTGTAAGCCAGGTGAAGAGGTTGGAGGACGAAGGTAGCTGTCGAGACAAGTGAAACGAAACGACAATATTTACCGTTGAATAAACCTTTAAATTGTGCGAAGAAGGGAGGTTGCATTTGTGGTTTAAAAATAAACTGGCGAGACAAGTGGAGACTCATCGAGCTAAAAAAAAAAAAAAATCAATTTATAACAATCACAGTGCAGAAGTGTCCTACAGAGTGTTTTAAATATATACCATTATATATCTTAACCCCTTATTACATGAATTTTATTTTGATCAAGTTTTGATCATCATCATCTCAGCGTTCATCACAGTTGCATTCGAAGCTTTTCAGCTTTGGAGTCTGGGGTCCGCTTTACCAGTCTAACTGCTAATCATCATCTCAGTGTTAAATTCCAGACGCACCTGATGTTTTTTTCAGCTTTTGGAGTCTGGGGTCCCCTTTACCAGTCTAACTGCTGATTTGGCTAAACTTCGATATCACCCGTGAAGCGACTGCCGTCTGACCTCCACAACCCGAAGGAAATATCGAATATAAGTAGTTATATTTTTTGTACCGTTTTTATATTGTAGACAAAATAAAAAATAAAATAAAAAGGTTTATTATTGGAAGATAAACATATGAATAGATGAAAGGAGAAACGATGATAGCTGCAAAAGTTAAAACTGTGTCGCAGCTATTAACGCCCGTTTTAACATTAAGAAAATTTTTGTTCCAGATATAAAGAACATTAAAAACTAAAGGTTTAAAAATAAAATATAATATAAAATAAAAATAATGGCAAGCAGATGTGTATTTTGAACAGATGTAGGGTGAAAGTGTGGGTGTATGAAAGTGCATGTGAGAAGCTGTATGTATATGCGTATGGGAGTGTGCGTGTGTGTATGTATGTAAGTGTGGGGAGAGTTTGTATGAGGGTGTGGGGTGTGATGGTGTGGGGTGTGAGTGTGTGTGGATGTACGAGTGTCTTGTTTAACTGATTATACTTCTACGATCTTCTCTGTTTCGTCATATGAAAGGGTTTTCAACCACTCGGGCAACTTCCTCTTTAACTCCATTCTTGTTAAGCTATAAATTGATATCTACTATTAAAGTTTTAGAGAGAATAGTTATTTATGCCACTGTCAAGACTGTGTAGCTATTGTACGAGTATTACAATAGCTGTTTGCGACAGTGGCATAGAAAAGTTTTTCTACGACCTTGAAATAAATGCAGATAGAAGTTAACAATGGCGCGAATATAGCACAGCGCGCGCAATGTTGTTATAATTCCACAAATGAAAGGCAAATGCAATTCATCCATACAGCCTAATAACCTGCGATGTTTAGTCGTGACGCAAATACGCGCGCTTTTTGGCATAATCATATGTTGATTTCTTTATGTCATAGCCATAAAAATAATTAAAAGTTTCATTGTAGTACGGTTTACCTGTGTGGAAATGGTCATTGTAAGACGACTTGGCAGGAATGTGTACTATTGAGATATGACTTATGGTTTTGTATTAAGCAAATTACCAAATGGTCGTAGAAACACTGTATTTACTTATCTCATACTATTGTATAAATAAATGTATTTTCTTTCAAAAGGCACACTCCATATTCGATGCAGTGTCGTAACCATTTATTCCACTAAAAGAATGATAGCTGTGACTTGAATATTATATAATTGCCAATTTTTTGTTGATTAATAGTTATCTTGCTAAAGAATCTGTTTCCCAGACTGTACATCGATAGCATGGCACATATTTTGATCAGGTTTAAACCACCTATATGGTTATTGAATTATGCACTTAACCATTATAGAAATGCAGTTCTTAATTTAAATATGACAGCTTAGTGCTTTCTCTCTTTCTTTATTTTTTCGCTTCGCACGGTTGTGCATTTAGCCAATGTCAAAAATTATGAATTATTCATGTAGAAAAAGACGGCCGCGTGACCCGTCTTACGAGGGAGGTTTGGGACAAAGTCATGATGTGGCCACTATGCTGCGATATTTCACTGTTTACTACATAAATCAAGCACTTTTATTTAGTAAACAACACTATGAATAATTTTAAAAGTCCAATGAAAAACGAGCGTGACACTCAGTCTGACATTCCCGTCAAAACTCCGACAGCCTAGTTCGGTACTAAGTTGTCAGTTTTGTATGAAGAACTTTAAATTGATCTCAGTAAAGTTCGAAATACAAGTACTAACCCAAAGAAGTCCAAAACTGAAGTTAGATCTCGTTTTGTGAAAAGGGGATAATTGTTTTTTCTCCCTCGTTTATCTGATTCTTCAGCTTTTATGTGGTAGGTACTGTTACGGGCTAGGGGTGCTTTTCGCCGGTTAAGGGTTACGAAGTTTATTAGCAACGAAGGTACAGACGATCGTAGGCAATGACAAGTAGAATGTCGCTGACGTTGCACCGAAGTCTTCCCTTATGTCCACGAAGTCCGTGTTGTAAACACACAATAACAGTACAGATGTTACTCCACGTAGTACTCACAGTTCTCGTTGCAGTTGTCGCAGTAGGTATTCTCGAAGATCGCTTCTTAACTGTCGCTGTTTTCGTATCGCTAGTCGAGTGTAGACTGACTCTGCGTCGGCGTCGCGGCGCTTTATATAGGCCAGCTGATCGAACATTCCAGAATCCTCTAGGCGTAATAATAATACTGCATAACTTCGAGGTCACCGGCCAAGTACCTACGGTAATTCCCGGAAACGGGTTTCTAGAAATTTCGATGTCGACACTTTGTTGACAAAACTGTTGAGACCTGTACCATTCGATAGGCCGTCCTAAGTCTAGTAATGCGTTTTATTATTGTACCTAGGAAATGTCTAGATCTGGAGCGAAATAGGGCTTAAAAGTGACACACTGCATGTCACGCGATATTGAACCTTATGCCATCGACATAAGGTCCATTCGTAACATTGCCCCCTTCTTAGTCATGCTCGTCCCGAGCATGATTTGATCCATAATAGCGAGCTAGGCGGTCTACGTGTACGACCTTCAGCTTCCCTCTAGGTCCTTTCTTAATCCGGTAGGTGACATCGTTTATTCTGGTTACTATCGTGTACGGACCCTCCCATTTGGCTTGGAACTTTGGACTCTTTCCTTTTCTTCTAATGGGATTATGTAACCATACCAAAGTTCCCTCTTCAAATCCGGGCACGTTAGCTTTGCGGTCGTATCGGATCTTCATCTTCTCACTGGTTTTCAGACCATTCTCTCTCACTAGCTCATGTATTCCATCTAATTTATGCCGCAGGTCGGCCACATAGTCGACGGCTAGGATAGGAGTATCGGGGGGTGTTCCGGTTAATGCATCTATTGGTAGTCTAATTTCTCGGCCGAAGTTGATTTTCGCCGGTGTGCAATTTGTGCTATCGTGTATTGCTGAGCGGTATGACATTAAAAAGAGTGGAATGTATTGTCCCAATCCCTTTGATGTTCTTCCAATAATTTGGCCAAATGATTCTCCAACGTCTGATTGAATCTTTCGACCATTCCATCTGACTGTGGGTGGTACGGTGTTGTACGAGTCTTATGTATCCCGAGTAGTTGGCAAACCTCTTGAAATAGCGAAGACTCGAAGTTTCTACCCTGGTCAGAGTGTAACTCCAAGGGAACGCCAAATCGACAGAACACCTCGTGAACTAGCTTTTTGGCGACTGTATGAGCTTCCTGGTTAGGTACTGCAAAATCTTCTGGCCATTTGCTGAAATAGTCTTGCAGGGCGATGATATACCTATTCCCTTCTTCAGTAACAGGGAATGGCCCAGCTATATCGACAGCAACTCTTTCCCATGGTGCACCAACATTGAACACTTTCAGCCGACCTCTGGCTCTCGTTTGCGGTCCCTTTACTGAGGAGCAGGCTGCACATTTTCTACACCAGTCCTCTACGTCTTCGCGGCAATGCACCCAATAGAATCTTTTTCTCACCTTCTCCAGGGTTTTCTTTACGACTTTATCACCGGGAACAACTATCTGTAAGGTGACCTCCTGTCCACTGGGTGATTCCCATTTCCTTTTGAGAACTCCATTATCAATTATCAGGCTGTCCCATTGGGCCCAGTAACTTTTTGCTGCTGGGCTAAGCGCTGATATTTCACTCCAAGCGGGCCTCTGGCCACGTTGTTTCCATTCGATTACTGTCTTCAAGTCACTATCTTCCTTTTGTGCGTCTTCCAATGATTGATTATCCCAGTCTTCGTCCAAAGCATTCACCTGGATAATCCTTACGTTCTCTTTCTTTTCCTGTTTGGTACAATGTCGGCAAGATTCTTCGCATGGTCGTCTAGACAAAGCATCAGCATTATTGTGTGACTTGCCTTTCCGATGTTCAGTGACAAAGTCAAATTCTTGCAGCTGCTCTATCCACCTTGCTACTTGTCCTTCAGGGTCTTTGAACTGGAGGAGCCACTGTAAGGCAGCGTGATCGGTACGAAGTGTAAACTGCCTCCCAATCAAATATTTCTTGAAGTGTTGTAAGGTCTTAACAACGGCTAGAAGTTCTCGGCGGGTAACACAATAATTTCTTTCTGGCTTGGAAAGGCATTTGCTGAAATATGCGATAACGACCTGCCTATCTCCTTGTGTTTGAGAGAGAACTCCTCCAATACCCACATTGCTGGCATCTGTGTCTACCAAAAATCGGCCTTCCCTACTAGGGTAACCTAGTACAGGAGCCTCACACAAGTGAGTTTTCAGTAGAGCAAATGCCTGTTCGCAGTCAGAGTTCCATTCAAATAGACACTTTTCCTCTGTTAAACGATGCAACGGTTTCGCTAACTCGGAGAAGTTCTTCACAAACCGACGGTAATATGCACACAGACCCAAGAAAGAGCGTACCTCAGTTTTATTACGAGGGGTAGGCCACTTCGACACGGCTTTTATTTTTTCAGGGTCTGTTCGCATTCCTTGCGCCGAAATAAAGTGTCCCAAGTATCCAACTTCTTTCTGGAATAGTGTACACTTACTAGGACTGAGTTTTAAATTCGCTTCACGCAGTTTCTGGAACACTTTCTCCAAATTGCGTAGGTGTTCTGCGAAGTTTCGTCCCATAATAATGATGTCATCCAAATAGACCAGGCATGCATCACCAAGCAACCCCACCAAGATGCGCTCCATTAGGCGCTCGAATGTAGCTGGAGCATTGCACAGTCCAAAAGGCATGACATTGAATTGCCATAGACCGTTTCCAGAGCCAGTGGTGAAAGCGGTCTTTTCCTTATCCTGCTGACAGATTTCCACTTGCCAGTATCCACTTTTGAGGTCAACCGTGGAGAACCATTTCATGCCACTTAGCAAGTCTAAATTGTCATCTATACGTGGCAGAGGATAACTATCCTTTTTCGTGGCATCATTCAACATCCTGTAGTCAACGCAAAACCTTGTACTGCCATCCTTTTTCTTGACTAGGACAACTGGAGATGACCAAGGGCTGGTGGATGCTTCTATAATCCGGTTTTTCTCCATATCTCTTAACATTTCCGTGACTTCCTGTTCTCTTGCAAAGGGGATACGACGTGGTCTCTGTCTTATCGGCTGTGTATTACCCGTATCTATATGGTGTTTGACGAGCCCGGTCCTTCCCACGTCACCGTCGGTCTTCGAGAAGATGTCATGGAAGTTATGCAGCAGTTGCTTAACTTTGTGACTTTCGAACTTGTTTAAATTACCCTTACAATTTTCGAATAGTGTCGATACATGTTCCTGCCACTTCTTATCACGTCCCTTTTCGTGCGCCTCTGTTTTTCTCAAAGACGCTACATGATCGCACACACCCACCATGCAATTCTTTTCAAGAATTATTTCTTTGTTACTAACGTTGATAATTCGTACTTTTGGTTTATCGGAAATCATCATCAGTGTCCTTGCTGTTATCCAGTCTGGGTGATCTCCAGAATCTTCTATTATAATGCAACGTTTACGGCATCCTATTGGTGATAGTCTAATATTTACTAAGGTTTCTGATCTTGGTGGTAATATCGTTCTCCTTAAACAGTACACTGACCCTTGTTTTCCACCTTGAAGAAATACTTCTTGTTCTGGAAAACTCAATACTCCTTTTGCTACATTAAGGACGCACTGCTGTTTCTTCAAAAAGTCCAGTCCTATTATGCAATCATCTGTAATATTTGCTATTAAGACAGGGTGCGTGAATGTCTTATCACCCATTTTCAAGGACACGTTCGTTTCACCAAGGACGAGTACTGGTTGGCCGGTGGCGGTTTGTAATCGGCATTGTGAAGATCCTCTTTTCCAAACTATGGTCCGAGGAAATAGCTCCGGTCGTGCAATGGTTCTTGATGCACCAGTATCCAATGTGAAACTGCAGGATTTACCATTCAGTTCTCCTTCTATAATGAGACTGTTTCCGTCACCCACTTGTGATACTGTTATAATGGGGGCTACATGTCGACCAGCCAGTACTTGCCCCATAGCCCTGGCTGTTCCTAGTTTAAATTCTCGGCTTCCACCTGTGTCCCAGAAGTGCTTCTTCCCTTAGCCTTCCTGGGACAATTGATCCGAATATGCCCTTTTTCACCGCACTCATAGCATGTTGGCCCTCGGGGTTTCATTTGTGCGATTACCTCACGAATGCGGTGGTGTGGTCGGCCGTCTTGGCGTACTGCTTCCACCTCCAGAGCGTGTGTCAAGGCTGCCTTCAGAGTCTGATGGTGCCCCAGACGAACCGCAGCCCTGACTTCCGCATTTCGAATTCCATCAGTAAAAGCTTGCACCGTAGTAGCATCAATTGCTCCCGGCGTTGAAGCATACGCCCTCCGAACAATACGTTCTATTTCCGATGCCCATTGTTGCAAACCTTTACTGCTTTTCTGTGTGCGGTCGCGGAGTTCAGCCCTGTAGACATGTTCCAGGTGTTTTTCTCCATATCTAGACTCCAACGCTTCTAACAGACAGGCTAGGGTATTGCAATCGCCGGAAATATTTTCGAGGATTTGGACCGCCTCACCCCGCAGAGCAAGCGTAAGGGCGGTTACAGCTTGATCGTCGTCCCAATTGTTGCCTTTTGCGACTTTTTCAAATTGTAGACGGAAGGCCACCCATGACGTTGTTCCATCAAAATGAGGTACCTTGAAAGTCGGCAAAGCACTGGGTACCGGTACCACACCTTTAATAACGCCTTTTTGTACCTTCTCCTGCAAAAATTCTACTTCCTTCCCAAACTCCATGATGGTACTGTTTAATTTCTCCATACGCGCATCTTGTTTGTCTATGCGCGTATCTTGCTGGTCCATACGCGTATCTTGTTTGTCTATGCGCGTGTCTTGCTGGTCCAGACGGGCATCTTGTTGGGCTGTTTTTATTCTAAGTTCATTGACCTCTTCGTTGGTCTTTTTCCACTTTTCATTTAATTGTAATACCAGTTGCTGGGATTCCTTTATTTGTGACTGGGTTACTGCCTGGGAATGTTTTATTTGAGCCTGGGTTTCTGCCTGGGATTTATCTATTTTTGCCTGGGTTTTTTCTATTTGTGCCTGGGTTGCTGCCTGGGATTGTTCTATACTCAGCTATATTTGCGCCGTCAAGTGAGCCAGTAACGCCGAAAAATCGGATCCGCTGGCTCCGGGAATAGTGGTGGTAGTAGGCGCACTCACATTCGTCGGAGTTACGACGGCCGCATCTACTCCGGGTGCAGGGACACCAACCGATTCTTCCTCTTGACGCGCCAAATCCATCGCTGCTTGACGTCGCGTGCGAACCCTTTCGTCTTCCCTTGGCGTGACCGGCATGCCGCTTCTGACACCAATTGTTACGGGCTAGGGGTGCTTTTCGCCGGTTAAGGGTTACGAAGTTTATTAGCAACGAAGGTACAGACGATCGTAGGCAATGACAAGTAGAATGTCGCTGACGTTGCACCGAAGTCTTCCCTTATGTCCACGAAGTCCGTGTTGTAAACACACAATAACAGTACAGATGTTACTCCACGTAGTACTCACAGTTCTCATTGCAGTTGTCGCAGTAGGTATTCTCGAAGATCGCTTCTTAACTGTCGCTGTTTTCGTATCGCTAGTCGAGTGTAGACTGACTCTGCGTCGGCGTCGCGGCGCTTTATATAGGCCAGCTGATCGAACATTCCAGATTCCTCTAGACGTAATAATAATAGCACATAACTTCGAGGTCACTCGGAAGTACCTACGGTAATTCCCGGAAACGGGTTTCTAGAAATTTCGATGTCGACACTTTGTTGACAAAACTGTTGAGACTTGTACCATTCGATAGGCCGTCCTAAGTCTAGCAATGCGTTTTATTATTGTACCTAGGAAATGTCTAGATCTAGCGAAAAAGGGCTTAAAAGTGACACACTGCATGTCACGCGATATTGAACCTTATGCCATCGACATAAGGTCCATTCGTAACAGTACCTACACCTTTTGCGGTCAAAAAAAGGTCTTACTCTTTGTCTGTAAGTTTAACACTTGTTTTTGTTTATATACAGCCTTTGTATTTGTTTGTCCATTTATACTTTCATCCAAACTATAAACGCGAAAGTAACTCGGTATGTTATTACCTGAACTGATTATGATTAAGTTTGGCACGAAGTTACACGATGGGCTGGGTAAGGTAGTAGGTTTCCATGGAATAATTTGAAATTGTAATGTTATGTACATATTCAGATATACTTACACTTATTATTTATACTCATATTCATACTTATATATGTATCATTCATTTCCACGGTCCATAATATGCTTTCCATTATTATGAGGCTCTGTTTTGATCATATTCCACTACACCAGGACTCATTTTTCTGTTTACAGACTCAGTCCTCAACTTTACGCCTAAGTTTCGGCGACTTATTGACCCCTTAGCGTAGGAAGCCGTACCTATGCAGGACTGTATCACTTTTTCCTATCAAACACTGCACTTTTTAATTTAATACCATTTATATTTACATTGTTACAGAACATTTTCATTATTTTGACATTTTTGACAACATTGTTGATGATGTATCTATGACAACCTTCTCATCAAAATTCTTGTTGGTCTGCTATTTTTATTTTATAATTGTTATTCGAACTCTTTTATGGTAAAATTATTTACCGTTCCTCGTCCATATTTTCGAATATTTTAAATTTCGACCTCCAACCGTTCTCCGAGGTTTCTTTAGAAATCATCGCAGAGCAGTGGTCAGTCGAGCTCTGGCTTCCAAACAAGCCTCTTAAAAGTAGGTCTCCAGTAAACGCTGCCTCGAGAGCCCTTCTAGGGTGTTTCCTGCTGTGCCAGTCTCTATATAACTGGTGCGCCTGGAGCTGCCTGGCCCTTTGCCGCCGGAGCCCTCGACTGCTGCCGGCCTTGTGACGCCGGGGCAGTCCCTCTTCTGTAGCTGCCGCCGGTCTACCAGGGCCGTTCTTCTGTAGCTGCCGCCGGTCTACCAGGGCCGTTCTTCTGTAGCTGCCGCCGGTCTACCAGGGCCGTTCTTCTGTAGCTGACGCCGGTCCACCAGGGCCGCTCCTCCGTAGCTGCCGCCGGTCCACCAGGGCCGCTCCTCTGCAGCTGCCGCCGGTCCACCAGGGCCGCTCGTCCGTTGCTGTCGCCGGTCCACCAGGGCCGCTCGTCCGTTGCTGTCGCCGGTCCACCAGGGCCGCTCGTCCGTTGCTGTCGCCGGTCCACCAGGGCCGCTCGTCCGTTGCTGTCGCCGGTCCACCAGGGCCGCTCGTCCGTTGCTGTCGCCGGTCCACCAGGGCCGCTCGTCCGTTGCTGTCGCCGGTCCACCAGGGCCGCTCGTCTGTTGCTGTCGCCGGTCCGCCAGGGCCGCTCGTCTGTTGCTGTCGCCGGTCCGCCAGGGCCGCTTCTCCGTAACTGCCGCCGGTCCACCAGGGGCCGCCCTTCACCATCACCCATCAATCATTCATCTACATTATTCATTTTTATACTTCCATCTTGTCTTTTCTGTATACTTAATAAATACTGTCTCCCTCTAAAGTCTTTTCTTGTCGTTACTCGACAAAATGATGTGATCATCTGGGACATTCAGACATTTAGTTCGACTACCAAGCTTACAGTAATATCCATTATAACGGGCAATAGACATTACCAATCAACACAGAAATTTTAATAATGCTTAATGATTTCAGTGCCCATTATAATTAAGCATACCCGTTCCATCATCATACGACCCGTCGTACGGCGACTATCCACCCTTACGTTGTTAACACCACTACGATCCGGACGAAGCGTTTCGCCTCCTCCTTTATACCGCGTACATCGAGGGACTGGAACAATTTACCGGCGGCGGTGTTTCCGTCGGACTACAATTTGAGTGTCTTCAAGGCTAGAGTGAATAGGCTCTTAATAAACTAGTGCACTTTACCGATTGCGTCACTACAGTGATTACCATCAGGCGGGATTGCGGTAAAGCGCTAGTTTATAAATTATATAAAAAAAAACATTATTTTTTGTTTATGCGAAATCCGAAACACTTGTCCAGTATTTTTAAGTAAAGAATCATGTTCAAAATTACATTGGTTGTCCCAACAAAAATATGGTCAAAGCTCCGCGGTCCGTTGACCTCGGGCGTCAGCTGTTGCGCGCGCGAGTACTATGATCTGTCATAAAGCTGCGGCCGCGCGCTCAGTATCCACACGGCAACAATTTCTAAATGTATTTGGGAAAAAATATAACATGGTGTAAAAATGATTGTAATTGATTCAGTTGCTTATTCTGAACAAACTATATTCAGGCTTCGCATAAACAAAAAATAACGTTGTATATAGATAGAATAGTAGTTTATGATACTGCTAAATAATGAGGGGTAGGTATTAAGCACGAGTGTGAGTTTAAAAAACGAGCGAAGCGAGTTTTTTAATAGTATCACACGAGTGTGTAATACATAATTAAGTACAGTTTCATACACTACTTTATCTAATCTCAGTGCGTCTAACGCCAACGCAACACAATTCCATTTATTCAGTTTCATAATTGTAATTTACAAAATGTTAACACTACTGCACCCTGCATCACAGCGCATGCGCCAAAGCGCGCACAGCCACAGATAAAAAATGAAATAGTACTGTCTACATTGATATAATATTAAACAGATATGATATTTTGTATTTCAAGCTTCAAGTTCAATGCGCCTTATCTACCTTATTACCTGTGACTTATCTACCTTAGTTTAATATTATATCAATGGCTGTCTATGGTTTGTACCGTAATGAATGTTTTTTTTTTATTATAACATTATTTTCTTAGAGAAATAATGTTATAATTTATAATTTTTTAATTTCCTTTCGATATACTATTGGTAAAGTACGTCAATATAAACTTCTTTTTGGTTTTATATTTTTATTTTTTTGATATGAGAGTAGATAAATTCCTTTATGTTACCTTTCGTTATATGTATTATTACATATATAACATACACCGTTGTCATTACGAACTGGTAATTCCACAGAGAAGAAAACAAGGTGATTTCGCACTATTGGAGGTAGCACATAAATGCCTCACTATCGGCCCTCCTGAACGAGCCTCCCGAATGGCTAACCAGTACGGCTACCTATTTTGCAATGTAAATACAGATGTGCCCGCGTAAAAAATCGCTCGCGTGGTTTCTATCAACCAGTACCATAGACCCCCCTCTACACAAACTTTCAACAGTTTTAAGCCTCCATATCGTGTATCAGAGATCAGCTGAGACTGGCCAGGTATGTGTCAATTCTACCTTTTCAATGTGGATAAAAGATTGTGAAGAAGGCAGAATAGGAACAACGTTGATAGTTTTTTTCGACAGTACTAATGTTAGCAACTGACATGCGACTGAATTTTTCTAGCATATTTCAGTATAATATACAGAATAATATAATAATTATGTGCGTAGGGGACATACGCTATGAAACGGACATTTAACTTTGTGGTATGTTACATAGTGTACTTAAAAACTTAGAAACTGGTTAACTGTCCTTAAGGAATTCAGAGGTTCTTCATCATCATCATTAACCTTTATATCGTCCACTGCTGGGTACAGGCCTCCTCTCATACACAGAAGGATTGAGCATAATAAATTATTAGGTACATACAATAATTGCTCAATGCAGGTTGGCTATTGGGTATTTATACTATCAGTAATACACAATATTGTAATACACAATAATGTCCGTTTCATGACTCGGGGAGCATTGAATAGGCACATACTACGCAAGGTTTCAAAAATTCTATGCTTTTACGCAATATTTAATAACAAAAAAAAAATATAATTATATTGTTAAGTGAAAACGAAGTTATAGCATCTATATGCTATGTCATCATCATCATCCCAGCGTTAATCCCAGTCGCATCGGAAGCCTTTTCAGCTTTGGAGTCTGGGGTCCGCTTTACCAGTCCAACTGCTGATATGGCTAAACTTCGACATTTTCCGTGAAGCGACTGCCATCTGGCCTCCACAACCCGAAGGCGACATCGAAGCATTGCAGTTAGACCAATTGTTGGACTTTTGAGGGCTCCAACAACCCGTAACGACTGCCACTAGATGTTCGTATGGCAACCAGGACCAACGGCTTAACGTGCTTTCCGAGGCACGACCAGACCAGTGCAAATATTCATATTCATGCATACAAATACTTGCACTGTGCGGGGATCGAACCCGCGCCTCCTTGCGAAGCGGAGGCGCGTCCGCTACTGCTACGCCACGGAGGCCGTCAATGTAAATGTATATGCTATGTATCTTTTCTAAATAATAAGCACTTTCTAAGTATATCTTGGACACCAATGACTGATTAAAAGCTTAAGGAAAACATCTTGAGGAAACCTGGACTTTAAGTCTAATATCGCCAACCCGCATTGAGCAAGCGTGGTGATTACGCTCAATCTTTCTCTGTATGACAGGAGACCTGTGCCCAGCAGTGGGACGATAAAAAAAAGGTTGATGATGATGATACTATCCACCTTGTGAACTTAAATAATTATCTCCAAGTATCTTTTATACTGCTGAGGTCGGTTTCTAGTGTAACTGAATATTATCTGAATTCCAGTGTACTTAATAATATATAAAGCGGCTGCCTATCTGAACTCGGCGAGGTAACTAAGGCCAGTACCTAACTGGGTTACGCCCACACCTAGCTGGGTCTAGTTACCTTCCCAAAGTAAATATCTTATCAGGATTTACGTATAAGTTGTAGTAATACAGCTCTGTAAACGTGGAACTATTATTGAAGTCAGTTTGCACGAGTTCACACACGTTAATAATACCGAGAAAGTTTTCTATTGTGTATATTTTGTGTATTACAAACATTATGTGGATAACTAGTTGCGCGCCGCGGTTTTACACGCATAAGTTTCGATACCGTGGGAATATGGGGATAAAGAGTATTCTATATGTTAATCATCATCATCTTCAAAGTCCTCTTTACCAGTCTAACTGCTGATTTTGGCTAATCTTGCATGCAATGCAAGATTAGCCAAATTAGATTAGCCAATGGCAAGCATTGCAGTTTGAGCAATTGCTGGAGTTTTGAGGGCTCTAAAAACCCGTAACGGCTGCCATTAGATGTTCGTATGGCAACCGCGACCAAGTATTCAATATTCAAGTATTCTACATAAACCCGGTTATATACCTACCACATGTGTGTTTCATCCAAAGTAGTTTTTGCGTGAAAAGGTAACACACGTTTATCCATCCATACTCACAAACTTCCGCTTTTATAATATTAACTAGTGGCGGCCCGCGACTTCGTTTGCGTGGAGTTAGTTATTTGAACATTTTATTTTAACCCCAAAATATACGGCATATTTTTTACATTTTCGTTATGATCTTCTCCTATTGGTCCTATTGGCCTTCCTGGATTAATGGGCTATCCAACGCAAAAAGAATTTTTCAAATCGGACCAGTAGTTCCTGGCATTAGCGCGTTCAAACAAACAAACTCTTCATCTTTATAGATATAGATAGGATTATCTGAAATTTAATATGTATTTGAATTGGAATGTCTAGATATTGTATTGTTCGCTATTTGTCAGCTTCTTTGTCCGCCTCATATTCCGTGTCTACACCATAATGAGAACTTCCGAGCAATATATATTTAATGCCAGCCTTTTAGGTTCTGGGCTGGGGGTTTATGAGTATCCACCAAACTACATTAGGCCTCCGTGGTGTATTATGGCTACTTCCTCTCACATAGAAGTCTGTTTTCCAAATATCAAATTTACCGTGATTAGGAACGCTGAATGAAGGTTACGAATAACTGTACATGAAAACAGTGGCCAGACTGAAGAGACAACCCAAGCTGATGAAAAACTGGGCTGGACGAGAGGAACACCTCAACCATATGAAAAACTGGGCCAGATTGGAGAGACACCCCAAATGAAAATATGGACCAGACTTGAGAAACACCCCAATTAAATGAAAAACTGAGCCGGATTTGAGAAACACAAAAATTAAATAAAAAAACTGGCCCCGACTGGAGAGACACCCCAATCAATTAAATATCAGTTTATCAATCTAAGGAGACACAGCATCCTAAAATTAGATTTTCGGAGATTAGATTCCTCGATTCCTCTTAGATTTCTCGGTGGTAAGGCATAACATCGGCTGCCGGCAGAAGTTACCACCCACCAGACAAAGTCTTGCCGCTAAACGGTCGTTGTGTTGCGGCATGATGTCTGGTGAAGCCGTACGTAGGGCGGGTCTTAGCAGTTGTGTTGCGATGTGTGCTGGGTATAATGCGCTGAACGTTGTGTCGGGTGGTTGGTCGCGGAGGTCTCCAGATCAATGTCCCCCTGGCGCAACATCGTTAGTCGTGTTATTGGATTTCACTTTGCATCACCTCGCTCAACTGCCGTCTTCCTTCCTATTCACTCAGTTTGTTTTGAGTGACTAGGCTTAATAAACTAGCGCGCTTTACCATCAACGATTGCATCACTGCTTACCATCAGGCGGGATTGCGGTCAAGCACTAGTTTATAATTATTAAAACGAAAATAAAATGATAAATTGTACAGAGATGAATCAATAACAAAGTTGCTCCTCATTAGGAATAATTCCTCCCTGGCTTCCTGACTTCATACAAATAATTTGCATTTAGAGAAACTGTTTGCAGGATAACACAAATACAAAAACAAGACGTTTTGAAAAGGTTTACTACTAATTACATTTTAGTATCAATATTAATTAAGTAGATCGCCAATTAAAACCTCCACAGAAAGTTACAAAATCAATTTAGCGACAGCAAAATCGTTATTTATCTCAATAGGTTTAATTAACTCTTTGATACGGTTCGCTGTATTCACTGTAACGTTATAATTATATTATCGGCCACGTCCATAAAATGTACGTTTTTGTTAGTAGCCTATTTGGTATCCCACTGCTGGGCAAGGGACTCCCCTTTTTTCTTCTACGCCTCCCAGTCTTATGCTATCTTTGGTCATATTGTTCGCATTGTAAATGCAAAAACATATGCAATTTTAATTATTATCATCATCATTTTATCCGAAAGACGTCCACTGCTGGACATAGGCCTCCCCCAAGGTTCTCCACGACGACCGGTCCTGCGCATCCTGCATCCAGCGGTTTAAATATCTAAAAATAAAGATAAATAAATAGCAATTTTAATATCTTCATACATTTTAGTTCGCTGAGATATAATAGTGTCATCGACGCTGACGTCCAAAATAATATGGTCACATTAGAAATTATACAAGTGTGACTACACTAGGTTACTAAGAAGACTACTTAGTAAGACTATGTTGTTCTACCATAAGTCTATGGTACACAACCAGCCAATTTTAATGGTGGCCAACTTTCTCCATGGGACAAAATTTGCCTAAAGCGGTCTTCCCGTCTGAACATAATGTTCAATTGTCTTCAAGACTTTAGTGAATTGGCTTTTAATAAACCCCCCACATCAATGAAAGCCTTGGAGAGGCCTTTGTCCAGCAGTGGACCTCTATATGCCGAAGAAGAAACTAGTGTACTATAGCATCTACGATTGAATCACTGTTTATCATCAGGCGGGATCGCAGTCAGCTCAGTCAAGCACTGGTTTATAACGTTCAAAAAATCTACTCGACCTAAACGTAAGCGACAACGACGACTGAAATTTTATTCAAGACTAGCTGCCGCCACGATTTCGTTCGCGTGGAGTTAGTTATGCTCCGCTCCTATTGGTCGCAGGGTGATGTTATGTAGTCTAAACTTTAGACTATATAACATCACGCTGCAACAGGAAGGCTTTAGACTCTAAAGCCTTCCTGGATCAATGCGCTATCCGACGCAAAAATAATTTTTCAAATCGGACTAGTAGTTACTGAGATTAGCGCGTCCAAACAAACAAAGAAACTCTTCAGCTTTATATATTAGTATAGATTCCGATACTGTATGGTAATTGCGTAATACACTGTCAGTAGCAATGTGTTTCAATTTGACAGTGCAACAGCATTCATTGCGTGATTTACCTTGTTGAGCAGACACATCTTTAGAACATATGGAGCAATGTATTAGCAATTTGCTTCAAAATTATTCAAATTAATAGAAATGCTATGATACGGAATCAGGGTGCTGGTCTCATGGAGAAAATTGTTCAGTCCAATGTTCTGTGTACCATAAGGCTAGTCTTTGAAAAATATAATCTCGGTGGTAGGTCATAACATCGGCTGCCGGCAGAAGTTACCACGCCCTAGACAAAGTCTTGCCGCCAAGCGATTCGTCGTGTTCTGGCATGATGTCTGGTGAAGCCGTACGGAGGACGGGTCTGAGCAGTTGTGTTGCGATGCGCCAAATGTTGTTATGTCGGGAGTTTGGTCGTGGAGGGTCTCCAGATCAATCTCTCTCTGGCGCAACATCGTTTGGTCGTGTTGGTCTTGGTGTTTAACATTGCATCACCTCGCTCAACTGCCGTCATCCGTCCTATTCCTAAGTTTTTTAAGTGAATAGGCTTAATAAACTAGCGCGCTTTACCATTAACGATTGCATCACTGCTTACCATCAGGCGGGATTGCAGTCAAGAACTAGTTTATATTTATTTAAAAAAAATAATAACCCTCTATTAAGGTCAGTTTCCAGTTTAACCGGATACAGCAGAATAGGTACCAGTATTTTACATGGAGCATCTAGGCAGATGCTCCTCAGATGCCTATCTGATGTAGTCAGATAGGCATCTGATCCCGATAATCATCATCATTATCATTATCATCAGCCTCAACTCGCCCACAGCTAGACATAGGCCTCTTCCATGGCACGCTAACAAGTTCGATCCTGAGCAGTTCTCCGCCAGCCACTACCAGCCACCTTTTCTGACCCCCACGACCTAGTTAATTAGTAAATTTGATACCCATTTAACCCCCATTATTAAAACCATCATAATTGAGGCTAATTGGCCTCAATTATGTTTTTTTAAATCACGATTTCTTTGATCGAATTTTCGTCACTGTTTCTGACACTACTTTAAAGTTAAAACAAGTTTTAACATAAGTTTAAGTTAAGTTTGTTCAGTAGTAGTTAGTTCAGTTTTTAAGTTATAACATAAAATCTCGTCATTTTCCCTCGTCTTGTTAAAACCATTAAAATATTCCAACACAGTAAAATGAATCAAAAGATGTCCAAGTTTATTCTGAATGTTGACATTACCATATCAGTGGAAGGAAGCGCAAAACATCGAACCTCCGTTTGCGGAGACCATAGACACAATATACACTTCGTTTTATTTAAATTACGGACTAATGATATTATGAAACGTTCTTTGAATTTGTTTATAGACTTTTGATGGCTCTTTGGTAGCCCAAAACGGAGAAAATTCTGTATATTTATTGAATAAAAGTACTTGGAAAAATTCTTTCAGTTTGAAAGCTTCTTCTTTTTTTTTTGTTGAACATAGTTTTGGTCTCGCTTATTTCAAATTGTTTTTTCTTTCTGTGAATTACTTAACTTACCAATTAATATTGAAACGGTAAAAGGAAAGTTAATTTAATTTTTGGCTTATTTAATTACGAAGAGAAATTTCTCTAGGCTCGTTTGAAACCTTTTAACATTGTCTTTAGTAATATTATGGTACACCTTAAGGGTTCCGTAGCCAGGACACGGTGGAGGTCTGCTCGGTTTGGGTAGAGCACCGCCATAACCTCGTGGTGACGATCGGCGGCGATCTCGCGTCCGGCCTTTTTTTTTGTTTTTTTTTTTTTAAACTGCTACCTCCAACGCGGTTGAGTCGGAGCCTATTCTTTACAGTTTTCCATTCGTTCCAGTCCAGTTCCAGGAGACAAGGTTTTATTTTCCAGAAGAGAACATTTACAATTTAGCCTTACTTATATCTATTTACAATATTTTAAGTCTCTTATTTAAATATAGTTGTTACAAAAAAATGTATTATTTCTAAATTTACATCTATTGATAACCAAATCTATTTAGGTTTTTTTTTTTTTTCCATAAGCACTTGTTACAGAGTTCTTATTTTCTACGGAGATTTCGGTGAGCGGTTTTGATTTTACTTCCATTTTATTTATCCTATATCTTTATTATAATATCTGAAACTATTTACTCTAGCTTATTTCTATTATTTACCCTAATATACAATACTATAATTTTACTATTTTGTTGGTGACCTTATCGTTACACATATTGTTAAAATTAAATTTGGGCAAAACGATTCTTATTTACAGTTTAAACCTTAACATTAACATTCTAAAGTCTAATTTTAATGCTTATCACTAATATTTTCCATAATATTGTGTAAACATTCTTACTTATACAGTTTTATTTCTTTTTATTACTTTTGTACAAATTTTTACGCAATATTCTATGAAGGTCTCTCTATTTTTACTCGCAATTATTTGCCACACATTATTGGTATCAATTTTTGTGTTGAGTACGTGCTCTATCTCCAATCTCTCTCTGTCGAAGACGGGACAACTGAACAATATATGTGGCACCTTGTCCAGGCCATGGTCCAGAGCGAGATTGCATGGCAGGCCGTCACCTCCTTCTGCGAAACAGTGATGCTGGCGAAGGAGGAGGCGGAGCGCGTGAAGCCGTGAGCTGCCCCACCTCACGTTCTCAGGGAACCAGTGGTGTGTTGGCCCACATTTTGTATGACATGCTGTGTGCGTGACCTCATGACGCCACACTGTGCGGTTGCTGAAGTCTCATCAGCTTCTTTTAAAGTATTCGTTGTAAGCTGTTACTTTCAATATTCAGATCCTGTTACTCCTCATATACATAATCTCCGTCATGTCTTGCGGTCACTCGCGGGCTGCAAAGTGATCGTTGGCGCGGATGTCAACGCGTCATCGTCTCTGTGGTATGGCAAGGTTCGGGCAACCGATACCGAACGACGCTGCGCTGTTGAGGATTTCATTGCTGAGATGAACCTATCGATTCATAATACCCCCGATGCACCACCTACTTTTTGCAGCCAAATAGGCGAATCTTGTATTGACGTCACACTTTCTAGTGCCGACGTACGTTTGGATAGGTGGCGTGTCCTACCGGACGCGTCTTGTAGTGATCATCGCCTGATCGTGTACGAATTTGTTCCTGGTTATATTCAGGGTCCGTCTCATATTCCTGGTAATTTCAGATATAGATGTAAAGGTGCGAACTGGGAATTTTTTGGCTCGCTTTTTGCGTGTCACGCCAAGGAGTTCACTCGGGACGGGCTGTCAGCCGAAGAAAGTGCTGACATTATGTCAGAAACCTTTACCTACTGTGCTGACATCGCCATTGGTCGTGGATCTATGACCAATATTCGTAGATGTGACTGGTGGAGTGATTATTTAGTTGAACAGCGCAAAAGATATCGCAGAGCGCGTAGACAGTTAAATAAACTCAAGAGCCGAAAGATTACTGGAGATCTTCTTACGTCCGCTTTAAATGCTTTTAGAGTTGCCAAGTCACGCTACAAAGCATCGGTGGAAAAATCTAAGGGTAACTTGTTGCGGAAAATCGTTGACAAACTTGACAGGGAGGGTCCGTGGTCTCCCTTATATCACGAATTTAAAGCTAACAGATCGGTCGACCTTGCATACGTTCAAAACATTAAGGTCAATGATAAGCATACCACGGGCATAGAGGAAACAACAAAAGTACTAATTAATACACTTATCCCTGATGATTCACCGGCTAACGATAGCGACTACCACCAACAGATTCGAGCGTGGGCTCCTGTGCCACCTGAATCACCAATGTCAGACGTACCATCTAATGACGAATTTATAAATATTGTTAGAAAACTACCGGTCAACAAATCATCAGGGGAAGATAAAATATCTAATAGGATGATTAAAGAAGCGTGTAAATCAGCGGGTGATGCCATCTTAACTGTATATAACCGATGCATTGCTGAAGGCGTTTTTCCTCGTAAATGGCGACGCGGTTTCATACGAATAATACCAAAGTGTGGTGATAAACCACCGGATGATCCGAAGTCATATCGGCCTATCACGCTTCTACCATCTTTGGGGAAACTTCTTGAGCGCCTCATCGTTCCACGTTTACTACCGAACGGTCCAAAATTTCATAGTAATCAATATGGCTTCACCATCGGTAAATCAACAGTCGACGCGGCGCTTTCTGTTAGAAGAACCGTTAACCAGTCGGAACACAAGTACGTGATTGGTATCTTTTTGGATATTTCTGGGGCTTTTGATAACGCTTGGTGGCCTATGCTGTTGTTAAAATTAAAAAAACCGCGGTTGCTATAGAAACATATATAATCTCGTTTACTCGTACTTTATAAACGGTTCCGCGGTACTTAAGCTCGGTCATTTTTCTAGTACTAAAGCACTAACCATGGGATGTCCTCAGGGTTCAGTTGTCGGTCCTTATTTATGGAATTTGGGTTTTGATGATTTTCTCGCGATCCCGCTTCCTTGCGGCTGTTCACTTACTGGTTACGCGGACGATGGCCTACTGCTCATTCAATCAAGTACCCGAGCCGGACTTGAGAACTTGGCCCATACTTGCCTAAATCTAATATCTCAGTGGGGTGATCGTAACCGCCTAGCGTTTGCGCCGCATAAAACCTATCAACTTCTACTAAAAGGTAATCTTAAATCATTGCCTACTATTAAATTTAATAACGTTCCCGTTAAAAAACAGCAATCCGTATGCTACCTTGGTATGGTCTTAGAAAGGAATTTTTCATTTATCGAACATATAAAAATAGTTGGCGAAAAAGCTAAAAGGAACTTTTATGCCCTAACTAGAATATCCAAAGCAACTTGGGGTCTATCATTCCTAACTTTAAAAACTATATATGGAGCTACCTACTTAGGATGTATGTGCTACGGTGCACCTGTTTGGGCCGATAGGGCCAGCATAGGGGCGGCGCGACGTAAACTGCTTCAAAGCCAACGTTTGGCATTGATATTTTTATGCAAGGCGTATAGAACAGTCAGTACTGAAGCCTTACCCGTTCTGGCAGGTGTACTTCCAGTCGATCTTGAAGTACAGCGACGTGCTTCAATGTACTACTCCGCGAGGGGGGAGGCCATGGACACTAACTTTGTTACACAACGCGACCTCAATAGAATTTCTAGATTATTTAAACCTCAGACTGACGTCTGGGAGGACCTCTTATCCGAATGGCAAAGTAGGTGGGATAATTCCATCAAGGGCCGGCACCTCCATCTGTTCTTTCCATCCGTTGGCGATCGGCTGGCTAAGACATGGCTGGAGGTTGACCACTGCGTTGCCCAATTTCTCACAGGTCATGGCAACTTTAAAAGTAAACTGTATTCTTTTAAACTTGTTCCTTCGCCTTTGTGTCAGTGTTCTACATCGAACTGTGAATTTGAACAGTCCGCACATCACATCTTGTGGGAGTGTATTCTTTGGCAGAATGAACGCAATATTATGTTGGATAGTGTACAAGTTACATCCGGAGTTGTTTATTATACGGACCTTGTTGAAACTAGAACTAATTTCCGTGCGTTCAGGCGCTTTTGCCATACCTATTATTGGAATCAATTGTAACAGCAAGTACCTACTTAGGACCCATTAACTTGATCAAATGTTATTCCGTGGTGCTTGGCAATCTGGGCTTCTCCCAGTTGCAATAATGTCCCTTTGTGCCGATTGGCCTAGTTCTATTCTGTCTCCTGCTTATTATGGAGGGAAGTGGAAAAAATATCTTTTTTCTTACTCCTCCGCTATTCTTTTCTGATTAATTTCGTTGCGGGACCCAAGACAGTTGAAACATTTCTCCGGGACTCGTCGAGCTTCATTGCTCGGCGTTTTTCTGGCGGTCTCCACTGTTGATTCTGGCTTTCAGGAGTTGCAGTGGGTTGGGAACAGTGTGGCGGGTTTTGTCCCAAAAAAAAAAAAAAAAAAAAAATGACATGCTGTAGATAAGACTTGCCTAGTCCTATTTAAGTACTAGATTGATGTTATGTAGGAAGACCAGCTCAGGTTCTTGGTGGTAGGCCAAAACATAGGCTGCCGGCAGAAGTTACCACCCACTAGACAAAGTCTTGCCGCCAAGCGATTCGTCGTATGATGTCTGGTGAAGTCGTACGGAGGATGGGCTTGAGCAGTTGTGATGCGATTTATGCCGGGTGCGATGCGCCAAATGTTGTTGTTTCGGGAGTTTGGTCGTGGAGGCTCTCCAGATCAATCCCTCTCTTGCGCAACATCATTGGTCGTGTTGTCGGGTTTAACATTGCATCCCTTCGCTCAACTGCCGTCTTCTTTCCTATTCACTCAGTTTTTTTACCATCAATGATTGCATTACTGCTTACCATCAGGCGGGATTGCGGTTAAACAGTAGTTAATAATTTTTATTAAAAAAAACTGCAATAGCAGCGTCAAGTACGATGTGAGAACGAGTCTGATGCGGAAACAATAGTTTTTATATTTATTGACCATTTGTCTGAATATGGATCCGGTTTGTCGCTAAAATGTCTGATTGTTTTTAATAAAATTTGGCACCCCGATATTTTACAACTTGGATTAAAACAACCGAACGCGCCTAAATGCGACGAAATGGAACGCACCCAAAGAGAAGTGGCATGTTCCCGATCGCTTCCGCTACACGTCGACGACAGCCCACTGACGCCATATTGGACACGATACTCGGCGAGAACACCTCTTTAAATGTCGCGACTCTGTTTGCCTATTTTATGTAAAGTGCCATATCCAATCAATTCCTTTTTTTTTTTACAATAATTTGACAGCCCATCATTTCTGGCTTCAACAACAACTTAGAGTACCTACTTTTAATGACCGGTAGTACCTAAATCCCGTGGAATGCCGACATCAACGCGGCCGAAGGTGCGAGCAAAATCTAGTTTCCTATAATTTGCATTTAAAACCACAGTACCTCTGTTCATGAAACCGACGTAACACCAAAACATATCAGAGTGAAATTTTTATGCGAATTCAGCCGATGCGTACATCAATTAGTCCGTACTCAAATTGTACGTTTAATTAAAATGAATGATGTTTGATGTCGGCTGTTTCATTACTACTAACTTCGTATAAATGGTCGACGGGTAAATGGAAGTTACCATTAGTAATTCGATTTGACTGTCTGTTGGCGTCGCTTGCGCATTATGACGTCAAAGGGTGACGTGAATGGCGGCTATCATATGTGACGATTGCATGACTGCTTACCATTAGGCGGGATTGCGGAAAAACTTAATAACACTTTGGCTGATCTAGGATCTAACCCAGGATCTCATATTCAGTGTATTGTTTTAAATGAATCATAAATTAGGGCTTGACCGCAATCGCGGCTGATGGTAAGCAATCATACAATCGGTGATGTTAAAGCGCGCTAGTTTATTAAGAGCCTATTATTCTAGCCTTGGAGACACTTAAATTGTAGTCCGACGGAAACACCACCGCTGGCAAATTGTTCCAGTTCCTCGATGTACGCGGTATAAAAGAAGAGGCGAAACGCTTCGTGTGGATCGTTGTGGTGTCAACAATGTAAGGGTGGAAACTTCTCGTACGAGGGGTCGTCCGATGTTGGAACGAAGATGTGGGAATTAAATCATGCAATTCCCTCGCACACTCTCCAAAATGCATCCTATAGAACACCAACAGGCTGGCTACTCTTCGCCTGTGCTCATAATGTTGCGTATTATTACTAGGATATTTAATTAAAAGTATTGTATAGCTCCTAAAGCTTCGAGAAGGAGGCAAATAGAAGGATCCAGCTGGGATGGGCAGCATTTGGTAAACTTCGTCGGGTGTTTTCGTCGCCCATACCCCAATGTTTGAAGACTAAAATCTTCAACCAGCGCGTCCTACCCATCATGACTTATGGAGCCAAGATGTGGACACTAACGGTCAGACTAGTCCATAAGTTTAAAGCCGCTCAGCGAGCTATGGAGCGAGCTGTGTTAGGCGTCTCTCTGAAGGACCGCAGGACGACCAAAGTCACCGACATAGCTGCGAGGATTAGCAAGCTGAAGTGACAATGGGCTGGTCACATATGTCGCAGGGCCGACAACCGTTGGGGTAAACGAGTCCTCGAGTGAAGACCGCGTCTCGGGAAACGTAGCGTAGGACGCCCTTGGGCGAGATGGAGCGACGACATCAAAAAGGTGGGTGGTAGTGGCTGGCGGAGAACTGCTCAGGATCGAGCTTGTTGGCGTGCCATGGAAGAGGCCTATGTCCAGCAGTGGGCGAGTAAAGGCTGATGATGATGATGATAGCTCCTAATAGTGAGTAGATTAAAGTGTGATATCAACATGTCTTATACATGTTTCCTTCCTGTGTAAGGGTGTTTGTATAAAGAAAAGGTAAAGTCCCCGGTAAAGTCGGTACCGATAGGTGTGAGAGAAATAGTTCTACTTAAAGAAACAGGTAAAACATGTAACAGATTCCCTCCGAAGATCAACCTGTAGGAATCTGTATCGGGAGTCGGGATCGAAAGCCCGTTTATTTATGTAAACATCCTATGTCAAGTATACTAAAGTTATTCGGGCAAACAACGTACCACTTAGTAAATTAGAAGTTACCAAAATATACAATAAAAAAGCCAAAGTACTCGTGAAAAAAACATAACGGAACGTATTAAAGTTAATCCGTTACAAAATACCAGCAATTCTATATTTCATTTTGTGTTTTATATTTGTGTAACAACCTAACAACAAAAAGGGAGGTTGGTAACAAAAGTTTCGCATAAACATCCTCCAGAAAACATCGTAGTTAAAAATAAAGTTCTATTGAATACTCGAACCGGACACTTATCTCTACCGATTTCTTCATTCGTTTTGTATGAGTGGCGAATACGGAAATTCCGAGAATATTTATTACAGCGAAATTGCGTAAGCAGTTTGAGTGTAAAGACAACATACAAACACGCTCGCTCACAATCTTTCGCCTTAGTAATAATAGTGTGATTGTACTATACAATGTTATTTTTACTTTATTCGAAACCTGAATATAGTTTATTCAGAATAAGCAACTGAACCGATTCAAATCACTTTTACACCATGTTATATTTCATGTTAGAAATTGTTGCAGTGTGGTTGCCGAGCGCGGAACACAGTTGACGGTAGATCATCGTACTTTTTTTTGGTCGGTGTGGAAATACTCATCAGATGTCCGCCGCCCTGGGATGGGCGACGGGGTCTGTCAGACTTTTACTGACTAAATCCACCTGGGTGTCTCTTCTATCACGAGCGCGCGTGGGGCCGCGGGAGTCTAAATTCTTCCACGGCCCCACAGTCTCGTGCTGGCCCGGTCTGTCCGGGCCTCGTCTCCTGCACGGGGTAGTGGGGTGTTAAGCTACCCCGTGCATCGCCTCAGTAGATCATCGTATTAGGCCATGTGACAAGGACGCGCTTCAAGGAAGGCAGCGTTGCGTTGACCATATTTTTGTTGGGACGACACAGTTGGGAAAAGGCTAGGCAGATAATGATGATGATACAAGTGCATAAAATATAGCCAAGAATCGACCACACGTTATGATAAGCCTACATAAGCCTATAACTCTCACCGAGAGGAGGCCTGTGTCCCAGAAGTGTGTCGGAAGATTAAAGGCTGATTATGATGATATAATCCTACATTTCTCTTGTTACGTCACTGTATCGCATCGCAGAACAACACCGACTCACGCAGGATACTGTCATACCTTAGTGAGTCGTTCAAATAACCGTTATCTACGCATCATCTCGAACTTTTCCAATATCAACTTAAATTTTGATTGAAAGAGTTCCAGTGTGCTCAGCGGAATCCCGTACGATACTCAGACTACAGGAGACAAGAGTTTTAAGGATATAGAAAATATCTTTATTTTTGGGTATATTAGGGTTTTGTTGAAGTTACGGATTAAAGTTGGTAATGTTTTGTTGTGATAGGAAAAGGTTTTCGGAGGTAGACTGAAGCATTACGGTAATGGTAGGCTTAGTTAGAGGGAGTTGGAAGTTTTGTAGAAAATCCTGTGTTGATATTTAATAATTGCGGGCCTCGTCGCTACTATAATAATACCCGCAAAGCTCGATTGGTCAGGTTAAGGTACGCTGGCCAAGGTTGGTTTGTGGATGAATTTGGCTTTATATACCATGACCCCTCCGTATCTCGAGAAGCACCTAAGGCCTGTTCCGGCTGGGCACGCCACAATAGCGGCGGTAAGTCCCCTCTTAGAGGAGTGCCTAGATAGGTGCCACGGCGCCCTCACATTCCACCTGACGCAAATCCTCACCGGACACGGTTGTTTCGGGAGGTTCCTGTTCCGTATAAGGCGGGAGGAAACGCCACGGTGTCACCATTGTGTGGATCGTCCCGAGGACAAGGTGGAGGTCTGTCCGGCTTGGGTAGAGCACCGCCGTGTCCTCGTAGCCAAGTAAGGACCAGGCCCGAGTCGACGGCGCGTTGTGTTTCACGCGCGCCTCAAAGAGATATCAGCACATCGTGACGAGTTCCACGATGACCGATGCCTCCTGGGTCAAGGTTGCGGGTTGGTTAAAAAAGAAATCGTAGTTCTGGCGCACAGGCAAGAAACACGGGTGCAACACAGTCCGCCCAGAGCGGAAGAAGTCATTTGATGATTTCCCATCCCGACAAAAAAAAAGCCTGTTCCGGCTGTCATTTGTAGATCTTTGACAGTCGTTACGGGTGGTCAGAAGTCAGAAAGTCTAACCACCAGTGTTACCAAGGTGTGTCACTTTACCCCGTAACTGTTATAGAGGTTTTATAGGCAGTCGTTCCAAATAAAATACTGATATTCAGCTGAATCCGTTTAGAGTGGTAGCCGAACTTAACATAGTAGCGAAAAGGCTGCAAAAGGAAAGATAATCTTCTTCATCTTTAGCCTATAGAGGTTCACTGTACTGTATGCGTTTTATCATTAACCATAGACAACACTGTCACTGTCAGACAGAAAGCACGGTTTCGAGCGCACCACGTCGGGCATTCTTACGAGAGCCACAGGCGAGAGTAGATGTGTCGGTAGTCTGTCCGTTAAGTGCGTGTGCGAGCCTGTGATATTTAACGAAGTAAGTGTATAACATTCACTAATGGACAAAGGTCTCCCCCAAGGTTTTGCTTTATATTGGGGGGTTTGCGATAATCCCCACGCTTGGCAGACGGGTTGGGGATCGAAGTAGTTTGATCTTTCACAGGAGAAGCGCTGCTGCCCGCTTCCCTGGTGAGAGTTCCTTAGTCGATTCTTACGACACCCACGGGAGGATATGGGTTGGTACTATTCTAAGTCCGGTACCACACGGATGAGGGAAAGATAGATATTTAATTTTTGAATGCGAGATTGTTGTGTTCGATTTTTTAATGTTGTTGTTGAGATGTCAGATTTGATCCAAACGTCAAACAAAAACTGGTGGTAATTATATTTAGCAAACTCATCATCATCATCATCTAAATGTTAATCCCAGTCGCATCCGAAGTATTTCAGCTTTTGAGTCTGGGGTCGCTTTCGACTGCCGTTTGACCTCCACAATTGTTGGATTTTTGAGGGCTCCAACAACCCGTAACGACTGCCACTAGATGTTGATATGGCAACCGGGAACCAACGACTTAACGTGCTTTCCGAGGCACGACAAATATTCATATTCATGCATACAAATATTTGCATGCTGGATCGAACCGACGTCTCCTTGTGCAGTGGCTGCGTTCGCTACCGCTAGGTTCTCTTTAAGCTTGGTATAGAGACGATTGACAACTCACATCTAAGTTTGTATGATAAGAAATTAACAGAATAACTAGATAAGACTTTCTTTACTGTGGTACATATTATAGAGAGGTAAGATTTGCGAGTCTTTTTGTATGTTTTTTTTTTTTTTTATATATTATAAACTAGCGCTTGACCGCAATCCTGCCTGATGGTAAGCAGTGACGCAATCGTTGATGGTAAAGCGCACTAGTTTATTAAGAGCCTATTCACTCTAGCCTTGAAGACACTCAAATTGTAGACTGACGGAAACACCGCCGCTGGCAAACTATTCCAGTCCCTCGATGTACGCAGTATAAAGGAGGAGGCGAAACGCTTCGTCCGGATCGTTGTGGTGTTAACAACGTAAGGGTAAGCCGTAAAAATGTAAATAGTGTAAATAGTCATACATAATCAGCCTATTATTTTCCCACTGTTGGGACATAGGCCTCCTCCCGGAGGTGCGAGGTAATGGGACGTAATCTACCACGTTGACCTAGTGCAGGTTGGTAGTTGTCACATGTCTTCGAAGTTTTTGGAACTAAGACATGTCGGTTTCCTCATGATGTTTTCCTTCACCGTTTTGAGAGCAGTGGTGAAAAAATAAATTACACAAAGTAAAGCCGCTGATGAGATTCGAACCTACGACCTACAATTTGAGGTCGCAGCTGATACTTACTAGGCCACCGCTGCTCTCAGTCTACAAATAAATAAAAGTTTGACCTCAATTATCTCTAGTTTTCACTATTGATTATTTGATGTATAATACGTCAAATGCGTGTATTAATTTAATATACCTAATAGTTCTCTTGGAAGAACCAGAACGGCGGTCTCAAGGAGCTTGAACTAATGGAAACCAATACGTCTACGTTTCAAAGTTACCGAAATATACTTGTATTTTATAGTTATGTACAAGGCAACCTATTATACAGGGTGTATCTGACATCGTAACGCAAACTTCGCGAAAAGGCTACACCGCATGCCACTAATAAAATTATGATAGTCATTTATATCGTTAATGAGCGGTTACAGAAATCAAAGTGTTTAAAAAAATGTGTCGGCTCGGCCTTTGAACGTTGCAAGCGTGCCACCGCGTGTGTTTGTGGGTATGACGTTGACCCCTGATGTGAACTCTATTAAATCAGCTGATAAGATAGTTTTTCGAGATTTGTTCACATTGCGCTTTTTTTGTGTAATTAGCGAATTAATTAATTTTTACTTTAAAATCTTATTGGGTTATAAAAGTATAGCAATTATAAACGGTCTAAAGTAAAAAAAAAACTGCATATTTTTTTAATGATGAAAAAGCCGACGAAAAATTCCACCACTGGGGGTTCAGAATCATGTACTGGATCCATGGTACTCGTTTGTGCGTCGTGTCAGTTACACTCTTTACAGGCTGTTTTTTAAAGCGTAAACAAGTTTTACGGCATAAAATGATAATGATTTTGCTATACACTGAATTAGTTAATCCTAAGTAGATACTATCCATACTAATTCCATACTATATACTACCTATACTAATATTATAAATGCGAAAGTAACTCTGTCTGTCTGTCTGTCGGTCTGTCTGTCTGTCTGTCTGTCTGTCTGTCTGTCTGTCTGTCTGTCTGTCTGTTACGCTTTCCCGCTTAAACCTCTCAACCGATTTTGATGAAATTTGGCACAGACAATCTTTAAACCCTGAGAAAGAACATAGGCTACCTTTTATCCCGGAAAAATTTGATATTCCCGAGGGGAATTTAAGCAGCGCGATATAACCGAACTCCACGCGGGCGAAGCCGCTGGCGGAAAGCTAGTACGTCATAAATTGTAAACCGCTACGTTTGTGCGGCGGAACCCTCGGTGTGCGAGTCCGACTCGCATTTGGCCGGTTTTTTTTTTATATAGAATAAATGGGATAATTTTTTAAATGATATGTGTGTGGAAGTTTTTGTATGCGTACTTGTCACAATAGTCTATATCTATCTGTAATAAAGCTGAATAGTATTATTTGTATCGAAGTTTAACCAAAATCTAGATCCAGTTAGACTGATAAAGCGGACCCCATACTCCAAAGCTGAAAAGCTTCGGATGCGGCTGGGATTAATGCTGCGATGATGATGAGTTTGTTTATATGTATGCATGTGCTAGTATGTGGAACTTCCAGTCAGGTTTAACATAATCGACCAACCATGCGGCTTTTTACTTAGATGCGGGCTCCTCCTTTTTAACTAGCCATTAATGTTCTTCTGCTGGGCAAAAGGCTACAGTACTTCGACCTCTGTCTAGGGCAGCTAAGGGCCAATCTTTATTTAAGTATTCCAGTTCAATCCGCCATCTCGTTTGCTATTAAACAGGACCCACTGGGACATAAGTTTGGCCCATTGATCGTTTGACACGCGGCAGCTGTGTCCAACTCTTTCATTTAAGCGTGGTAGCTTTCTCTTAGTCGTCATCCGTGGCGCAGCGATCAACACGCCTGCCTCCGATGTGGAGACCCCGAGTTCGATCCCCGGCCATGTCATGACGTAAAACGATCTTTTCCTGATTGGCCTGGGTCTTGAATGTTTCTTGTGTCTTCTATAAATATAGTATCGTTGAGTTAGTATCCCATAACACAAGTCTCGAACTTACTTTGGGGCTCAATCTGTGTGAATTGTTCGTATATATCTATTTATTTATTTCTAATTGACATCAGATATTTTACTTATGGAATAAGTTTTGTGTAATTCGAATAGGAAAGCGGACCCCGGGCTCCAACGAGAAAACCGCGGTTGCAACCGGGATAAACGCTAAGATGATGATGATGATTTTACTTATGGAATGGATTCTTAATGTTGTCTACAAATTTATGACCCAGAATACTGCGTTGTATCGTTCTCTGGCAAATCTGTGTGGACCTCTGCGAAGCCTCCACTGTGTATTAAGATCATTCACCTCAATTCCTAGATGAGCTACATAATTACTGACAAATGCTCGCTTACTGGACTAGTCCACTCAATTCTATTTTGACCAAAAGATCATTTCAGACATTGATCAACATAGACTTCATGTCTGAAGTTTAAAAGAGACCTCGACCTCAGAATTTGTTCTTTGCCCTTTTACAAGTTGTAGTTTGTATATATTACATGTCTATATTTTTGTAATAGTATGTATAAACAATCAATCCTTCTCTGTACGAGTGGAGACCTGTGCCCCGCAGTGGGATGATAAAAGTTTGTTGATGATGATGATGATCATGATGATGTATATACATACTATTATCATTTATTATGCAGCTTATTTAAGTATTTGTTTAATAATAAGACTTATCTTTTCCTTGTCACTGTTTTAAACTAAAGCATCCGCCATCTAATCTCTTCACCACCGGGTTTCATTGGTAAAGAATGGCTAAGGCATTAAGCCTGCCTATGGTCTTTGTGCGAAGGTATAAATAAATAAATAAATGGGAAACGCCGATAACCTAGCATTTTTTTTAAATAATATTTCATGTAAAATTGAAATGGCGCGTTCAAATCGAGAAAGTATGCGGTAAACTTAACCAATATTCGTATGCTTTGACCATGTTAAGGACTGTAAATGAACCCACGTTATTGACAGCATACCATGGACTAGTTGCATCGTGTTTAAGATACGGCATAATTTTTTGGGGTAATGCAACTGGAAAGGAAACTGTATTTATTGCACAAAAACGTTGCATCCGAGCCATGTGTAATTTACAAAGGACCGACAGTTGTAAACCTCATTTTATAAAATTAAAAATATTAACTTTACCGTCCTTGTATATATACGAAACTGTCCTTTTCGTCAGGCGCAACCTGTCTAAATTTTCGCAGGTTAGTAGCTTGCGTAGAGCTGATAAGCTACATTTGGTTCCACACAAGACTGTATTATTTCAGAAAAGCATATTCGCAATGGCTCCGAAATTGTACAACAAAGTGCCAAAATACATGAAGTCGGTGGAAGGCATTGATATATTTAAAAAGAAATTGTTCCTATTTTTGATCGAGAAGGCATATTATTCCATTCAAGAATTTCTTGATGATAAAATATGAATTTTTAATTTCATTTACTTGACTGCTGTAATATAACCACATCGACAGACATTTTTATTTTTGTTTTTAAATGTATATTTTTTGACCATGTAATGTAATGCTTTAGCTGACTTTATTAATTTGTATCATTGCCTTATTATTAATATTTTATCTTGTATTATTGTATTTTCATGTTTGACATTCCTAATTTATACTTACCATTATTTTATAATTATTACTTAATACTATTTTTGCACGCCTAGTTTAAGGTAGATAGTAAAGGATCATTGTATTTATTGAACATCTCATTGTACCTACTATCTATGCAAATAAATTATTATTTCGTTTATTCATTTAACATACATATAATTTATATTTTTAAATATTTATATAAACACATAAAAACATTTAAAAATATACAAAATAGTAGCCCACCGGTATCGGGAACAGGGTCCAAGCTACCGGCGGTCAGGGCTCCAGGGAGAGGAACTTCCTGACGATGCGAGCCGTGTCCAGCAGTACCGCTTTCTGAATCAAGCCCTTGATCCAGCTGCCTAACGAGAGCCTCCTGAGGTGTTGGTCGAGGCTCTTGGCTATTAAGCCATTGGCAGTCACGACTATCGGTACAATGATTGCTGAATCCACTTCCGACATGTCGACAACCTCGTGAGCCAAGTCAAGATACTTGATTTGTTTATCTTTCTCAGCTTTCACGAGGTTCTCATCATGTGGGATGGTTATGTCAACAATCATTGCACGCCGCTCTGATCGATCCACCAGCACTATATCAGGCTTATTGGCAACAATAGTCCTGTCAGTGATGATGGATCGATCCCAGTACAATGTAATATGGCCATTTTCGAGAACTGGGTCGGGCATATACCTGTAGTACGGCACCTCCGATTCCACAAGGTTGTATTTAAGAGCAAGTTGCTGATGAATTATCCTGGCTACAAGGTTGTGTCTATGCAAGTACTCTCCGTTAGCTAGACGAGAACACCCGGAAATAATGTGTCTAATTGATTCTCCCGGCCGGTGACATGCCCGACAGATGTCAACTGTGCCGTCTTTCACAATGAATCTCCGGTAATTGTTCGTCATCATAACTTCGTCCATAATTGCAAAGACAAAACCTTCGGTTTCTCCAAAGAGGTCACCGAAACGTAGCCAGGCTACGGACGCTCGAAAATCTACATCGGGCCCGTGTAGGGCTCGGAAGAAGCGTCCGTGAAGCTCTTTGCTCTTCCATACCTCCAAGCGATCATTTGTGTCAAGCACTACTGGTTTACGCCAGTTCTCCTTAGCCAAGGAGAGCGGAGTGAGGCCCTTGTCAGCCGCAACCACATCTCGATGCATCCCCACGTCGGTTTCTAGAAAATATTCCCTGAGACTGCATACCTCGCGATTATGGAGGGTCTTGGCGTTTAAAAAGCCACGACCTCCACATTTTCGCGGGATATACAGCCTCATAACCGATGACCGTGGGTGATGCAATCGATTTGCAGCAGTGTACGGACCCTCTGATCCAGGGCGTCAAGTTCGGTTTGAGTCCATTTGAGTATGCCGAAAGAGTACATCAATACCGGCATGACCCAACCGTTGAAAGCGCGCACCTTGTTTCCGCCTGATAGAAGACTATTAAGTACTTTTTTCAGGCGGCCAAAGAAGCGTTCCCTCAACGATTGCTTCATGTCAGTAACATTGATACCCAACGCTTCCGACATACCCAAATACTTATAGGTTTCGGATGCGGATAGGGCTCTAAGGTTTATGGAACTCGTGAGTTGGGTTCCCACGGATTCCATAATCTCTCCTCGCTTTACATGCATGACC
Source organism: Sesamia nonagrioides (assembly GCA_017933935.1). NCBI lineage: Eukaryota > Metazoa > Arthropoda > Insecta > Lepidoptera > Noctuidae > Sesamia > Sesamia nonagrioides. The sequence goes on from JADWQK010002101.1 coordinate 55,988, forward strand.
GCACATTTGTCCACACCAAATTCCATCCTGATGGAGCTACTGAAAGTTTCAGTAATTTTCAGTAGCTCCTTCAGTTGTGAATCGGTGTGAGCAAAAAGTTTCAGGTCATCCATGTAGAGGAGGTGCGATATAACCTGACCACCTCTCCTCAACCGATAGCCTAGACCTGAATCCTCCAATAGTGTGCTTAGAGGATTCAGTGCTAAGCAAAACCAAAGTGGACTCAAACTATCGCCCTGAAATATACCTCGCTCGATCCTTATCGGTTCGCTATTCCTCTGAATATTTCGACATCCTGGATAGCGAAGGACTGTCCTCCATGTCCTCATACACGTCATCAGGAAGGTGCGTAGAGTTGCATCCACTTTATACAACTCCAGCACCCGCATGAGCCATGTATGTGGCACTGAGTCATAGGCCTTCTTATAATCTATCCAACATGTCGACAGATCCTTTCGGGAACGACGAACCTGTTGGCTAATGGCCATATCAATGAGGAGTAGCTCCTTAGTACCGCGGGACCCGCTCCTACATCCATTTTGAGAGGCAGACATGATGGAGTTGCTGTCAATATGGGTGTTAATTTTAGATTTCAAAATGGATGTAAGAACTTTATAGACCGTCGGTAAACACGTGATCGGCCTATAATTTTTGGGTTCCGCGGTGCTACCTGATTTATGGAGCAGGTGGGTTACTCCAGTTGTTAGAAACTGGGGTAGCGAACCAGACTCTAAAGCAGTCTGGAATTGAGATGCCAAGCGAGCGTGCGACCCGGAAAACCATTTGATCCAAAAGTTGTGCAGCCCATCCGGCCCTGGAGACTTCCAATTAGGCAACGGACGGACTGCACGAGCTACATCTTGGGGGCAGATGGTAATAGCCCCCATTTCTGGTACTGGATCGCAGGCTCGCTCAACAACCCGAGTCCAACTACCTTCGGTGTGACTGACAGGCACCGACCAGATATTGCGCCAGAATGAACACATGGCATCATCATCCGGTAGGCACGTGTCAGTGACACCTTGGTCTGATCGCTCCCAAGCTCTATAGACCCGCCTTTCATCGCTTTGGAAATTGCGATTCTGAGAATACCGCTCAACCCTTCGCTTGTACCGACGAATACGGTTTGCCCATGCATAAATCTTCTGCTTAAAAAAGTCGATGCGCTCTGTGACGCGGAACAAATAGTCTCGAGTACTAGTATCAGTCCCCGAGAACGCCCGCCTCACAAAGCGCATCACTCTAGGGCGTGTATTGCCGTCCCTGAAGCTAGTTAGCTTGCCAATGAGTGCTCTAGTCTCTCCGATACGACGCTCAATCCTGCACTGCCAAGCTGGTACAGCGGATTTTGGTCGTGTGGCTCTGTCACTGTCTGGGAATTTGACATGAGCCACACGACATATCGCAACAGCTCCACAGTACAAGATTGAATGTGTATCAGTCAGATCTTTGCTGTCTTTTAAATAATAAGACAGCTGAGAGTCTAGAGCACACACCAGCGCCTTGTTTTTTTTTATGCATGGGCAATCGAGGTAAACGAGGTCTAAGTTCAGGCGGAGTAGAGCGGTACTCACAGAAAGCATCCTCCAAAGCGCTCCTCAATTTTTCAATGCACTGGGGACTCACGGATATAGCCCTATCATCATCCTCTTCATCAACGCGGTTGGGTCGCGGTGAAACACTGTTAAGTTGTACCGCGACCAATGACGAAGCAGGCGTAACATGACTATTCCGTGACCCGAGGCGTAGGCGATCAAGTACCACATCATCCAGCATATGGTTACGCTGGATGACCCGCACCTGATCCGACAGTCGTTGCGCCGACACGTTGACAGCTGGCTCAAGCACCTGAAACAGAGAGAGCATTCGAACACGGTACGCGGTCAGGTTGGTTCCTCCCTCTGTAGCCCCATAGTATGAGCGCATGACGTTTTCGTTGATGGATTGTGTCCATCTCATGCGCTGCACACTTCCGCCGGGAGCTGGGACCCTGTCAGAAGCCGATGGGCCTCGAGGTCCTAAGCAGTCCGGCGGCCGGCGTCCTCCCCGTCGGCGAACAGGTGGTGGCGTCGTCGGCGGAGAGAAATACTCGTCGCTCGAGCTCGACGCAACTGCCGCGGCCGGAGTCGTCACAGCACTTACAGTGGCGCTGGAGACCGGCGGCGGCGAGGCGGAGCTGAGCAACGAGTCCGGAGATGGTGGGCGTGCACGTCGAGCGGCAGATCGTGTCAACATTTCATATTTTTAGTTTCATAATTGTTTGTTCACTGTTTTGCATGGCTGTGTCCGAGGTGACATGACAGATGTCACCTCCAATGATTCGGTATTTTTATTATTGCAGATAATGTATATACTCTTTATAGTCTATATATTTTCTAAACTGTTTCAACTTTGGGTTTCAGTTTTTGTTAAATATTTCACAGAATAGAGATAAAAAACTGATATAAATATTATTTCTTAAATTGATAAAAAAAATATGATGTTGACGTTTGCTGTGTTGCCATATCAAATTATTATTATTATTATTAAAAGTTTGAATTCTCAATTTCAATACATTTTAAATTACTAGAAAAGTATATTTTGTATAACGTTAGCTACTACTAATGGCATAGATAACTTAATGAAGGAGATTGTGCAAAGTTCTACTTAGAATACTTGATTATTATCTAGGTTATCAGTATCACTAAGTTAATATTGTTACCTACTCGATATTGGTTTTCAATTACATGTTGTGGTATCCAAACCCACGTCTTATGAAACATTTTCTGTGTTTTCAAAAATCAACTTTTCCTCGGTGGTAGGCCATAACAGCGGCTGCTGGCACCACCCACCAGATAAAGTCTTGGCGTCAAGCGATTCTTCGTGTTCTTGCACGATGTCGGGTACGGAGGACGGGTCTGAGCATTTGTGTTGCAATGTATGCCGGGTACGATGCGCCTAATGTTGTTGTGTCGGGAGTTTGGTCGTGGAGGGTCTCCAGATTAATCTCCCTCTGGCGCAGCATCGATGATCGTGTTGTTGGGTTTAACATTGCATCACCTCGCTCAACTGCCGTCTTCCCTCCTATTCACTAAGTTTTTTAAGTGGATAGGCTTAATAAACTAGCGCGCTTTACCATCAACGATAACATCACTGCTTATCATCAGGCGAGATTGCGGTCAAGCACTACTTTATACATATTAAAAAAAAAAACTGAAACCCACCCGTGTTCCTTCACTTACCTGTGCGCCTTCCGAATAACCTGCGGCTCTGGCCGAGCCATATGCCATAGCTCAAGCATACAAATGCTGTCTTAATACTAAAATAAATTCATTCAACTAAAATTGAGATTCATATTCGGTCTGCGCAAATATGACCATGTATCCGAATTTCGTGTGAAGCTCAAGCGGTACCAATTCGCCTTTTTTAATTAACTCATATCCTTTCCCTTCTATATAATGTGCTTTTTTCTCCTTCAACTCCGCTTTATCTCAAGAATCGCTTTCAATTAGGTTCCATTCAATATGGTTGAGCTGAATGATGCTGATCCATACGTCATGTTCGTGAACGGACGCCGTCAGAGGGGACTGGTCATCTCTTAGCTGCCACGGCGTTTTTTAATTTCTGAATTTATTTATGTGTGTTTTCCATAATGGACGCTCTCAGCGTACAATATATTTCTGCATCGTTCTCACACGGTTGATTTGAACATGAATGATGTAATCAAATTTTTGTAACAATAGCTTGAAAATTTAATAGAGTGTCCATGGAGTTTCTTGCCCGTTCTTCTCCATAGGGACCTACTCTTTGGAATGGGCGACTAGCTTCATCTTATTGACTGACCGACCTCCTGACAATTCAAAAGTGCCTGTAACTGGTTTATTTGGAATAAATGCTTTGATTTTGATTTTCGTTTTGAATTTCTTTGCAACTCACATACTAAAATCTTTAGGGCCATCAGACAACTTAAAGCTCAAAATGCCTATTGCCTATGCATTCCACAACGTTCCTTGATAAATCTTTTACTGTTCATGCCCCTCGTTTGTGGAATGCATTGCCAATTGAATGAAAACGCGGGCAGTCGTTGCAGGAATTCGCGAGACTTGTGACGGAACACTACTTGTTGTTATAATCTTGTTCAACAAGCAATTTCTTGCCTAATTACTTTGCTTTCCTATTGTGTGCAGTATGTATATATTTATTTATGTATGTATAATTTTAGATATGTATGCATCTGTGTATCTATTTTAGTTTATTGTATTCTTAATATTTGCTACAACGGCAGTCCCATTAGTGGTTCAAGAGAATCTCTGTCTATTCTTTGGTTGCCTGGAAGAGATTGCATTAGCCACAAGGCTGCCCTTTGGATATTTTGTTGTGTTGAATGTATTTTTAATGGAATGTATGTTTTTGGTGTACAATAAAGTATATATAAATGTATCAATACTATCCATACTATCCATATCCATCGTCATCATCATTTCAGCCGAAAGACGTCCAATGCTGGACATAGGCCTCCCCCAAGGTTCTCTACGACGACCGGACCTGCGCCTCCCGCATCAATCGGTTTCCTGCGACCTTCACCAGGTCGTCGGATCCATATCCATACTAATATTACAAATGCGAGAGTATCTCTGTCTGTCTGTCTATCTGTCTGGCTTTCACGCCAAAACTACTGAACCGATTGTTATGAAATTTAGTACCCAGATAGTTTAGAGCCTGAGAAACCCTCATAGACATACCTCCTAGACATATGATATCAGTCATGCCTCATAGACATAGGCTATATAACATCCTGCTATGACCAATAGGAGCAGAGCAGTAACAAAAAATGTTGCGAAAACGGGAGTGAACGTGGATTTAATATTGCTGCCATTATTTTAATAGACGCTTATTTTATACCAACTGAGCTTTTTTTAATTTACGGGAACCACCGCGCGCTCTAAACTAAAGTCCACGTGGACGGAGTCGCGGGCAACAGCTAGTAAATAATAAATCTAGATCAGCTTAAGTACTAGGTAGTTGTGCAGGGTCGTCTTATCGACTGTGTTAGGATATTTTGACGCTCGAAAAGTGCTGAGTTTCAGCCCAATTTGACTTTTGAGTTATTATGTGAATTTTTCTTCTGCACATTTTGTTGTGACTAATAAACACAAAGAGGAGTTTAATAAAATCTTATTGAATAATTACTGTGACTAATTTAGTTATTCTTACAATCCGATTTACCTCAAAATACTGAAAAACTGTAACGTCTAATTGGTTAAATTTCCCAGAACGTAACTTAGGTAAGTCATTCCAAGAAACCTTTCCCATGTATGATTTCGAGATCGCAGACGGAAACTTGATATCGTAATCAAAAATAACATTATTTCTGTTGCCAGGAAATTGAGAGTGTTCGTAATGGCTAAATTATTCATAACACTGAGCTATATGTCACGAGACGGGAGCGTCATTCATCGTACATTACCAGCTTTTTTAGAAGCCTACTTTATTTTTATTATTTTATTTGTTTATGTGCAATTTCTATTAACTTATGCTAAATATGGGGTTAAGCAACGTCGATTAGCATTTTGCGGAAATAAATAAACATCAAAAATAGAGGCTCATAAAAGAGCAGTGGTAAGAAATGTAGATCGCAAGTTCGAAACCAGGCAAGCGCTTGACTTGTGTTATTATTGCGTGATTTATTATACGCTTGTGATTTATTTCATCACCCCTTTTTTATTGTGGGGAAGTCCTCAGGGATACCGATATAGGATAATATAGGGTGCTTTGGGGTCCCACCTCCATCTCTGGGACCTAAGTCAACCCCACCTGCCAGACGGTGCACCTGCTGACTCACGAACGGGGCTCTGACACCGGCTTTCCCTTCGGGGTTGAGTGGTCAGACGGCAGTCGCACTCGTAATAAGCCAAACAAGCCAATCAATCATGGTGAGGAAAATAAGAAATGCACATGTCACAGCTAGGGCGCCGCCGCAAAACGGCGCGCAGGAGCCTCGCCCGACTCCTGTGACCTGTGGGCTAGGGCTACCGTGTCAGAGGGGGACACGGCTGAAGAAGCGAGCCCAATCCATGAAAATCCGTTTCGCGTCGTGGAACGTTGGCACGCTAACTGGACGCGCGAGAGAGCTGGCCGAAACTCTCCACAGGCGGAGGGTGGCCGTGGCGTTCCTGCAGGAGACTCGGTGGAGAGGCAGCAGATCCCGGCTTATTGGGAATGGCTACAAGCTGATCTACACGGGTGCACCTAGTGGGAGAAATGGGGTCGCCGTGGTGTTGTCTGACGAGCTTCAGGATGACGTCTTGGAGGTGAATCGCATCAGCGATCGGCTAACGTCGGTGCGGGTGCTTGTCAATGGGGTTATAACCCACTTGATAAGTGCCTACGCTCCACAGGCCGGGTGCAGTGAAGCCGAAAGGACGCTGTTTTGGACCCAGCTCGAAGGATTGCTTCGCGGGATTTCGTTATCCCAGGGAATCGTTCTGGGTGGTGATTTGAACGGTCATGTGGGTGAGAGGTGTGGCGAGTTTGAGCGTGTTCACGGTGGCTTTGGGTACGGTAGCCGCAACGCGGAAGGAGACAGCATTCTCCGAATGTGTGCGGCTGCGGACCTCGCAATCGTGAACACCTACTTCAAAAAGAAGCCGGAGCACCTTGTCACCTACCGGAGCGGGCGAAGCGCTACCCAGATCGATTTTCTACTAACTAGGAGGCACCACATCGGCAAAGTAGCCAACTGAAAAGTCATACCCGGTGAGAGTCTCACTGCACAACACCGTCTCCTTGTCATGGACCTCTGCGTAAAGGCCCAACGTAGACGTGTAGAGGACTGTCGGCGCCAGATCCGGTGGTGGCTGCTTGATGAAAACAGGTCCCGGGATTTTGCGTCGGTTATTGGCGACAAGTGCGTCGGTACCGACGGAGAACCTGTGCAAGACCACTGGGACAGGATCCAGGCAGCTATTACGGGGGCGGCGCGGGTGGTACTCGGCGTCTCTAAGGGCGGCCGCAAACGTGACAAGGAAACCTGGTGGTGGGACGACATAGTCCAGAGGGAGACTAAGGTGAAGAAAGCCCTCTTCAAAATGTGGCAAGCGACCGGATCTCCTGAAGATCGCGACGCATACAAGGTTGCCAAACGTGCCACCAAAAGAGCTGTAGCCAGAGCCAGACGAGACCACTTGCAACCTCTCTACGAGAAGTTGGAATCGTCTGAGGGGCAAAAGCTCATTTACAAGTTGGCACGTTCCAGGGTCAAAACGGCACAGGATATATCCAAGTGCCGTTGTGTAAAAGACCCAAATGGCAACCTGCTATGCGAGGACCTCGCGGTGAAGGAGAGATGGCGCTCGTACTTTCACGAGCTGCTGAACAAGCAGCATCAAGAGGTGCAAACACCGGAACTCCCTCCGAACCTTGGACTAGTGCTTCTGATAACGCCTGAGGAAGTCCAAACGGCTCTTCGTCGTATGGGGAATCGGAAAGCTGTCGGAGCTGACGGAGTCCCCATTGAGGCCTGGAAGGCGATGGGTTCTCGCGGTGTGGGCATGCTAACTAACTTTTTCAATCGCGTGCACCTGACCGGCAAAATCCCGAGCCAATGGAGGCTGAGTATAATTACTCCAGTCTTTAAAGGCAAGGGCTCGGTTCAGGAGTGTGGCAACTATCGCGGTATCAAGGTCATGTCCCACACCATGAAAATCTTTGAGAGGATCGTAGACTCCCGAATCCGGCAGGAATGTGCTGTCTCGGAGTGTCAATATGGGTTTCGGCCAGGGTACGGAACCATGGACCCTATCTTCGCACTAAGGATCGCCATGGAGAGATACAGATCGAAGAACACGCCTCTGCATATGCTCTTTCTAGATATGCAGAAGGCCTTCGACTGTGTCCCTCGCGGGGTGATCTGGTGGGCACTGAGGTCCAAAGGGGTACCTGAAACCTATGTCGACATAATTCAAGACATGTACCTCAATTCCGATTCCGTTGTCAGGACCGCTGTTGGCGACACTAAACCCTTCCCCATCACCGTCGGAGTCCACCAGGGATCCGTCCTTAGTCCGTTTCTGTTCAGCGTGATATTAGACGTTTTGTCGGACAGCATCAAGGACTCACATGAGCAGCCTCCCTGGCTACTCAAGTATGCTGACGATATCGCGCTGGCGGACGCGGACAGGGAACGGTTGGTGCGGCGTGTGAATGCGTGGAAGGACTCGCTTGAGAACGGAGGTCTGAAACTCAACGTGTCGAAGACCGTATACTAGGCCAGCAACACGACAGACCCCGTGTCTGTGCGCATAGGCGGAGACATGGTCGAGCGCACGGACCAGTTTAAATACTTGGGGTCTGTGCTTCACGCGTCCGGCGACATTGATTGCGACGTCAAGGCACGTATTTCCGCAACTTGGGCGAAATGGCGTGAGGTGACAGGTGTCATTTGTGACCCCAAAATGCCGGTTAAGCTTAAGGGGCAGGTCTATAAAACCATCAGTAGACCTGTTCTCTTGTATGGCAGTGATGCCTGGCCTGTGCTTGACCGACACAAGCAGGAGCTGCGTGTCACGGAGATGAATATGCTGCGGTGGATGTGTGGAGTTACGCAGAAAGACCGCATCAGGAACTCCCGCATCCGGGGCAGCCTTCGTGTCCGTGACATTGCAGACAAACTGCAGGAGGGTCGCCTACGCTGGTACGGCCACGTCTTACGGAAACCGGCATGTTACGTGGGTAACAAATGTCTTGCCATGGCGCCTCCGCCGGGCCGGAACAAGCAGGGTAGACCAAAGAAGTGCTGGCTTGAAGTTGTAAGAGATGACATGCATGCCAACAAGCTCTTACCACAGGACGCTAAAGATCGTGCGAAATGGAGGAGAATGTGCAGGAAAGCGGACCCCGGGCTCCAACGCGAAAGCCGCGGATGCAACCGGGATAAACCCTGAGATGATGATGATGATGATGATGAAGTCCTCAGGGATACCCGTCCGTCTGGGAATAAGGATGGGTTAATATTGGCTAATACCCTACTGTTCCTTCTAGTACGAGTAGTATGAGTCGGGGGCCCGGAGGATACTTATTGAGACGTATAAAATCAAAAACAGCTAAATTCATTTATGGTAATTTTTAGGCTGGGTATATCATTTTATTCGTTAAGCAAAAAGCTAACTATGTCCTTAATTCTTTGGCACCAAAAGCAGATAGATCCACCTTTAAAATCGTTATAAAAAATGCAGTTAGTAACAGAGGTAGCTATATCCCGCTTCCTGAGAATCAAAGACAGCTAAAGTCATAACCGACCAATCAGAGAGCTTTGTTGTGCTTCCAATCTGGCAGATCTCATACTATCGAGTTCATTTTGTGTGGTGTTATTTTAATGAAACCTTGAGTTTTTGGGTTGTTTCGGAAATAAAAGAGATTAAAAAGCTTGATGTAGGTACCAGAAGCTATACCAGGGAAGGCGTAATCAATAAATTATTGGAAACAAAGTCAGCTATGTCCGGTCTAAATCTAAAAGCTGGATCAATATTAGCTAGGTCCATTTTAATTTATTCAATATAAATCCTTGCACTTTGGTAGTTTAGATGGTTATCCATGAGCCTTCCATAACTTATCTATGTGTCTAGAATAAAATTCGTTACAATGTAGGTATCTAGCCTAAAAATATCAAAGTAACGTTTTTCTTTATTTGTAAAAAAAAAAATATAATTGGATTTAGCTGTTTTTGATTTTATACGCCTCACTTGCACATTCGCCGCACCCCCGAATGGTCAGCCCACCGTATCTAGAGGGAGCCGCCAAGTGCTACCGATCCCACGACCGTACATCCTTCCATTAAGCCAAGTAAACTGCGTGCCACCTCTTTATGCCTGACTGCTCGAGCGACGACACGGCCCCATATTTCATCCATCTTCACTGCTCTCAGAACGGTTTGTAAAAGTATCTTGAGGATACTGGCATTTATAACAGAAATTGGAAGCCATGGATTCCTTGCCAACTAGTTCTGGTTCGAGTGTTGGATAACAGTCCACTGCCTTTTACAGAGAGCAGCCTGTGTTCCAGCAGTGAATACTAATTGTCCTTGTGCGTTATTCTAGTATCGGCACTTTTTAAAAATGCCTGATTGTTCAGGAGTTGAAATTTATATAGAATAGAATACTTTTTATTATGTCATCATCATCATCAGCCTCTACCCGTCCACTGCTGGACATATTCCTCCTTCATGGCACGCCAACAAGCTCGATCCTGAGTAGTTCTCCGCCAGCCACTACCAGCCACCTTTTTGATGTCGTCGCTCCATCTTGCCCAAGGGCGTCCTAAGCTACGTTTGCCGAGACGCGGTCTCCACTCGAGGACTCGTTTACCCTAACGCTTGTCGGTCCTGCGGCATATGTGACCAGCCCATTGCTACTTCAGCTTGTAAATCCTCTAAACTATGTCGGTGACTCTGGTCCTCTGTCGGATCATCTCATTTCTGATGCGGTTCTAAAGAGAGACGCCCAACATAGCCCGCTCCATAGCTCGCTGAGCGGCTTTAAACTTATGGACTAGTCTGACCGTTAGTGTCCACGTTTCGACTCCGAAAGTCATGACGGGTAAGACGCATTTATTATGTATAGCATATAAAAAACAGAATATAAATATGAAGATACGATACATTACAATGGGCGGTCTTATCTCTAAAAGCGATTTTTTAGAGACAACCTTTGGATGGAATAGCAAGGGGAAGGAGAGACAATTAGTGTTGGTATTTACAATTTTATGTATAACAGTAAATCTGTTTGTTGTTTCCATGAACTTTTTAGTTAAAGTTATGTTGTTAGCTAGTTGCGCGTTTTGCAACCGGTAAGTGTAGCAGGAAATTATTGTTATATGAATAATATAATGCTATAAGTACAGAATATAATAGAGAGCATATTTTATTATGATATCTGTATTAGCTGATAAAGTATTGAATTTCGAACAATGACGTTACGGAATGAAAGCCAGAGGGAAGTAAAACCGATAATTTATGAAGCACGGCGCGGAATAACGTAGGAGCCCGTAACATACTTTTTTTTTTTTTCTTAAAACAGTTCTGTACATATTTTCTTTGTAATTGTCAAATTTTTAAAGAACTACCTACTTCATACTAACTACTTCAACTTTCGCGCTTATCTATACTAATATTATAAATGCGAAAGTAACTCTGTCTGTCTGTCTGTCTGTTACGCTTTCCCGCCTAAACCTCACAACCGATTTTGATGAAATTTGGCACAGACAATCTTTGGACCCTGAGAAAAAACATAGGCTACCTGTTATCCCGAAAAAATTTGATATTCCTGAGGGAAATCTAAAAAGCGCGATATAACCGAACACCGCGCGGGCGAAGACGCGGGCGGAAAGCACACAATCTTTAGACCCTGAGAAAGGATATAGGCTACCTTTTATCCCGGAAAAATTTGATGTTCCCGAGGGAAATCTAAAAAGCGCGATATAACCGAAATTTACGCGGGCGAAGCCGCGGCCGGAAAGCTAGTAATATTATAAATTCGAAAGTTTGTATTGATTGATTGAATGATGAATTTTTGTTACTCTTTCTCGCAAAAACAATTTTTTTATAATTATAAACTAATGGTTGACCGCAATTCCGCCTGGTGGGTGATAACTTCTGCCGGCAGCCGATGTTATGGCTTTTTTTTAAAGAAATACAGTAGAACCTCGTTAAGTTAAAAATCTCCAAATCTCGAAAAAATATTTTGTTGCATTCCTTTCAAACACCATAAACCTCCATTATTCAAAATATTAACCAAGCCATTTTGGTACATATTTTCCCTCTATAACTCGAAAAATTCAATTTTACCTCTGTTGTTGTTACCAATGTTTAATTTTATGCCCTTTACAATTTGATAATTTGAATCATTACCTATATAGTTCGAATAATAATAAGTTACCGACTTTAAGAATTCAGCGACAGTGTGAGTACACCATTGTACAAAAACATCGAAATTCTCTATAAGTCGAAAACTCTACATCTAGAATTTTTTGGCCCTTGATATTCGACTTATAGAGGTTCTGCTATAGTTTATAACCAGAAATAACACATAAAATGGTTTTAATCTCGATATGCTTACGAGATCAAAACTTATACGGGTGAAACCGAAGGGCACAGCTAATCTATATCTATACTAATATATAAAGCTGAAGAGTTTGTTTGTTTGTTTCTTTGGTTGAACGTGCTAATCTCATGAACCACTGATCCGATTTGAAAAATTCTTTTTGCATTTGATAGCCCATTAAACTAGCAAGGCTTTAGGCTATATGACATCACGTTGCGACCAATAGGAGCGGAGCATAATAACAAACTACACGCGAACGAAGTCACGGACGCCCGCTAGTATTTCATAAAAATAAAATACTATAGTACACTAGCTGACCCGGCGAACTTCGTTCCGCCTTAAAGGCAATATCACATGACTACTTTTTAAATTAGGATAATTTTAAATAAATGAATATTATTATTCAATGATTCTTTATTTGGGAGCACAATCCTGGCGATTCTCCGGAAATCTTTAATGTGCTACAATACTCGCAAACAACATCCATTGGCCCAATGCGAACGCCATTGCGCTATATTATATGCGAATGGCTACAAGCTGATCTACACGGGTGCACCTAGTGGGAGAAATGGGGTCGCCGTGGTGTCTGACTGGTGGTGTCTGACGAGCTCCAGGATGACGTCTTAGAGGTGAATCGCATCAGCGATCGGCTAATATCGGTGCGGGTGCTTGTCAATGGGGTTATAACCCACTTGATAAGTGCCTACGCTCCACAGGCCGGGTGCAGTGAAGCCGAAAGGACGCTGTTTTGGACCCAGCTCGAAGGATTGCTTCGCGGGATTTCGTTATCCCAGGGAATCGTTCTGGGTGGTGATTTGAACGGTCATGTGCCTGAAACCTATGTCGACATAATTCGAGACATGTACCTCAATTCCGATTCCGTTGTCAGGACCGCTGTCGGCGACACTAAACCCTTCCCCATCACCGTCGGAGTCCACCAGGGATCCGTCCTTAGTCCGTTTCTGTTCAGCGTGATATTAGACGTTTTGTCGGACAGCATCAAGGACTCACATGAGCAGCCTCCCTGGCTACTCATGTATGCTGACGATATCGCGCTGGCGGATGCGGACAGGGAACGGTTGGTGCGGCGTGTGAATGCGTGGAAGGACTCGCTTGAGAACGGAGGTCTGAAACTCAACGTGTCGAAGACCGTATACTTGGCCAGCAACACGACAGACCCCATGTCTGTGCGCATAGGCGGAGACATGGTCGAGCGCACGGACCAGTTTAAATACTTGGGTCTGTGCTTCACGCGTCCGGCGACATTGATTGCGACGTCAAGGCACGTATTTCCGCAGCTTGGGCGAAATGGCGTGAGGTGACAGGTGTCACTTGTGACCCCAAAATGCCGGTTAAGCTTAAGGGACAGGTCTATAAAACCATCATTAGACCTGTTCTCCTGTATGGCAGTGAAGCGTGGCCTGCGCTTGAGCGACACAAGCAGGAGCTGCGTGTCACGGAGATGAATATGCTGCGGTGGATGTGTGGAGTTACGCGGAAAGACCGCATCAGGAATTCCCGCATCCGGGGCAGCCTTCGTGTCCGTGACATTGCAGACAAACTGCAGGAGGGTCGCCTACGCTGGTACGGCCACGTCTTACGGAAACCGGCATGTTACGTGGGTAACAAATGTCTTGCCATGGCGCCTCCGCCGGGCCGGAACAAGCGGGGTAGACCAAAGAAGTGCTGGCTTGACGTTGTAAGAGATGACATGCATGCCAACAAGCTCTTACCACAGGACGCTAAAGATCGTGCGAAATGGAGGAGAATGTGCAGGAAAGCGGACCCCGGGCTCCAACGCGAAAGCCGCGGATGCAACCGGGATAAACCCTGAGATGATGATGATGATGATGATGAAGTCCTCAGGGATACCCGTCCGTCTGGGAATAAGGATGGGTTAATATTGGCTAATACCCTACTGTTCCTTCTAGTACGAGTAGTATGAGTCGGGGGCCCGGAGGATACTTATTGAGACGTATAAAATCAAAAACAGCTAAATTCATTTATGGTAATTTTTAGGCTGGGTATATCATTTTATTCGTTAAGCAAAAAGCTAACTATGTCCTTAATTCTTTGGCACCAAAAGCAGATAGATCCACCTTTAAAATCGTTATAAAAAATGCAGTTAGTAACAGAGGTAGCTATATCCCGCTTCCTGAGAATCAAAGACAGCTAAAGTCATAACCGACCAATCAGAGAGCTTTGTTGTGCTTCCAATCTGGCAGATCTCATACTATCGAGTTCATTTTGTGTGGTGTTATTTTAATGAAACCTTGAGTTTTTGGGTTGTTTCGGAAATAAAAGAGATTAAAAAGCTTGATGTAGGTACCAGAAGCTATACCAGGGAAGGCGTAATCAATAAATTATTGGAAACAAAGTCAGCTATGTCCGGTCTAAATCTAAAAGCTGGATCAATATTAGCTAGGTCCATTTTAATTTATTCAATATAAATCCTTGCACTTTGGTAGTTTAGATGGTTATCCATGAGCCTTCCATAACTTATCTATGTGTCTAGAATAAAATTCGTTACAATGTAGGTATCTAGCCTAAAAATATCAAAGTAACGTTTTTCTTTATTTGTAAAAAAAAAAATATAATTGGATTTAGCTGTTTTTGATTTTATACGCCTCACTTGCACATTCGCCGCACCCCCGAATGGTCAGCCCACCGTATCTAGAGGGAGCCGCCAAGTGCTACCGATCCCACGACCGTACATCCTTCCATTAAGCCAAGTAAACTGCGTGCCACCTCTTTATGCCTGACTGCTCGAGCGACGACACGGCCCCATATTTCATCCATCTTCACTGCTCTCAGAACGGTTTGTAAAAGTATCTTGAGGATACTGGCATTTATAACAGAAATTGGAAGCCATGGATTCCTTGCCAACTAGTTCTGGTTCGAGTGTTGGATAACAGTCCACTGCCTTTTACAGAGAGCAGCCTGTGTTCCAGCAGTGAATACTAATTGTCCTTGTGCGTTATTCTAGTATCGGCACTTTTTAAAAATGCCTGATTGTTCAGGAGTTGAAATTTATATAGAATAGAATACTTTTTATTATGTCATCATCATCATCAGCCTCTACCCGTCCACTGCTGGACATATTCCTCCTTCATGGCACGCCAACAAGCTCGATCCTGAGTAGTTCTCCGCCAGCCACTACCAGCCACCTTTTTGATGTCGTCGCTCCATCTTGCCCAAGGGCGTCCTAAGCTACGTTTGCCGAGACGCGGTCTCCACTCGAGGACTCGTTTACCCTAACGCTTGTCGGTCCTGCGGCATATGTGACCAGCCCATTGCTACTTCAGCTTGTAAATCCTCTAAACTATGTCGGTGACTCTGGTCCTCTGTCGGATCATCTCATTTCTGATGCGGTTCTAAAGAGAGACGCCCAACATAGCCCGCTCCATAGCTCGCTGAGCGGCTTTAAACTTATGGACTAGTCTGACCGTTAGTGTCCACGTTTCGACTCCGAAAGTCATGACGGGTAAGACGCATTTATTATGTATAGCATATAAAAAACAGAATATAAATATGAAGATACGATACATTACAATGGGCGGTCTTATCTCTAAAAGCGATTTTTTAGAGACAACCTTTGGATGGAATAGCAAGGGGAAGGAGAGACAATTAGTGTTGGTATTTACAATTTTATGTATAACAGTAAATCTGTTTGTTGTTTCCATGAACTTTTTAGTTAAAGTTATGTTGTTAGCTAGTTGCGCGTTTTGCAACCGGTAAGTGTAGCAGGAAATTATTGTTATATGAATAATATAATGCTATAAGTACAGAATATAATAGAGAGCATATTTTATTATGATATCTGTATTAGCTGATAAAGTATTGAATTTCGAACAATGACGTTACGGAATGAAAGCCAGAGGGAAGTAAAACCGATAATTTATGAAGCACGGCGCGGAATAACGTAGGAGCCCGTAACATACTTTTTTTTTTTTTCTTAAAACAGTTCTGTACATATTTTCTTTGTAATTGTCAAATTTTTAAAGAACTACCTACTTCATACTAACTACTTCAACTTTCGCGCTTATCTATACTAATATTATAAATGCGAAAGTAACTCTGTCTGTCTGTCTGTCTGTTACGCTTTCCCGCCTAAACCTCACAACCGATTTTGATGAAATTTGGCACAGACAATCTTTGGACCCTGAGAAAAAACATAGGCTACCTGTTATCCCGAAAAAATTTGATATTCCTGAGGGAAATCTAAAAAGCGCGATATAACCGAACACCGCGCGGGCGAAGACGCGGGCGGAAAGCACACAATCTTTAGACCCTGAGAAAGGATATAGGCTACCTTTTATCCCGGAAAAATTTGATGTTCCCGAGGGAAATCTAAAAAGCGCGATATAACCGAAATTTACGCGGGCGAAGCCGCGGCCGGAAAGCTAGTAATATTATAAATTCGAAAGTTTGTATTGATTGATTGAATGATGAATTTTTGTTACTCTTTCTCGCAAAAACAATTTTTTTATAATTATAAACTAATGGTTGACCGCAATTCCGCCTGGTGGGTGATAACTTCTGCCGGCAGCCGATGTTATGGCTTTTTTTTAAAGAAATACAGTAGAACCTCGTTAAGTTAAAAATCTCCAAATCTCGAAAAAATATTTTGTTGCATTCCTTTCAAACACCATAAACCTCCATTATTCAAAATATTAACCAAGCCATTTTGGTACATATTTTCCCTCTATAACTCGAAAAATTCAATTTTACCTCTGTTGTTGTTACCAATGTTTAATTTTATGCCCTTTACAATTTGATAATTTGAATCATTACCTATATAGTTCGAATAATAATAAGTTACCGACTTTAAGAATTCAGCGACAGTGTGAGTACACCATTGTACAAAAACATCGAAATTCTCTATAAGTCGAAAACTCTACATCTAGAATTTTTTGGCCCTTGATATTCGACTTATAGAGGTTCTGCTATAGTTTATAACCAGAAATAACACATAAAATGGTTTTAATCTCGATATGCTTACGAGATCAAAACTTATACGGGTGAAACCGAAGGGCACAGCTAATCTATATCTATACTAATATATAAAGCTGAAGAGTTTGTTTGTTTGTTTCTTTGGTTGAACGTGCTAATCTCATGAACCACTGATCCGATTTGAAAAATTCTTTTTGCATTTGATAGCCCATTAAACTAGCAAGGCTTTAGGCTATATGACATCACGTTGCGACCAATAGGAGCGGAGCATAATAACAAACTACACGCGAACGAAGTCACGGACGCCCGCTAGTATTTCATAAAAATAAAATACTATAGTACACTAGCTGACCCGGCGAACTTCGTTCCGCCTTAAAGGCAATATCACATGACTACTTTTTAAATTAGGATAATTTTAAATAAATGAATATTATTATTCAATGATTCTTTATTTGGGAGCACAATCCTGGCGATTCTCCGGAAATCTTTAATGTGCTACAATACTCGCAAACAACATCAATTGGCCCAATGCGAACGCCATTGCGCTATATTATATGCGTATTGAAACGCTGCCCGATTCAAATCAGTATTTGATGAATTTCTTCTTGTGTTTCGTAAATTATAATCTAGCGCTTGATCTCTGAGGTTTGCTCAACGATTTCGCATTGCCAACCCAGCCATTTCACGGGCTGCCTCCCTTTGCTCTGGTGAGTGAGAAGCACGAAGTCGAGCCATACTAAGGCTGCGCCTTCAAGTGCAATTTCTTGCTCTTCTTCAGTTTTTTTTTGTTGTGGATGGGAAATCATCAAGTGACCTCTCCCGCTCTGGGCGGAGCGGAAGGGCGTGTCAGACTTTTATTGACTAAAACCCACCCGTGTTCCTTCACTTGCCTGTGCAACGGCCAGTGCCATGGTTTCTTTTTTATTCAACCCGTAACCCTGTCAAACCGGACCAGGGTCGGACGCGAGAGATCGCCGCCGATCGCCGCCGCGAGAACACGGCTAAGCTCTATCCAAGCCGGGCACCTTATGCTCCACCGTGTCCTCAGGGTGATGCACACAGTGGTCACCCTGGCGTTTCCTCCCGCCTTATACGGAACAGGAACCTCCCGAAACAACCGTGTCCGGTAAGGACCTACGTCAGTCGGAAGGTGAGGACGCCGTGGCGCCTCTCTAGCTACTCCTCAAAGAGAGGACTTACCGCCGCTATTGCGGCGTACTCAGTGCTGGATTGCGGCAATCACACTTTCCATGTCGCCATGAGACCCCGTCGGAGCTCTGTCCGCTGTACTGCGATTTTTCGCGGCAACAGAGTTATGCCTCCTCTCATCACTCCCACATGTGGGCGAGGGATAGTGTTTCTCCACAATTTAATGGATGTTATTATACATATAAACGTTTCTTTTTAATTACTCTATCTATTAAAAGAAACCTCATCAAAATCTGTTTCGCAGTTTTAAAGATTTAATCATACAAAGGAACATAGGGAAAGAGAAAGTAACTTTGTTTTATAGTATGTAGTGAAGTGGTAAATGGCACAGCAATACAATATTAGAAATTTTGAAGTTGAAGTTTGCTTTGGGGCTTTTATTAAAAAAATTAAACCGGCAGAGAGCATTTATATTCCTTGCTTTAAATAAATGCATCAACATTCAACCGGTAAGACTTTTTTTTAATATGCTGAGTAGTGTAGGAGTGTGTTTGTACCATTTTTAACAAATGAACCGCTAACTTATATTTTGACTGAGTTGTTTTGTTATTCCATGTCAGTTGCGTTTTGTTAAACCATGTCTTATGTCACGTCACACGGGAACGACAGGAACCGCGGGAACGGGATAAAAAGTATCCTATGTGATATGTCCTTCTCCCAGTTCTTATCTACCTCCCTACCAATTTTGAGCCATACTGGTTAAGCGGTTCTTGAGTTATAAATATAGTAACTAACACGACTTTCATTTATATACATAGACTTCATTCAAATCGGACCAGCCTAGGAGGAATTCAGTGACGTACACACGTACAGCAGATTTAGGATGGAAAGAAGAAGCCCATGGAAAGCATTGTCATCTACATTTGTAACAAAGATATCATACCTTTTTTTTTTTTTTTTTGTTCTCCCAGTGGAAATCTCTACCAGACCGTCCTCCGTCTGGGGGTCGATGGAGGGTGTGCCGGGCTCTCACCGGCTAAAACCACTGGAGCGTTCCTCTTCTTGCCTATAGCCGGGGGTGCGGGCCCTGGTTTGCCATTCACCGCATCCCCGGCAGGCCTCAACCCGCCACGCGCGAGATTGGCGGGTCCCTCTTCCTCCCCTCCTTCCATCAGGTAGGCGTGTAGGAACAGCCACTACACGCCTACTCCGGCCCTAGCGACGGACGTCAGACTTCCCCGGTCCTCGGCCCGTTGGCCTCTCGTTATGGAGGAAGCAGATCGACCTCGGCTTCCCTCCTCCTCCGGCCAGCGTGCCGTCGCGTCGGCGGGACGGGAGAGTGCTCAGTGCTTTCCTCTCCCGCTCGGCCGTCTCCTTCGCGGAGATGGCCTCCTCGCAGAAGGAGACGACCGCGTCCCATGACTCCCCGCTGTCGACTATGGCTCTGACCACGGCCGGCAGCGAGAGGTCGCCTCCGCCCATCGCTGCGGTGAGCGCACGGCGCTGCTCGTCCCATGCGGGACACTCCTCGAGGGTGTGCCGCGCCGTGTCCTCTGCCCCGCCACCGCAGTGATGGCACGCCGGTGTCGGCTCCCGACCGATACGACACAGGTAACTGCCGAAACACCCGTGTCCGGTCAACACCTGCGTCGCACGGAAGGTGAGCACCCCATGCCTCTTCGGGTCGATCCACTTCTCCATGCAGGGTCTTACCGCCGCTATGACGGCGTGCCCCGCACTGGGTTGCGCAAGTCTCGCACACCACTCCGCCACCAGGACTTGGCGGAGCTCGGACCGTTTCGCCTCGATAACTCTCGGCAGAAACGATCTTTCGCCCCGCTCTCGGGCCTCCCCGCGCCACTTGTAAAGCGACGCGTGGACTCGGGCCTCGAGATCCCAGGGTGCCGATCCGGCTAGGAGGCAGGCCGGCTCATAGGAGATCGTGCGGTATCCTCTTATCACCCTGACTGCCGTCGCTCGCTGCGGCCCATGAATGACCGCAAAGTTGCGAGGCGTCAGGTGATCCGCCCACACTGGGGCCCCGTAAAGGGCCATTGACCGCACGACTCCCAGGTACAACCTCCGGCACGAAAGATATCATACCTCTCTCTACCCCTAGAGCTTTTGTTTCTGTCTCTTTAAGTAAAATAAAAAATCTTAAATAATTATTTATTTCTATTTATTTTTTTCTCTTTTAGTTCATAAGTACAAATTTAGTTAAATAAAAAAAAATATCTTTTTTATTTTTTCGCCTTTTAGTTCTTATGTACAATTATATTTTTAAGTAACTAAATAAATTAAAAAAAACTATAAACTTGTCTAAAAACAAAAAAAAAAACTTGTGATTGACCGGGTTTGAACCGAGGAACACCAGCCATCGCGAGTAGACCATACCAATATTGACTACGCTACAGCCGCTATGTCAAGCCGCGCGAAATTAGCGCCCATATTATGCGTGAAATATTGCGAAAGAGAAAACTCGAAAATATGCGCTTCCCCAGACATAAGACTGAGCTAGATCGATTTTTCGTCCCCGAAAACCACCACATATTAATTTTCAGCGAAATCGTTAGGGCCGTTTCCGAGATCACATGCTTCTTCAAGCTATTAGCGCCATCTGCCGGGTTGATTTGTGAATCTAAACGATCCAGGTCGCCACTCAAACGCATACAGAAAAATTCATTAAAATCGGTCAAGCCGTTTAGGAGGAGTTCAATGACATACACACGTACAGCAGAATTATATATATAAAGATACAACAAAGCTCTAAAAATATTTATTGTCGCATCATTGTCTAAATTGTGAGCTTAAAGCTGATGTTTTTTATTTTGGTCATTTAATTGAACTAACATGAAACGCATTGCTGTTTTGAACTAAATTTGTTTTGACAATTTATAAAAAAAAATGACTCAGGGCTATAACCTATTTAGCAAATATTTAACACTTCAAAATCGAATCGCAGTTGCAATCTTCGACCGTGTCAGTAGTTTCTTACCTTTCAATTTGGCGGGGTTTTCATACCGTTTCAAGTGATCCTCAAATATAGGGTGCATACAACTCAGATTTCCAATATCAGTCGAGGGCAATATGTCTGACGACTAGTTCGCTTCTAAGTCAAGTTTTATGACTTGCTGAACAAATATACTTACGTAAAATGGAAAAATATTTAACGTTTTATATCCTGTGGACTTAGCGCCCTCGGTAGGGGGATGTAATGATTTTTTTGGGGGCCATTTTTTATCAACCTTTTCATGCTTTTATACGTAAGTATTTTATTTGACTTGCCCGGATTGGATGCTTGATGGGGCCGACGGTACTTGAGTGGCGACCACGCATCCGAAGACGCAGTGTGGGTAGGTTCCCGACAAGGTGGATCGACGACCTGGTGAAGGTCGCGGTTACCGCTGGATGCGGGAGACGCAGAACCAGACGTCGTGAAGATCCTTGTTGGAGGCCTATGCCCAGCGGAGGACGTCTTTCGGCTGAAGCAGCGACATTAAAAAGAGAGACATACATAAATTCATAAGATTTAACGCTGGAGAAAATGAGATAGGTAGCATTATACATTCGTCTTATTATCTTGAAACCAATATTTAATTTTCTTTTTTGTTCATATATATACTTTTTTTTTTATCGTAGTGGTGTCAACAACGTAAGGGTGGATTCCACGGGTCGTCCGATTCTATCAAGAACGGAGATATTTATAAATTATTTTAATTATATGATATACTAGCTTTCCGCCCGCGGCTTCGCCTGCGTGGAGTTCGGTTATATCGCGTTCGTTCTTTCTAGATTTCCCTCGGGAACATCAAATTTTTTCCGTGATAAAAGGTAGCCTATGTTCTTTCTTAGGGTCTAAAGATTGTCTGTGCCAAATTTCATCAAAATCGGTTGAGAGGTTTAAGCGGGAAAGCGTAACAGACAGACAGACAGACAGACAAACAGACAGATAGACAGACAGACAGACAGACAGAGTTACTTTCGCATTTATAATATTAGTATGGATTGAATTAAGTAAAAAGCTGTTATTTGGAAACTTCAATTTTAATTACATACGTGGAGTTAGTTATGCTCCACTCCTATTGGTCACAGCGTAATGTTATATAGCCTAATATCTTCCTGGATTAATGGACTATCCAACACAAAAATTTTTTTTTTAATCGGACCAGTAGTTCCTGAGATTTGTGCCTTCAAACAAACATACTCTTGCTTTATAAATTAAAATAGATTGTGTTAGTTCATCAAGATTGATGCAATATTAAAAACAACTGTAAAAAGTTGAACTAAATATATTACTTTTTAATTGTTCCTGCTTACAAAATATACAGAACCTATAAAATGTATGAACATCAAAAATAATACAAAATAGTGATCTATTAGGGACAAGTGACATCGGATAACCTCCGTGACGGAAAATATGGGACATCCATCGTAAAAATGACATGTTCGTAATAGTGTTCAGTGTTTAATGTGATTAATGGCGTTTATTCATTTATGACAGGTGCATTCAAATAGACATGAGTGGACCTGATTTTTTTTTAAATAAAATCAACCTATCAGATTGATTGAATGGTTTATAAATACAGAGTGGTCCTGACAATACGACAATAAATGAAAACACGAACAATGCTGGTTCATAGCGATAATCCTAAACCATAGAAAAAAAGCTAGCATCAAAAATAAAAAATTGAAAATTTCATACAAACTAAATCGCATAAAATTGCAAACGGAATAGAACATCCTTTAAAATATTGGTTCACTAACCTCTGATCGGCGACAGCGCGATCCTGTATCGACTTGCTCTTTTCGCGCCATTATTATTAAAGTTTGGTGTCGCAGGATGCGGCGGTCATTAACCTGTAAGCGCTTCCTTATCAACATGTAGAAAATGTGAAAAATGAAAAATAATTTCCTGTGACTAAACTAAGGGGCATATTTATATGATTTTTTATGGGTAGACTGAGAATGTGTTGAGGTACACGATGTTTAATTTATTGTCGTATTGTCAGCACCACTCTGTATATTAAAAATAATAAATTAAATACATGTGTGAGGGCTCGTGGGTAAATAATACTAGTCGTACAAGTAGACCTATCAGGTTAAGTTACACTTGTCACGGTTGGCCTGTGGATGGGTGACCACCTTTACGTACCGAGATCCTTACGTGCCTCGGAAAGCAGGTTAAGCCGTTCAACACATCAAAATGCTTATAACAATACACGAAAAGGCCACGTCTTTGCTCGCGTTATATCGAGTTAAAACAAACAAAATGCCCATGTCACTTTTAATGTCTTCAACGATTGCCAAATAAATCACGTGAATCTTTTGTTCCTTTGGCCGTGAAAATGACGGACAAACCAACAGACACACACATTCCTATATACAACGTGTAACAAAAAGGGTATATACATACCAAGGGCATGGCATCTTTAGATGATATCAAACGATATCGGAAGGGTTTCAACTCAAAATAAAATAGTCAAAAAATTGGTACCAAATTTTCGGTTTCGTGTGTTTCTTAAAATAAAATCATAACAAACGTGGCAGCACACTACATACGTTAATAACTAGTCGTTACCCGTCACGTTACTTGCCAAAATCCGACAAATGTCTTCAATATCTCTGTGCAACTAGTATGATAGTAGCCTATCACAGGCGGTGTTTTTCCTCATAACTTTCTAACATAAAGAGATAGGATTAAAAAACCCTTCCAATATCGTTTGATATCATGTAAAAATGCCGTGCCTTTGTTATGTATATACCCTTTATGTTACACGTTGTATAATATTGGTAGAAAATTGAATGGATGAAAACCTATTTTATCTAACCGTAACAATATAATAACTGAACTATGCAATTTAGGTGAAGCGTTTGGCGAGTTGCCGAACCAAGAATTTGGCGTCAGCCTGGGCGGGGCGTAGCGGTCGCACGTAGTGGTGCTACGAAACCGCTTCGGCGACGCGTAGCGCTACTAATACCTACACTCTCATCACTACATATAAATATGACGGCGCGCTGATTATTAAGACTAATAAGAAAGATCATAACTCGATTTAATCAATATTGTTTTAGTCGACACGATTCGAGTAAATTTAAAATATGAGCGGGTAACACCGAATAGAGGCGTGATTTGAAGGGGTGGCGACTGTCATAGCATTGACAGCTGCCGACGGAAAAGCACGCGCTCTAACCTATTGGCTCTTATCTGTTTTAATCTGAGATTATCATTGTAATGCCTTAATATTAAAATGACCTAAGTGTACAGTTAAAATAGTTAAATATAGTTTGTATGTTTGTTTGTTTGTGCGCGCTAATCTCGGGAACTACTGGTCCGATTTGAAAAAATCTTTTTGCGTTGGATAGACCATTAATCCAGGAAGGCTTTAGGCTATATAACATCACAGTACGACCAATAGGAGCGGGGCATAACTAACTCCACGCGAACGAAGTCGCTGGCGACCGCTAGTATATCTATACTAATATATAAAGCTGAAGAGTTTGTTTGTTTGTATGTTTGTTTGTTTGTTCGCGCTAATCTCGGGAACTACTGATCCGATTTGAAAAATTCTTTTTGCGTTGGATAGCCCATTAATCTAGGAAGGCTTTAGGCTATATAACATCACGCTGCGACCAATAGGAGCGGAGCATAACTAAACCACGCGAACGAAGTCGCTGGCGGCCGCTAGTGTATAATATACAAAGTCATTTTCTCTTTCCCTATGTCCCTTTGTATGATTAAATTTTTAAAACTATGCAACGGATTTTGATGTGTTTTAATAAATAGAGTGATTAAAGACGAAGATTTATATGTATAATAACATACATTAAATTGTGGAGAAATACTATTATTTTTGAGGTTTTTCATTTGATGTCGTAAATAATTTCATTTTTCCGCGGTTGCAGTAAAACGCAGGCTGAGATTTATCAAAATAATGGACTAAATATTGTATCTACATTATTTTATTATACTGCACATAGCTGTACACAGCGGTTCCGCATCATTTTCATCCCGCCGGAATATTTGGATAAGTCTAAGTTCCAAATTTCATCGAAACCCGTTCGTTTTTACGTGAAAGAGACTAAAACTTACATCTATACCTCCTCACAAACCATCCCTTTTATAATTTTAGTAAGATAATAGGAAGTAGGATAGGACAGGATTATTCATATCTATTATTTTGTAGCCCCATGTATTTACGGGAACATTAGTTTCACTTGTCACAAAAATATCTGCACGTAAAAATATCTTACCATTTACCCGTTTTTACACAATTCAACCATGTGGAATTTGGAAATACCTATTGCATGTGCCCTTTTTTTTGGTGTGGATGGGTAATCTTCAAATGAGCTGTCCCGCTCTGAGCGGAACGAAAGCGGAAGGACGTGTTAGACTTTTACTAACTAAAATCCACCCGTCTTCCTTCACTTGCCTGTGCGACAGGGATGCGGTTTCTCTTTTAACCAACCCGGAATCCTGAACTCGCCCTCAAGCCCGCGTCTACGGGGGCAGGGCGTCTCCTGCGGTTTCCAGAGGCGTGAGGGCGCTGAGATTCCCGCTTTGCTGAAGGAGGTGACGGCCTGCCATGCACTCTCCCAAAACAGCCGAGTCCAGTGAGGACCTGCGTCAGGCGGAAGGTGAGGACGACGTGGCGACTCTCTAGCCACTCCTCAAAGAGGATATTTACCGCCGCTATTGTGGCGTGCCCGTCCTAATGACCCCTCACGTCATTAGTAGGTCATTCAATTCTAGTAATTTTAAAGGTCGCGACACATCTGCGGAACGTACGGCGCCGAAAACTCAGCGGCTGAAGTGTCAGTCGCAATATTCAGTTGTTATGACAAACTCGGCGTCTTGTTCAGCGCGCTACGCGACGAAATTACCTGGCGTCATCGTCAGTCTGTCTGTTTTGTCACTTTATGGTGTGCGGTTTTTGTGACGTACCTTAATTGCTCAGAAAAATGTATTTAATTAGAATATTAGCTATTATAGAGGGCTTAGAAGACGTTGCCGCTCTTCGCTACCGCCTGGCGCGCGATGCACAAGACACGCCGAACGTTCAGCTACGCCCGCCGAACTTTCGGTCGCGCAACGCATCGCGTGATGTGTCGCTTACTATGCACAATACATTAAATGCGTTTTAGCTGAAAAAACCGCCCGAAGGAAGGTTAGGCCCTATGCCGAACGTGGCGTGTAGTGATGTGTCGCGACACTAAGACCGTTCACAGTCTCAATTCAATCTAAATTTCAATCCGTCAAAAATGACGTTTTTTAGACAGATTTAAACTAACTTCTAACTTGACTTGATTTTGACTGTTGTTAAATAAGAAAGAAAAATTATTTATTGTGGCTCGCACAAGAAAATTATAAAATTAAACTATTATTTTCTTTTTAATTTAACGCTATTTAAAAAATATATAATAAAAAAGTGACAAAAAAACATAAATCCTATACGAGGCCAAAAGGCTCCTATCTTAACATGAGACATCGACATTTAGAAAATAAATGCCGTAGCGCTGGAATTCTGATAGGGCCCACAGTGATGTCACGAGTAGTTAGAGCAACAAATAAATATATGTGTAATGAAAGAGACATAATTATGTGAAATATTATAAAGTAAATAATTAATCTTTACTCCGCGTGAGGCATACATTTGTTTATGTCCTGAGTGTCATAAACAAGTGATATTGCACTAACAAGTAAAGAGACGACGTCCAATATTTCACATTAAGTTTACTAATCTATAAGAAAATCCATGAAAAACTAAACATGCGTAATTTTAATAAGTTTAAACTAAAGGCTGAGCTGATGGAATGGCTGATTCACCGGGACTATGCACAAACAGAGCCATTTCTGAAATACAGTATGTTAACTAACAGAGGGCGTTCCCGTTAACCCGAAATAGTATAGCATACATACATGCTAAAAAAAATATTTCCATTCGAAAACAAAATGTTTTAAAATTTTTTTCCAATATGAAAATATTCAATAAAAATTTTAAATTGACATGTAAAAGAAACACACTGTACACGCGAACATGAAAGACGGCAACGTCGCAATTTATTTATACATGACGACTACTATTTTGATCTAAAACAGGAGGTTTCAAATTTATTTCCAATTAGAATTTTTTTTATTCGGATTTTTTTATGCTTATTTTTCTATGCTGATATTTTTATTTTAATCTATTAATGATATATATTAACGAGTTTAAGGGAACGCCCTCTGTTATTTAACATACTGTATATTACCTAACATATACAGTTTTAGTTTGTTCTTGCTTTACTTTAGATAAACACCCCTCACACTCACACTCACTCCTCTCATTCACAAACTCAACACAAACAAACACATCATATGTTCATTTTCACACACTTTTCACCTATTCATAATACATTAACAATAACTTGTTATTTTTAACTTTTCCCTCGTTTCCAATTGTATTTATATTGTAAACATAGATCTGAATGTTAACACGAGCAATAAGTGGCGCAAGCCGCAGTTGTACGTATACAACGTTATTGTTTATATGAAACCTGAATATAGTGTGTTCAGAATAAGCAACTGAATCGATTTCAATCATTTTTACACCATGTTATATTTTTTCACAAACACATTAAGAAATTGTTGCAGTGTGGTAACCGAGCGCGCCACGCAGCTTACGATAGATCATAGTTCTGCGCACGCCTGCGCAACAGTTGACGCCAGAGGTCAACGTACCATACTTTTAACCATACATATTATACAATATGTAAAGAAAACCCTGTAGGACCCATAAGGATAATAAAGGTTAGGTAAACACTTGACCAAATATAATATAAAATTTTACATAATCATCATAGTAACAATACTAATGAATTTTGAAATAATCCTTTTTTCCCGGGAATTCCAATTTCCCCGAAATTTGGTAATTTTTAAAAAAGTGACAACACCGGTATTATTATAAGCGAATAGCGACGCGAACACGTCACAGGTGCCGCGTGCCCTGCCCCACGCCGCCCGCGGAATGGGTTGCTTACCGCACATGTATTAAGTTACCTCTTTTTGCGAAATAATATTTATTTTTTTAGGGGGATTCTTTTTTTAAGTTTACCCTGTCTTTGAGGGCATTAGTAGAATCAGTTATCGATACCTAACAATACCTTCTCGGATCGGACAGGGTTTTCTTTACATATTGTATAGACCATATTTTGTTGGGACAGCCAAGTAGGACAACAAGCTCATAACTTTGTGGTTTTTCATGATATCTTTTTGAAATTTTGTACATAGATTCTTTACTTAAAATACTGGACACGTGTTTCTTGTTCACATAAAAAAAAAAAAAAAATGTTGTATATCTTATTGTAAGTAACCTTACTACTGAACACTGTTTCTTAAGATTCAGGTTTTCCTAGTTTTTGAGGCTTACAATATCTTTATACAGATTTCTGTATCATTTGTTAGCATTTAGTTAACTGGTGTATACTAATTAGTGTATGTGTCGTTATGTCAATAAATATCGCTATTATTATTACCAGAAAGAGTTGTCTCGTCGAATCCAGCTCGGCGGGACGGATGGGGAAGCAACGCTACATTTTCTCGTCGTCCAAGATACAAGAGTTTCTCAAGAATAAAGTTTTTGACCAGTGTGTGTTGCCAGTGATGACATACGGAACTGAAACGTCAAATGGGCCTAATACGAAGGCTCAAAGTCACACAAAGGGCAATGAAAAGAGCTAAGTACACTCGGAAATTCTCTGCGCGATCGAATTAGAAATGAGGAGATCCGCAGGAGAACCAAAGTCACCGGCGTAGCTCTTCGAGTCGCAAAAATTGAGTGGCAGTGGGCGGGGTACATTGTTCGTAAAACCGATGGCCAATGGGGCAGTAAGGTTCTAGAGTAGCACCACGTACCGGAAGACGCAGCGTAAGGAGGCCTTCAACAAGATGAACCGATAACCTAGTGCCTAGTGTGTGGTAAGCCGATAGATGCGGGCAGCACAAGACCGGTCATCATAAAAAGCCTTGGGGGAGGCCTTTGTTCAACAGTGGACCTCTATAGGCTGAGAAGTAGAATAAGAAGATTACCAGAATTGGCCTCTGGTACTTTGTATTATAAACCATGTATGACCAAGTGGTTCGTCCAACATATTTATGATCAACAGCTTAAATAAGTCTAACTTCAAATTCTTCGAAAATCTTACTTAATATTTTAAATGCGAAAGTTTCTGTAGGTAGGTGGTTGCTTGATACGCTTTCACTCAAAAACTATTGAACGGATTTGGATAAAATTTGTCAAACAGGTAGTCTATAACCAGCAGCCTAACTGCGTAACACAATTTCAATAATTTTGAAGGATATCGTTAATCCATTGCTCGATATATTCAAAAGATGTGTCTGCTCGACAACGTAAATAACGCATTGAATATTGTTGAACTGTCAAAATGAAACCCATTGCTACACATAGTTTTTTACGCAAAAAAACTTACTGGGTTACTGGATCAAACGAAATCAAATTTATTACTGCTCTGAAATACATTATCGGACTAGAAACTATTAACTGGAAAAAATTACAGCTCCTACGGTATAATTATGTGGGTTTATATACATCCATATCCATACTTCCAAACTAATATTATAAATGTGAAAGTAACTCTGTCTGTCTGTCTGTTACGCTTTCCCGCTTAAACCTCTCAACCGATTTTCATGAAATCTGGCCCAGACAATCTTTGGACCCCGAGAAAGGACATAGGCTACCTTTTATCCCGGAAAAATTTGATGTTCCCGAGGAAAATCTAAAAAGCGCGATATAACCGAACTCCACGCGAGCGAAGGCACGGGCGGAAAGCTAGTTATACATATACAGTAGCACAGCTAATTTCTTAAACAAAAGATAAGATTTGAGCTGTAAACCATTACCGCCAGTAATTTCAATTTACATACTTACCTCACATTAAACAAAATATAGCATGACAGTATAACATTACATTATACATAAATAATTCAAACGAACATTTACAAGTAAAATGATGCCAATTACGTTAATTACAAACATGACTTAAATCACCGTTTTAAGGGATAGCATTCATAACACGTACAGAGATTTGAAGAGATTCTTTGTGAGAAAGAAGATCTGTGTTTATTTATTTCTTTCTTCTTTGGCTTCGCTCGATTTGTGCATTTAGCCAATAGCCACGTGTTGGGATTGTTAGAAAAGCCAATTCGTAATGAATTTTCATTCATGTCGAAAAAGACGGCCGCGTGAACCGTTTCCGAGGGAGGTTTGAGGAAAGACATGATGCGGCCACTATGCTGCGATATCTCAATGTTCTTTATGAATAATTTACTGAACGCACTTTTTACTACATAAATCACGCACTTTTATTTAAACAACACTATAAAATTCCAATGAAAAATGAGCGTGACACTCAGCTTAACTTTCCCGCCAAACCTCGAAGATCTATGTATTGAGATTCTCGTAATCAGCCTATAATGTTTCCACTCTTTGGACACAAGCCTCCTCTCGGTAAGAGGGAGTGAGCCGTAATCTACCACGCGGGTCAAGTGCGGGTTGGTAGATGTCACATGTCTTCGAAGTTTTACCTCTAGGACATGCCGGTTTCGTCACGATATTTTTCATTGCCGTTTTGTGAGCCTACTCCTCCTCAAGTTGTTCTCCTCATTACTGAGGGTCGTGATGTCCTTATGGAATTATCGTCTCCTTTACGATAGTTCGCCATCTGGTACGATCCCTGGCCGCAAGTATAGCATCATGCAGGTCAGTGTCCAGAGATGAACGAATTTGGTCAGTCCACCTTATTGGACTGCGACCTCTAGAACTTGGTCCATCCACCTTCCCAGTAACCATCAGGTGTTCAAGGTTGTCTCCATCTTTTCTGGTAATATGACCAAAATATTTTAATATTCTTTGAAGGCAGACTGAGGAGAGTCTTATTGTGACACCCAGCTCTCGAAGGATTCAGTGATTGTGAACAGTGCTGATGAAATAGTTTACACAAAGTAAAGCGCCTGACGGGGTCTGAACCTACGACCTGCATCTGCAGTCGGAGCCGATACCATTAGGCCACCACCGCTTTTTTGAGATTCTAGCTTGAAAGAGGCCTACGTCCAGCAATGGACAAGTAAAGGCTGATGATGATGATGCTGATGAGTGATAGCTAAGTTTAAACCGTGATTCGAGTTTTTTAAAAAGAATAAGTTGATCGAATTCATTCCGGTTGTTAACCCCAATCAACATTATAATATAATTAGTAACAAAGTATGAATAAAAATCCATTAAAAATATTCCCCTGCCCACACCCATCATCTCATCGATTGGCCCGCTTCAAGGTTGTAAAAACCCTCAAGCTCAACCAATCAGTATCGACGATCGAGTCTCGTAATAAAAACTCATACTAGGCATATTGTGCTGCTGGGGAGTTTGTTTCGCCACTTCTTCTTCCCAGCGAAAGCACTAGGAAGTAGCGAAGGGCGGGCGTTTTGGGGGACTGTCTTGTCTATTGACTTTAAAAAAGTGATGATTGTCAGCCTAATGTGAATAAATGACTTGATTTTAAATGTTTAGTGTATGTTATTTGGAAATCATAAAATAAATAAATAATCTTAAAAATATTGTGAGAGAGAATGGCCATATATTGGTGTGTTAGGCAGGTAATATTATTATATAGCCAGTAAGTAGAATAACATAGGCACTCAGCCACAAATATCAATTAGACTTAAACTCTCGACAAGCGCGCATTGTAGGGTCGATTTATTGTAAAACAGCGTAGGGGGAAGTGGGGCACCTTGATACAGTTTTTACTTAGACCCAATAAAAGACGATCTAATGATAGTTACATCCAATTTATTAACCATAATATATTCAATATTTATTCAGTTAACTTGTTACATACAAATTAACAGATAGATTGAATCACAAAACGTGTTAGAGCCTATTTACTAAAAAATGAAATTTGTATCAATGTACCCCACATGCGGGGTACATTGGTACATACACTGGTACTTTGGTTCATAGAAATATTCCTATAAATTAAACAAGTTTTATTGATTTTTCTGACCTTTATTTATTGATTTTTTTAAATTATATTTATTCGCTGCTTTTGCTATTGATAATTTTTCTTCCAACACATCAGATATCGCAGAAGCCACGGAAATTTCATTGATGGAACTTCTATTCATCTTGCGTTTAAATGTTCAAACCATTTTTTATAAAGAAAATAAAATATATTACCTAAGTCTCACATACATGTATATTCAACAAAATATTGGCGTATCAATGTGCCCCAAGACCACTTGTATCTATGTGCCCCTGCATTAAAGCAATAAATAATTAAATAATTTAAGTCTATTTAATGTAATGACAGATATGTACTTACCAAATGTCTTAATATAACACAGGTAACACTAAATACATTAGAAGAATTACACCCGAAAGAAAAGTACGTAAATTTTGTTGCGAACATCAGAAACAGTTTTTTACGTGCTAGTCGCTAGTCGTCGAGTGAACGTTGCTCTGCGCTAGTGTGCGTATAGGCTTTACTATATACTTCCTTATCAGTGGCGTACGGCTCTTCTAACGCGTTTTGTTTTCGACGAATATTGACTGTATCTATGTGCCCCTTGTATCAATGTACCCCGCCTCCCCCTACACTCAAAAACACACGCTGGCTGCGAGAATTGTACTGTATATTCAAGTAGAACAGCCATACATCACAACTTCAAACCGACTTATAATCCGTTCAAACTAAACAACAGAAAAACGCAATTTACATGATGGGAATAAAGTACACAGCAAAACGTAAAAAAAACAACAACCTAGACTACCATAACTTGTTACTCACTAACCCACTTAGCTCGACAGTGTAAAAGAAAGTGTAAAAAATATACAACATTTTTTATGCAGTGTAATTACAACTCAACTGAATAAAATGATGAATGATAACAAGTGAAACTTCCCCTTAACGGTGGGCCCGCGGCAAACATCAAATTAAATTGTGTTTCAAGTTTTTCTAGGCTGTTTTTTTCGCGCCATATACTTTTTCCACTCATTTCGTACGGCATACCTGGAATTACCCTGAAATTATCTTAAACTTTACCTGAAATTACCCTTAAGTTAGACTGAAATTACTCTGGATTGGGGATTGTGTTACCTCCGTATAAGGCAAACTTTGGTATGAAGTCATTAGGTGGAAGCCGTGTTTAAGGAACTTAATATGTTGCATCATCTTTTTAACCGACTTCAAAAAGGAGGAGGTTACTCAATTCGACCGTATATATGCTTTTTTTTTTATGTTTGTTCGCGCATAACTTCGTCGTTTATGAACCGATTTTGATAATTCTTTTACTGTTGGAAAGAAGACGATCCCAAGGTGGTCCCATGATAAGGATATCAGGGTTTGATGGTGGAAGACCAGAGAAAACAAGGGGAACATTCAAAAATTGCAGGCGACTAGTGCATTTCTTAGCATTTTCATTACGTATTTTAAAGCACTACAATTTAATAAAGGTCTGGAGTAGATCTGATGATGGAGCCGGGAGACAGTCGAAGGAACTCCTCAACAATTCACAGCGGCTACCTTGTGTTTGGGCTCGATTAATTTGTTTTGATAAGAACTTTACACCTAGATGGGTTGTGATTGTCATAAGAGCTCTGATGATGAAGACAGAGGCCAGTTCCGGGAACTCTTCAACGGTTTACAGTAGCTACTTTGTGGTTGGACTTAATTCATTTATATTGATGAGACCTTTGCATCCATTGGGTTAAAATAATGGTCTGCGGTAAATTTGATGATGAAGACCATAGGCAGTTGAGAGAATACTTACGGGTAAAAATTAAAGTAAACAAAATTACGTTGTTTCTCAACTATATTTGCGTCAGCTTCCAGTCTGACCGGATGCAACTGAATACATAGTACCTACTTTTAACAACTAAAAAGTGTAAAATAAAAGCTTTTTTACAAAAAAACAACCGACTTCCAAAAAGCACTACAAAGTGAAAAATAACTAATTTCGGAAGTCGGTGTCAAAAACGAATATGCAAAACCAAAGACACCGACTTCCGAAATTAGTTATTTTTCACTTTGTAGTGCTTTTAGGAAGTCGGTTGTTTTTTTGTAAAAAAGTTTTTTGAATATTGTTAGTTTACTTACGTACCTAAAAGTGTTGCCATGCGACGGATAATTCTTTTTTCGAAGAAGTTCGGATAAAATTGGATCTCCCCGCTATAGTGGAGGCAGTTAGACTGATGATATACAACGATATTTTTTCTATATACGAAACCGGAAT
The DNA here is from genome assembly GCA_017933935.1 of Sesamia nonagrioides. Taxonomy (NCBI): domain Eukaryota; kingdom Metazoa; phylum Arthropoda; class Insecta; order Lepidoptera; family Noctuidae; genus Sesamia; species Sesamia nonagrioides. The sequence goes on from JADWQK010002101.1 coordinate 90,446, forward strand.
ATAGTTTATTCATAACAAGCAACTGAATCAATTCCAATATTTTTTTACACCTTGTTATATTTTTTCCCAAATACAGTATGTTAAATAACAGAGGGCGTTCCCTTAAACTCGTTAATATATATCATTAATAGATTAAAATAAAAATATCAGCATAGAAAAATAAGCATAAAAATATCCGAATAAAAAAAATTCTAATTGGAAATAAATTTGAAACCTCCTGTTTTAAATCAAAATAGTAGTCGTCATGTATAAATAAATTGCGACGTTGCCGTCTTTCATGTTCGCGTGTACAGTGTGTTTCTTTTACATGTCAATTTAAAATTTTTATTGAATATTTTCTTATTGGAAAAAAAATTAAAACATTTTGTTTTCGAATGGAAATATTTTTTTTAGCATGTATGTATGCTATACTATTTCGGGTTAACGGGAACGCCCTCTGTTAGTTAACATACCTACTGTATATTTAAAAAATCTTGCAGTGTGGTTACCGAACGCAACAATACAGTTCACAGCCGATCATAGTGTCTTAGCGTCACTGCCGCGCCGCGCCGCTGCAGGTGTGAGCTTGTTGACCATATTTTTGTAGGGAAAACAAGGTAACATAACAAGCTCATAACTTTGTGATTTTTCATGACAGCTTCTTGAAATCTAAATTCCTCCTAAAAAATAAATATTACTTCGCAAAAAGAGGTAACTTAATACATGTGCGGTAGGCAATACATGCACGGGCGAAGGGGGGCAGGGTACGCGGCACGCGGTCACATTGCTATTCGCTCATAATAATACCGTCAAAAATCGTGTTGACGCTTTTTAAAAAAAATACCAATTTATAGGGAAGTTGCAATTAATTCCCGGAAAAAAAAATATTTCAAAATTCGTTAATATGTGTTTACCTAACCTTTATTATCCTTGTGGGTCGGACGGAGTTTTCTATACATATTGTAGGTAATGGCGCCAATTCTCTTGTGCAATAACTGAACTAATTTTAAGTTCAGTGTATCTTTTTCTTTACATTTCATCATTGATAAAATATTAAACAGATACGATATATTCTAACAAACTGACCAAAAAAAATGTGCCGAACACAGCAGCAGCACACATGCATATTTTTATTCGGCATACATTGGTACAGTGTGAGTGAGATGGGGCGCAATCTAAAGCATAGAGAAGAAAAAGATGGCTAGTGTTTGTCGTTTGCGCTGTTAGTGTTTGTCGTTTGTTTTTACGAGTGTATCGAGAGTGACTAAAGCGAGATACAAGACTTACTTCCTTTTGTACGCTTCATTTTTAGTGCGCTAGTGACATATCTACCTTAGTTTAATATTTTATCAATGCATTTCACTAAGAAAAGGACAGAAAATAATATGTTAATTTATACCTCTCAAATTAGTCCGCGCCTGACGTAAATTGATGTATTTTTGGTCGCCATGTTTAAATCGCGTCTAAACTGTCTATGGAATATCTTAATTTGACAGGAATAAATTAAAATTTTCTCTTCTATCCCTTTCTTAACGAAAGAGAAAAAAAAGGTGCACTAAACTTAAAATTATTTTTGTTTAAAAGCATGACATTACTAATGACAACTTACTAATGACAACAGCATTATAAATAACTAGCGGCCGCCAGCGACTTTGTTTGCGTGGAGTTAGTTATGCTCCGTTCCTATTAGTCGCAGCGTGATGTCATATAGCCTAAAGCCATCCTGGATTAATGAGCCATCCAACGCAAGAAGAAATTTTCAAATCGGACCCGTAGTTTCACTACAAACGAACAAACTAACTCTTTAGCTTTATATATTAGTATAGATATGTAATGGAGTTATGCATATTTTAAAATACGTACCTGTTTAAATCAAGAGCACGTGTATTGCTCATTGAATTCAGTTTAATTTCCTCCCAGACCGCACAGAATAATGCAATTATTACCTTCCCGGCTCATTTAAAAGCATTGTTCATATTAAACACTATGTATCATGCGATTCTTCATGAATATCGTTTAAAGTGGGTTTTAAAACAGACTGTTAAACAAGCTTATATAATTTTAAATTGCATATTAATAATTATAATAGGTATATTCATTAAAATCAATCTACAGAAAAAGAGGTGTCTCGTCGATTCCAGCTCGGCTGGGCAGCGTTCGGGAAGCTAGGCTACATCTTCTCGTCGTCCAAGATACCACAGTGTCTTAAGATTAAAGTCTTTGACCAATGTGTGTTGCCAATGATGTCTTATGGAACTGAAACGTGGTCGCTCACAATGGGCCTCATAAGAAGGCTCAAAGTCGCACAAAGGGCGATGGGAAGAGCTATGCGCGGAGTTCCTCTGCGCGATCGAATCAGAAATGAGGTGATCCGCGGAACCAAAGTCAACGACATAGCTCTTCGAGTTGCTAAAATTGACAGTGGGTGGAGATGGCTCGTAGGACCGATGGCCTATGGGGCAGTAAAGTTCTGGGGTCCAGGCCACGTACAGGAGACGCAGTGTAAGGAGGCCCCCCACGGAATCGCTTGGCCGCAAGACTTTATCTTTTACAAATGTTAGACATGTTCCGGCATGATGTCTGGTGAAGCCGTATGGAAGACGGGTCTGAGCAGTTTTGTTGCGATGTGTGCTGAATACGATGCCACATGTTTTTGTGTCGGGAGTTTGGTCGTGGAGGGTCTCCAGATCAATCTACCTCTGGCGCAGCATCGTTGGTTGAATTTAACATTGCATCACCTCGCTCAACTGCCGCCTTCCATCCTATTCACTCAGTTTTTATTAAGTGAATAGGCTTAATAAGTTAGCGCGCTTTACCATCAACGATTGCATCACTGCTTACCATCAGGCGGGATTGCAGTCAAGCACTAGTTGATAATTATTTAAAAAAAAAACGTAGCAAAAGCATAGTTTTAAGTAAACAAGAAATACTTTACCAGTTCACTTTTAATGAAAATTTTAAAATGAATAAAACAGGTAACTCTTAAACATCTTATTTTTTATAAAGTGCTGAATTCTGAAAACTTGTGAAAACGTGCAACAATCGCTTTTACGATTCACTGTTACCTACATAACTTGTACACTGTTGTGAAATCGTCCGCGATTTTAATAAAAGGACTCCTGAAAACTGAATAATAGTAAAAAGAAAATTGTACGACTGTGGTATATTTTATTTCGTGGTTTTGCCGGCACGGTTGGCGCTGTGGTATTGATTGATGCGCTCTGTATCGCGAGTTCGATTCCCTCACGGAGCAAATATTTGTATTTCCTATAAGTTTGTTCCCGGTTTGTTTATGTAACTTTATATATTTTTAACAAACGCACTCAAGATACTGGAGAAATCTCTAAAACTAGTGTGGAGCAATGTTTTTTAAAAAGAAATATGTTTGGACCTAGGTGGAAGGTATTCTATCCGTCTCCTCTTATGCGTATTGGAGGTGAAGTTGCGGTCGAAGAGTCATCTTTATCATAATTTCAGCCGAAAGACGTCCACTGCTGGACATAGGCCTCCCCCAAGGATCTCCACGACGACCAGTCCTGCACCTCCCGCATTCAGCGATTTCCCACAACCTTCAGTAGGTCGTCGGTCCACCATTTCCACCCACGCTGCGTCTTCCGGTGTGAAGAGTGGAAGTGAAATATTATAATGGCCACACGTATGATAGTTTCAAGATATGTACACTATTTAACATATATATAATGAGCTGCCGCCAGTGACTTCGTTCGCGTGGAGTTAGTTATGCTCCGCTCCTATTGGTCGCAGCGTGATGTTATATAGCCTAAAGCCTTCCTAGATTAATGGGTTATTTAACGCAAGAAGTATTTTTCAAATCAGACCATTAGCTCCTGAGATTGCCGCGTTCAAACAAACAAACTCTTCAGCTTTATAGATTAAGTATAGATTAAAATTATTAGAGACAAAATATACTAATGTTTTGAATCTAGTCAGTGTTCTGTGACGGTTAGTAAGCAAGAAAGCAACGCTACTTCAAAACCACGGACATTTTTGCACATTGAAAAAAACCCTAAAGTAACCTATGGCGTATACCAGGCCACGGTCAGTCTATGTTCCAAATTTCTTTCAAATCCGTTCAGTAATTTTGGAAGAAAAGTTTAACAAACAAACATATAAAAATCAAACCTTTTTCCCTTTATAAAACTCTATGTATCTATAAAACAATTTGAAGTTATTAAAAGGTTTCGCCCGTATATTGTTATTAAGTAATATGCTATATATTAATCCTGGTTATAATTAAAAAAAAACCGGACAAGTGCGAGTCGGACTCGCACACCGAGGGCTCCGCCGTACAAACGTAGCGGTCTCCAAAGCCTGGAGCACAGGCGTGGAGTAGCCAGCCTTTCGGTCTTCTATAGGATGCATTCTGGTGAGTGTGCAAGGGAATTGCATGATTTAATTCCCCCATCTCCGTTCCACCATCGGACGACCCGTCGTACGGCGATCCGGACGAAGCGTTTCGCTTCCTCTTTTATATCGCCTACATAGAGGGACTGGAACAATTTGCCAGCGATGGTGTTTCCGTCACATTACAATTTGAGTGTCTTCAAGGCTAGAGTGAATAGGCTCTTAATAAACTAGCGCGCTTTACCATCAACGATCGCATCACTGCTTACCATCAGGCGGGATTGCGGTCAAGCGCTAGTTTATAACTTATAAAAAAAAGCGGTTTATTGATAAACAAAGTAGAAGTAAACAAAATCAACGAGAAATTATCGCAAATTTTACTAATTTCGGTACCCGTGCGAACAGCATCTAAGCGCTCGTGCGTATGGCGCACGGCTGCCGCTCGCTGTGCCGTGATACCCCTTCCCTTGACCAACCGCCTGCCTTCGCGCCAGTGTGCGGCTAGTTCTTGCGCGTTCGTTCGTTACTACTTACTCCCCCCCGTCCCGCTTCGCCAGTAGGAAGCAAGCTGTCTGATAATCATTGACAACAATAGGAAATTACAATTAATATCTTTGAATATATTTATAAGTACTAAGTATAACACAGCAGTTAGGACGCATTTAGGTTATATACAGAACTACATTCACCAAATTATTTAGATTGAATGACGATTGTGTTGGTCTTTGTTTTGGTTTAACTAGTTACTGTGCCTAAAAATTTTAAAAGGTTTCGGGTTTTTCTGTTAGGTTACCTTAAGTTATTGTTTCATACCAAAATTCAATATTCAATGTCAGCGGGAAGTAGTCTATGTTTTGATTTCGTTGCGAGTAGTGGCGAATTTCAAAATATGCGGTATGATTATAGGTACCTCAGCATTTTGAATGTTTGCGTTGATTTAGAATTTTTCACATTTTAGAGGTAATTAGATTTAAGAAGTGTTTGATATGAATTTCAACTTTAATATCTCTACGCGTTCATGTGAAAAAGGGTAGGTAGTAAGTTTATAATTATTAAAAAAATATTTTATGTCATGTAAGCAAAAATAATATTTTAATATTTTATGTAACTTCAAATTTATCATTTTCGCAATTTTTCCTTTATCTGTCTGTTAAAACGTTGCTTCGTGGCGAATTTCAAGATTCTGAGTTCACGGGAAGTACCTTGTAGGTTTTGATTCCCTAGCGTGTGACGGAAATTCGTCTAAGGTGTCGGTATAAACTTCTGTATCTTTTAATCGCGTTAATTTAGAAGTTTGATTTTTTTACAGCTTAAAGGGACAATAGACCTAGGTATTTGGTATAAATTTCAATTTTATACCTTTATTCGTTCGTGAGAAATAAGGTAGTAAGTTTCATTTTATTAAAACATTTTTATTATGTTATATTACTAAAAAAATGTGATTTTCGCAATTTTTCCTATATTTGCATTATATGACAATGCGTCATGCCAAATTTCAAGATTCTGAGTTTACGGGAAGTATCCTGTAGGTTTTGATTCCTTTGCGAGTGTCGAAAATTTGTTGAAAATATCGACATAATCGGCTGTATCTTTTGATTGGCTTGGCTTAGAAGTTTAATATTTTCACAGCTTAAAGGGACAATAGACCTGAGTATTTCATGTGAATTTCAGCTTGATACGTCCACGCGTTCTTGAGATACAGGGTCTTGACAGACAGACAGACAGACGGACAACAAAGTGATCCTATAAGGGTTCCGTTTTTCCTTTTGAGGTACGGAACCCTAAAAAAAGGGTAGTAAAAGTAAAGATTAGCCTAATGTTAGTAATAAATTAACTGAAATGCGCTTGGACTCTTATCCTCCTCCCAATCCCCACCGACTCTCTCCTCTTACGCTTTATTTTACGTCTGAAGAAATCACATTCAGGATGCCATTGGAGGAGGCTCCAATGGCATGGAAAGTGTTTTCAACATTCGCAAGCGCGCCATCATGAAAGCGTAATGTTTCCGCATGATCGCGACGAACCCGTCGACCTTCGCCTCCGTGAAGGTTTCTCTCGCGCTACAGCTCCACGGCAACCCCAAGGGCACCCTGAATGCGTTATTGTACTGTACGCGCAGGTCGCTGTATGCACGCTGGGTATACTTGGTACACAGGCAGCACATGTAAAACGGCTGCCAGAAATCCTTCAAAAGGGTTATCTTAACAGGCTTAGAACATCGTACAAACCTGCGGGCCAGCATGTTGCAACGGTCAGCCGGCGACCAGAGTTCCCTGTCAATGTCCACATTATCCTTCAAGTCGTCAGTGACCCAGTGACCCAGTGACCCAAATACTGAACAAACATTCCACTCCACTCAAACTATTACGTTTGTAATATTAGCGCCTGTCAAAAGTTTAAATTTACATAGCGTAACGAAGCCATTAATACATAGTCTAAATAAGCTGTTGATAACCTGCCAATTAGAAATAATTCCAAAACGCCTTTTTCTTCCAATGAACTCATTTTTCATGGAAACAAACACTATCCTGTTAATTTCTTATTCCGTTTTTTTAATATCATAAAGAAGTGCTTGACCGCAATCCCACCTGATGGTAAGCAGAGCAATCATTGATGGTAAAGCGCGCTAGTTTATTAAGAGCTTTATCACTCTAGTCTTGAAGACACTAAATAAATATATATAAATAAATAAATATATATACAGACAAATCACACAGATTGAGCTAGCCCCAAAGTAAGTTCGAGACTTGTGTTATGGGATACTAACTCAACGATACTACATATATTTTATAATAGATACATATATAGATAAACATCCAAGACCCAGGACAATTAGGAAAAGATCGTTTCCCATCATGACCTGGCCGGGGATCGAACCCGGGGCCTCCACGTCGCAGGCAGGCGGGTTGACCGCTGCGCCACGGAGACCAACAAACACACACTTAAATTGTAGTCAGACGTAATGAGAGCCGTAGGCAAATTATTCCAGTCCTTCCATGTATACGGTATGAAAGACGAGACGAAAAGCTTTGTCCGGATCGTTTACTACAGTAGGTATACAGGAATCATCATCATCATCATCTCAGCGTATAATCCTGGTCGCATCCGCGGCTTTCGCGTTGGAGCCCGGGGTCCGCTTTCCTAGTAAAACGCCTCCATTTCGCACGATCTCTGGCATCCCGTGGTGTGAGATTGTTGGCACGCGTCTCATCTCTCACAACGTCAAGCCAGCACTTCTTTGGTCTACCTCGCTTGTTCCGGCCCGGCGGAGGCGCCATGGCAAGACATTTGTTACCCACGTAACCTGCCGGTTTACGTAAGACGTGACCGTACCAGCGCAGGCGACTCTCTTGCAGTTTGTCTGCTATGTCACGGACACGGAGACTGCCACTACCGGATGCGGGAGTTCCTGATGCGGTCTTTCCGCGTAACTCCACACATCCACCGCAGCATATTCATTTCCGTGACACGCAGCTCCTGCTTGTGTCGCTCAAGCACAGGCCGAGCCTCACTGCCATATTATCTCATCATAATATTATTACAATAAACTTAGCAAAATAGGTTACAGCATCTATACTATGTATTTTAAGCCTGCACTTTGCCCACACAGTATTATACCAAGAAGAAGAACAAACTCAGGTAACACAAGCTAAGTGTTAATGCACTAGTTAAAACCTTAACTAAGCACCTACTTATGTACGAGTACGTCCATTCAATGTAAAGTTGAAAGCGCTACTGTATTATACAGTATGTATCAAGAAAATATGGTCGTCATATGGCGTTACTTTGAGCGTGAACCGATTTTCTACTTTTGCGATGTTTTTTTTTTATTTAGTTTATATTCAACCCTTAAATTCTATTTAAGATACAAATACCTCTTGCTGCATGTAATTTTCATAATATTTTGAGTTTTTTTTAAACTAAGAAATGCAACCGTTATCATCATCATCATTTCAGCCGAAAGACATCCACTGCTGGACATAGGCCTCCCCCAAGGTTCTCCACGACGACCGGTCCTGCGCCTCCCGCATCCAGCGGTATCGCAACCGTTAAGTTCAGTTTAATTACTAGTACCTAATTATGACGTCGACAGTAAAATTTATTGTTGAATGAACCGTTAATTTTCAAAAGCCCATGTATCCAAAAAAATAATTATACGATTTTTTTTCGTGACTTGTTCGCGGCTTGATTTCATATTTTTCACTTATTTCGGAAGAATTCATCAAGTTAAAAAAAAGTATGATTGACGTCTAAAAACAATTTATCACCTTACATCAGCATTACGTAAGATTGCATCACTGCGGACCGTCAGATAGAATTATAGTCAAGCTCTAGTTTAAAATAATAAAAAAAAGCCTTTTTATTTGACTACACATTTCTGATACACGCTGTATATTAAAACCGTCTAACCGCCACTTGTTATTCTGAAGCCCGAATATGGATTCAAAGGACATTCAAACTGTTTTACGATGACCGTAAACGTTTGAGAGAACGCTATCTCACTTAGTTCACGCAGTCGTTTACGTAAACGTAAAATATGAAGAAAGCATCCGAAATAAAGGTGTAACATAAAACTGGGCCAATGATAACAATATAAGAAACCGTAAAAAATTTACAAGCCCTTATAAAAGTTTTATATTGTTTACGATCATCTTGTAGCTAGAATTTATATCTGAGTTTTAGAACGTAACAAAGATGCTCTTTTTATAGATGACAGTATAAAATTGTTTGGTCGTGTTACCCGTGTCGCTTAGATCATCTTTGATATGACGATATTTTTACTTTTCTGCAACATCGTAAAATCGAAATAAATAAAATCAAAAGATGCTATGGTTTTATTTATTTATTTTTCATGTATTATGTATCTATGTTTATTGCAACGCAGGTACGTTTCATGATGTCTCTTACACCCTGTATAGGTTATACAGGGTTTCAAAGACATCGATGTGCAAACTCTGATGTATATGATTCTAGATACCCAGAGTGTTTTTTTTTTTTAGACAGCCTCCGTGGCGTAGCGATCGCGATCGCTATTAGATCCCCGCACAGTGCAAGTATTTGTATTCATGAATATGAATATTTGCACTGGTCTGGTCGTGCCTCGGAAAGCACGTTAAGCCGTTGGTCCCGGTTGCCATACGAATATCTAGTGGCAGTCATTATGGGTTGTTGGAGCCCTCAAAATTCCAACAATTGGTCTAACTGCAATGCTTCGATGTCGCCTTCGGGTTGCGGAGGTCAGACGGCAGTCGCTTCACGGAAAATGTCGAAGTTTAGCCATATCAGCAGTTGGACTGGTAAAGCGGACCCCAGACTCCAAAGCTGAAAAGGCTTCGGATGCGGCTGGGATTAACGCTGGGATGATGATGATGACCCAGAGTGATTTTTTGTTCTCACCGGAATGTCGGAGAGTGTAAGATTTATATTTATTCATGCACAAAGAAATGTACTTATTAATGCCTTAGGCATTCTCTATTTTACCTGTTCCTCGGTCCTCTCCTCTATAATAGACTAAATGCGAAAGCAAACTTCTACTCCTTAAATTACACATGCTGTAAAAAAATCCTTAGGGATACTCTTCAGAAATTGTCCTATGAAGATACAGAGAATTTACCAATTGTGCTGAAGTGACTGTATGTTACCTTATATAATTTGTTTGTTAATATTGTTTATTTATTAATTACTTACTGTTATTACAGCTCTTATTGCTTGAAACACAGGATTTCCTAGTTCAGGCACGTAAGATCTAGATTTATGAATTACATTTAAGGCTAACTGTATTAATTTGTGATTTGAGGAATTTTGAATAAATATTATTATTATTTTTATTTTTAACCCACTAAAACAACCCTGGTGTTAAAAATATTATATTTAGTTCCTCTTGCACAAGTCCCTACGTGCCTGTAACGCATCTGCATCCCTGAGATCTGATCTACGACATTATTTTTTGTTTATGCGAAACCTGAATATAGTTTGTTCAGTATAAGCTACTGAATCGATAAATAGTAGATTGTTAGCCGAGGGTGGAAAGAATCAATTCCCGAGGTATTTAGACGCCCGAGCGTAGCGCGGGCGGCTATAGTCCGAGTAGGAATTGATTCTTTTACCCGTTTTAAACACTCTACTTTTCATTTCGAATATGAGGAAAATAACTATTTTTTTTTAATTCCGTCACAGATACATAACAGATTGGTATCCCGCTAATTTATGTCGAATTTTTAAATTTTAAATGTGGAAATAACCACGTTATTGTTGCGACCATAGAATTAATAAGTAGGTACTATCGTACTTCTTAATTCTATGGTTGCGACCTATTTCGCTCAATGAAGTTTGCGCTAAGTTCACACTGGCTGTTTAGAAACTCACATTGCCGCTGCATTTTTTTTTATTAGTTTTTGTTACACAAATTTCTTCACAGCCGACAGCAGTTCTATTTTTGAAGTTCATTCCGACCCTTAGGTGGGAAGTAATTTGTATGAGTTTTTTTCGCTCTAGGGAGGGAAATAGCACTTTCTACCCAATAAACAGATCAAGAAAATACTACTTTCCGAATATGAGAAATGAAAAGTAATTTTACACCATGTTATATTTTTTCTAAGTTACATTGAAATCGTTGTAGTGTGGTTACCGAGCGGTTACGATAGATCATAGTACTGGCGCGCGCCACAGCTGATACCAAAGTTCAACGCACAGCGCTCGGCCGTCCCAGAAGAGCTTTGACCATATTTTTGCAGCGATAACCAAGTAACAAGATCATAACTTTGTGGTTTTTCATTATTTTTTTTATGAAATTTTGTAAATATATTCTTTACTTAAAAATAATGGACACGTGTTTCGGGTTTCGCATGTACCAAAGATAACGTTGTATTTTAGGGTTAGCAACAATTTTACTAAATTTTTAGTGTTATTAGGTTACAGATATAGATATGCAATTAAAATTCAGCGTAAAGCTGCATATACTTCCACAACATCGAATGTCTACGCAATAAGTAATTTCCCTTTTAATAAATTCGAAGAGATCGATCGCCAAGCCATCCAGACAAAACAAACATGGTAAACATGTAATATTTTGTTATTCCACCCAGAAAATATAATCCTGTAATATATCAATCCAGTTGTATATAACAAGGTCATTGGATGACCTAATTGGAATGGGCACAAGACAGATACGGTTACAGTTACCAGATAGAAAATTGAAAAGTCCTGACAAAACCCTGATTACTATCACAAATATGGGGCGACAACAATTTAAGTGTCTTCAAGGTTAGAAAGAATAGGCTCTTAATAAACTAGTGCGCTTTACCATCAATGATTACGTCAATGCTTATATATAAAAAAAAATGTTTTTCGATTTGTAGACGTAAGTTGATATTAACTCTAAAACAAAAGAGAATAAATTAGATTGCTTATATGTTTTGAAATATGTTAACATTAATTATATCGTAAGAAGAAACATTTATTAAACATCTTCAAAGTTGGTTGCAACTTTTCGGTAATAAACAATGAAATGCTTTATTTTGTTGAAAATCTAAAACCGAATTTGTTAAAAAAAAGTGAAAATTCGAAACTCGAACATCAAAATTTAAAACAGACATTCCTCCAAACACCAATGACTGAAGGTGAAGGAAAACATCTTGAGGAAACCTGGACTTTAAGTCTGAAATCGCCAACCCGCATTGAGCAAGCGTGGTGATTACGCTCAATCCTTCTCTGTATGAGAGGAGACCTGTGCCCAGCAGTGGGACGATAAAAAGGTTGATGATGATGATGATGATTCCTCCAAAACGTCAACCCTTCGCTAAGATTTTCAAAACCTTGCTTAGCTTAGTTTAGCTTCAACTGTGACCTAACAACAGTGCTTTCTTGAAAATGGATGTAAGCGCCCTACGTCATAGTGACCTCAATGTCGACCATTGATGAATTATGTGAGCTCTTAGAAATATGGATGAATATCCTGACATATATTCATTACTCATATTTGTAGTTTATTTTCATGAATATTGGGAAGGAATCAGGTACAAACAATCATAATATCATCATCATTTCAGCCGAAAGACGTTCACTGCTGGACATAGGCCTGCCCCAAGGTTCTCCACGACGACCGGTCCTGCGCCTCCCGCATCCAGCGGCTTCCCGCGACCTTCACCAGGTCGTCGGTCCACCTTGTCGGGGGCCTACCCACGCTACGTCTTCCGGTGCGTCTTCGCCACTCGAGAACCCGTCGGCCCCATCGGGCATCAGTCCCACGGGCAATGTGTCCAGCCCACTGCCACTTTAGTGTTGCAATCCTTCGGGCTATGTCGGTTACTCTCGTATCATAATATACATAAATTTTAATTACCTTATGTACGTTTGCCACCTAACTCCTCCTAAACGGCTAGAACGATTGGGATGAAATTTTAAGTGTATATCTCAATAGGTTCCTGAGTGATTTAAAAACACTATTATACTTCGGGTCTCAACCGAAGACGATTTATATATTACAAGCAGCAGTACATGAGATGGTGCTATCTTCGTCACACTTTTAGATCTATTTTTTTTTTTTTTTTTAGTATAAAAAATAATAAAATGTAAATTGGCAACACCGGGTAACCGGCCGCCCGCCACCCAGACCTCATTACGTGTTTTTGTGTTGTCGGAGTCACACCATTTTTAAATATGGGAATATTTTCGAAATATTATTTTAAAAATCGGATAACGTAAACGTTTACGTTCGAGAGAAGAAAGCATTATGCCGAAAATAAAGAAATTGGAAGGGAAATTAAGAAGATGAGCGCATTCATCATCGGAAAGTGAATCGTACCGAAATTACTACGATGAATACAGTTATGATGCTGAATTACCAGGTAGGATAGTAAATTTTATCTTAGCCCTTTAGCCTTTGCCTTTCAGTGACTAGATTTAATTATCGTAGTTAACTAATTTGATGAAATTTAAAAAAAAAAAAAAAAAAATCGAAGTACCCTCATAAAATATATTGCTTACCTACTCTTATCTAAATGAGTTGGTTGGGGGAGTATAAACAGTTTTTATGCTATGAAATGATTCCGTCTCAAACACTAATGTGTTCTTGTTTATTCGTACGTATATGGTGTTGTGTGTTTTGTTGTTTATTCATATCTACCTATCTGCTCCACTTTCATAGTGTCGAGGCACATTTTACTCCACGTAAATCGTGTTGAGGATAACCGTATCCCACCTAACTGCTGTTGTGTGTTTTTGTTTATTCGTATCTATCTGCTCCACTTTCATAGTGTCGAGGCACGTTTTACTCCACGTAAATCGTGTTGAGGATAACAATATCCCACCTAAATGGCGTTGTGTCTTTTTGTTTATTCGTATCTACCTATCTACTCCACTTTAATAGTGTCGAGGCACATTTTACTCCACGTACATAAATCGTGTTGAGGTTAACAATATCCTACCTAAATGGTGTTGTCTTTTTGTTTATTCGTATCTACCTATCCGTTCCACTTTCATAGTGTCATGGCACATTTTACTCCACCTAAATCGTGTTGAGAATAACACCTAAATGGTGTTGTGTGTTTTTTGTTTATTCGTATCTACCTATCTGCTCCACTTTTATAGTGTCGAGGCAAATTTTACTCCACGTAAATCGTGTTGAGGACTAATGTGTTCTTGTTTATTCGTACGTATATGGTGTTGTGTGTTTTGTTGTTTATTCATATCTACCTATCTGCTCCACTTTCATAGTGTCGAGGCACATTTTACTCCACGTAAATCGTGTTGAGGATAACTGTATCCCACCTAACTGCTGTTGTGTGTTTTTGTTTATTCGTATCTATCTGCTCCACTTTCATAGTGTCGAGGCACGTTTTACTCCACGTAAATCGTGTTGAGGATAATAAAAACAGTTTTTATGCTATGAAATGATTCCGTCTCAAACACTAATGTGTTCTTGTTTATTCGTACGTATATGGTGTTGTGTGTTTTGTTGTTTATTCATATCTACCTATCTGCTCCACTTTCATAGTGTCGAGGCACATTTTACTCCACGTAAATCGTGTTGAGGATAACTGTATCCCACCTAACTGCTGTTGTGTGTTTTTGTTTATTCGTATCTATCTGCTCCACTTTCATAGTGTCGAGGCACGTTTTACTCCACGTAAATCGTGTTGAGGATAACAATATCCCACCTAAATGGCGTTGTGTCTTTTTGTTTATTCGTATCTACCTATCTACTCCACTTTAATAGTGTCGAGGCACATTTTACTCCACGTACATAAATCGTGTTGAGGTTAACAATATCCTACCTAAATGGTGTTGTCTTTTTGTTTATTCGTATCTACCTATCCGTTCCACTTTCATAGTGTCATGGCACATTTTACTCCACCTAAATCGTGTTGAGAATAACACCTAAATGGTGTTGTGTGTTTTTTGTTTATTCGTATCTACCTATCTGCTCCACTTTTATAGTGTCGAGGCAAATTTTACTCCACGTAAATCGTGTTGAGGATAACAATATCCCACCTAAATGGTGTTGTGATAATTTTAATCAACTTGTAGCGTTGATAAAGTTTTGCTCCACGTAGGCATGTTGAGCACATACTCCGCCTAAAGGGTGTTGAGGAATTTTTTTACTCCACTTTAACAGTGTTGAGGAATTTGATAAACATGCTGATAAATTAAGTTATGGAATAAGTACCTATATGACTGCATCAAAATGATGTCGAGATAATTTTCTCCAAATACAAATGTATTAAAACAAACATTCCATACTTATTAATAGTGTTGGTATCAAATGTTGTGCACAAAACATTGTACACCCAATTCTTCTTATCACGGGTAGGACCTACATTCTATTATATACTTGCATAATATAGAAACGAACAATCGTAATTGCAACATAAATGATCTTAGGGTCACTCAGGTGTTGGTAGGCTTATTATCAGGGGTTATCTCTTGTAGAGGATGATACTAATAGTATTATTCATATTTGACACAATGGAGCCGGTGGCTGGACCTTCCATGGAATCCGTAGCACCGATGCCATTGCCGGTGGCCCCATCGGCAGCGGTCCCTATAGCTTTATTGGAGCCATCGACTAGCCCTGTAGAAGACGTTGCATCTCAGGTAGATATCAATGTCTAAATGATGCTGGTAGAGTAATCCGCGATAGTCACTACACAGAGAATCTCAATCAAGACGGTATGCCGCTTGAAATATTTTAAATAAAATATTAGAGATACAATTACAATACAAACATCTGTTTGGATCGGACTTGTCCGAGCAAATTAGATCATCAAAAGTCATAAGCAAGACTGGATCAGAAATAAAGCAAAATGCCCTACGACCTGCATACACACCTCCGGTAGTGACACACCCCGGGGTGCTTTAAACTCGAGGGGGGTGCCGCCGCGTGTAGCATCAGTGGACGAGCCGCGGCCAGCCAAGGGACCGCCGTCGTCAAAATGCGTCACGGGGCCGTCGTCCCTCCAACTACACGTGTCATCAGAAGAAGCGAGCATAATTATTAAGCTGAGAGTCTGAGGTACGCATAGCTGGTCGCTTAACCTACTTTTACAACAGATGTTATAAACTTATGATCGATCCTACTGTATTGGATTGGATACAATGGTATAAAATTGAAAAGTATTGTAAAATAACAAAAGAGTTGGAAAAAAAAAAAAAAAATACCCAGTAGAGTTAGCGAAAACACAAAATAAATTTGTGCACCACAAATTGATATAATGGATAAGTGTATTGAAGACTTGACTCGTTCTGAGTTCATATCATTATGTACACCTTGTGCAGGTCGATTCCTCTCTTCTGTATTTACAGTACCGAAGCCGAACGGAAAACATAGGTTCATACTAAACTTAAAAGAACTTAATAAATTCATAAAGGTTTTAAAATTCATTTTAAAATGGAGGATTACCGTACAGCGTAATTATTTTATGGCGACAATAAATCCAAGATGCTTATTTCTTATATTCTATAGACGAAGGTGATAGGAAACATTTGCGATTCCGATGGAGGTCTCAATTTATGAATTTAATGTTCTTCCTTTCCGCCTTAACATTGCACCATTTATTTTACTAAATTACTTAAACCCGTCCTGGAAAATTTACGTATGTCATCATTATTGTCGGTAAATTATTTGGACGCTTTTTTATGTAGGGGAGGCCCGGGCAAAACGCATATGTTAAGGGAGAGTGATAAAATAAAATACAAGTTCATAATCAATGTAACTCTTTTTACTTTTAATTTGTACTTTGTTTCATAATCTTTGGAAACAGCAATAAAAAAAAAATAAATTCTAACGATTTTGCCTCTTAAATTGAGAAAAAACAAAAAGTATCTATTATCCGTTTTGCCCGACCCCTCCGGGCAAAACGGATATGCCATAAGGGCAAAAAGAATAACATAAAATAAAACAATCAGTCTTCGCATTCATCGCAGAAATAACTTCCAACACCTGCGTATGATGTACAATTTTCGTGTGCCCAATTTTGGCACTGGCTACACTGAATCCAATCTTCAACAAGCGGTTCAGTATATTTCTCGGCACACACCAAACAAAATAAATCAGCTTTAGTTTTAGCTTTGGAAGATGTCTTTGTCCTTTTAGTTTGGCTGTGACCTGGTAATTCAGTCTTCTTTATCTTATTCTTCTTAATTTTGCTGGAACTTGCTAATTCAGATATATTGGTCTTCTTTTTATTTACTTTTATATATTTAGCAGCTTGCTCAGCTTTAACTGGAGTTGATGTTAATATCTCCGATTTTTGTCTCTTATTTTTGCGATTTGTTTTGGGAGCAGCCATTGTTGGTATGGGTCTGATCTGCAATGGTGTAAGATTTGCTACAGGAGCTTGCAACGGTCCTTGTTCCAGGATTGGATCAGGTATAGGTGTTGTACATTGTTCGGGGTTTTCCTTTGCAGAAAGATCCGTCATCAAATTCTGTGTTGATACAAGGTCTGTGGGAGAGTGGGGTACAACAGATGATGCTGAGTTGCATGGAGTATCATCCAAAGAGCTTTGAGCTACATTCAGAGGACGATCAGTCATTGTTGAAGGAGCGTAATCTTCATCTCCAAAAACTTTCGGATCGTACGGCCATATTCCTGGTTTCTTAAATCCATTTACTGCATTCTGGACTGAAGCGCTTTTGACGTATGCTCCTCCGAACAATTTAGCCATGTCATATTGGTTCACAATTCGTCCTGGGTGTGATTTTTGAAATGTATTTATCTCTTGCTCAAAATATTTTTCCAGCGGTCCATACACGGCAACATCCAGTGGTTGCATACGATCCGTGGTGTGGGGTGCAAAAGATAAAAATATAATATTATTTTTCGATGCGAATTCCAAAGCTGGATAATATTTGTGGGACTCATGATTGTCGAGCAGTAGTAGTATCTTCCTGTTTTCGTTTGGACGGACTGTATCAGCGAAAAATTGAAGCCAGTTTAAAAAAGCTTCTCCGTTTACCCAACCATTGTCACTGACTGTAGCTTGCGAGCCCGGAGGAGCGCCATCCAATAGCCTCTCTTGCATTCTTTTTCGGGCAAATATGAAAAAAGGTGGAACATACGTGCCAGCTGCATTACAGCAGCAAATAACAGTGGTAAGTTGACCTCTTTCGGCACTGCTGACTACTCCAACTTGCCTTTTACCTTTTATCGATAAAACTTTTGGCGGTCGACTCGTGCTGCTCTTAACACCTGTTTCGTCCATGTTATAAATTGTAGTCGCATCAAATTTGTATTTTTCTACTAAGTCCCAAAAAATTTTATAAAATAATTCCACCTGAGGCCTGTTGAAACCTCGAGTTCTTGCCAATGATGTCGGTTCGGGTGCTCGTAGGACAATTTCTGGGTGTCGGCGCTTAAACCCAGCAAACCAGTCATCACCAGCTTTGCCATTTTTAAACGGATGAGTAATATTATTTTTTCTGGCATACTCAAACACTAGATCTAAAAATTCTGAACGAGTCAATCCAAAGAAAAGACTGTCTAATTTTTTTAAATATGCACACAGATCTTCCTCTTGTTCTGGCGTGAAAACAGGTATATATCTGCCCAATTTTTTCGAGACACTTCCTGATTTTAGGTGTCGATGTAAAGTAGTAAAAGGAATTCCTAATTTTTTTGCGGCAGAATTTATAGATTTTCCTTCTTCTTTAACCAATTTTGTAGCTCGCTCTAGCGATTCTTCTGACCACGATGCTCTCGCAGTTTTTCTTTTATATTTGAATACCATCTGAAAAAGATATCCGAAATAAGTGAACATTCTTTTACCGGGCAAAACGGATAACTATTCCTTTTGCCCATTTTCGTTTTGCCCACGATGCCATTATTAGGATTCAAAAATGATTCAAATGTTATTTGAAGCTTAGGAAAAAAACTACTATCACAAATTATACTTAAACAAATATGCTGTCGAACAAAAAAAATATTATAAACAAACAAAACATACATAATAAAAAAGTTGATACACATACCTTTGCAAAAATCGTAACAAAACTGCAGAAATTCTTTTTTTTTGTCTCAACAACAAACGAGCACCTGTATTGTTTTAGTCAAACTGTCATGGCGTGGCCGAACACGTGCCGGAATCATGGCCGACAGATCAAAGCGCCATCTATTGCGATTATTTAGAAAAATCGATTATTCTTCTTACCCACATTATGCTTCTTGCCCGGGCCTCCCCTATAGCTCGTACGATGAATGTTAAATGAATACTAACAATACGATCGCCCTATTAGAATACTTAAGGTTTGTAATAAACACAATGAAAAGTATAATTACGCCAAATAGAACATGCAAATTTTTTAGAATATATATTTAACACTCAAGATATGACTATCAGCCTACCCGAGGACAAGAAACAGCGAAGAATAATTAAAGTCACAGTGGTCTTTGTTCAAAAGTAAATGTACAATCAGAATTTTTGGTGAATTTAAAGGACTATTGACCTCGGCTTGTACAGCGGTCAACTACGGCTGATTGTATACAAAACAGTTTGAACGCGAAAAATTCTCAGCACTAGATTATGTTGAAAATTACAATAAAAAAAAAAATATATATATACAGACCAATCACACAGACTGAGCTAGCCCCAAAGTAAGTTCGAGACTTGTGTTATGGGATACTAACTCAACGATACTATATTTATAATAAATACATATATAGATAAACATCCAAGCCCCAGGCCAATCAGGAAAAGATCGTTTTTCCATCATGACCTGGCCGGGGATCGAACCCGGGGCCTCCACGTCGCAGGCAGGCGTGTTGACCGCTGCGCCACGGAGGCCGTCAAATTAAAAATCACCTGACGGAAGATTTTAGGGGGTGGAAGCATAACATTATTACGTTTTTTGCTCCTATTCGCAAAGACAATAATTATTTATTTGTATTTTTATTTATAGTGACGCCTCAAAAATCGGTCGGGGTGTTGTGTGTGATGGTCGACATGCTAATGGTAATTGGACTGAAACAGAAGCGTCATTACATATTAATATACGCTTGAACTTATAGCCGCATTCTACGGTTTAAAGGTTTTTAGCAAGAAAGTTCGCGATTGTAGTATTTTGTTACGTATCGATAACACCAAGCTTATTGAGATGCGGATGTTGAACGCATAAACTATGGCGTTATGCGTTCAACATCCGCATCTCAATAAGCTGGCGCGTGTGATCTGGTAGTGGTATGAATCTAGAAACATTTACGTATTTGCATCCTACATCAAATCCTCTGATAATGTTACAGCAGATCGTGAATCTCGGCGAATTAATATAGATGGATTGGAATGGACAATTTCAGATTACGTGTTTTCACAAATTGTTAAGCCAGAAAACTCCGTATTTGACCACTTTGCAAGTGCTCAAAATATTATGCAGTAGATATGCATCGTGGAAACTTGACCCATGAACATTTTGAAGTTGTCGATGTGTCCATTTTTTCATGGAAAAATATTTATTTTTACGCCTTTCCCTCATTACAAGGGTGTTAGAAAAAATAATTTCGAACAAAGCACAGAGTCTCGCATTCCCTCCATGCGAGTCTTATCCTGGTGGCAGCCAAATTATCAGGGAATCGATGATGAAGCGCGATGTCCCACAGGCGTCACTTAATATAATGATGGCTTCACTTGCAGAGAAAACTTTAAATCAGTATCAGTTCTGCAGTCATATCGTCTTTAACTACTAAATTTGAACAGGGCGCTGGATGTAGTAAATACACATAGGCAATTATTTTGGGTACAAATATAATGTCAGATGCTTGCATTAACCGTTTTCTTAAAGGCGTCTATAGACTTAGTCCTCCTAACAAAAGATATAGCTCAACGTGGGACACAAATGTGGTACTTAATTATCTATTTGATTTTTATCCTTACGTTAATATTTCTTTAATTGACTTGTCTTATAAAACTTGTATCTTATTGACTATAGCTTCTGCACAAAGAATGCAGACCCTTAGATCGATCAATTATTAAAATTACAGATTTAATCAAAACATCGCTCCCTGGAGATCTTTAGTTTTAGTTTAAATTCGTCCGAAGGACGTCTTTTTATTGGATTGAGAAAACCACACAAGGATGATGGATCTCAAACGTTAGGACATAGGGTGAAAAAGATATTACATGATAGCGGAATAGACATTAAATTTCTATATTCGGAGACCATAGCACTC
This sequence comes from Sesamia nonagrioides, assembly GCA_017933935.1. Classification (NCBI taxonomy): domain Eukaryota; kingdom Metazoa; phylum Arthropoda; class Insecta; order Lepidoptera; family Noctuidae; genus Sesamia; species Sesamia nonagrioides. Next base: position 111,447 of record JADWQK010002101.1, read on the forward strand.
GTTCGGCATCTACATCTGCTCACAGGTCTGGAGTCAATCTGGAAGTGATTCGCAAAACCGCGGACCGGAGCGATTCCTCAAACGCATTTCTTAAATACTATTGTAAAAATTCAAATGCTGACTGTTTTGTTAACGCCATATTTGGCGTTTGACCTGGTTCCATGACAATTTCATTTATTTCATTAATGTAATCATTAAGTGAATGATAAATGATAATCTGTCTAGTAAAAACAAGTCATAATTTTGGTTTAAATGTTAAAAAGGCTTGGTTATTTGGTTTAGTGAAAGTTTGTATCTTTGCTAACTCCATACAACAGATTTTTTATTTTTATTACACTGCAATGCTCTAAACATCTGCTTGTAATATATAAATCGTCTTCGGTTGAGACCCGAAGTATAATTAAGAATCAAACGAACTTACCTTGTGATGTTTGATTCCAATTATGCGAGGGTCTCAACCGAAGACGATTACGAACCCATCCCTCCCAACCCAGTAAGTAAAAATAAAAAACCTATGTTTTAATAACACAAAAATTACTCTAAAATAATGAGGTCTGGGTGGCGGGCGGCCGGTTACCCGGTGTTGCCAATTACCTACATTTTATTATTTTTTATACTAAAAAAAAAAAAAAAAATAGATCTAAAAGTGTGACGAAGATAGCACCATCTCATGTACTGCTGCTTGTAATATATAAATCGTCTTCGGTTGAGACCCTCGCATAATTGGAATCAAACATCACAAGGTAAGTTCGTTTGATTCTTAATTAGACCCGGTCGAGCAGGTTAGTGCATGTCGAATCCGCAAGTAATATAAAACTATATAATGGCGTACCATTTGAAAGTGTCTATAATATGTCCCGCGCAGAAGTCTTGATGTATCCATTGAGATAGACCGCCATTACAAAAATTGGTTGTGTGTAAAGTCCACTGACGACAGTTGAACGTCACAACGTCATAAGAAAATACCGATGGAAAGATTGTATTTTTAAAACCTTTATCGCCGCAATTATCGTTGCTATAAACAATTGACACCACATTCACTTTTCACTGCACTTTCACATACTTGAAGAAAACATATAAATGTATTATTGTATAGCTGCTGTCCACGCGGACGCATCGCTCCTTCAAGTAGGAAAGAGACAGATGTCGAATGCTGCCGAACGCGGAGGCCAATTGTGCCTCTTTGCCGCTCGTTTCGCGTTCTCGCTTGCACTTCAAGCCGTATATGGAACGGAGTAACGCCGCATGAGTCATGCATTTTCGTGCGTGCAGCCGGCTCCATCGAATTATAAGATCTTTTCACTTCAAAAATACGGTCTTCAAAGACTATTAATAACATTAATAATAAAGAAAAATTTATATCGATTATCGTATCGGCCAATGGTTTGATAGTCAAGAGCCTCGACCAACATCTATTGAGGCTTTTGTTAGGCAGTTGCATCAAGGGCCTGATTCAAAAGGCAGCACTCCTCGATACGGCCCGCATCGTGAGGAGGTTCCTGTCTCTGGAGCCCTAACCACCGGTAGCTTGGATCCTGCTCCCGTCATCGGTGGAACACTATTTTTTTATCTATATTTTTATATAAATATTTAAAAATGTAAATGAATATCATTATATGACATTATAAACATTAATAATAAAGAAAAAATGTACAAGTAACTCCCATGAAACTACCAGGAATACATGAATAACAGAAAATGAACACAGCCAAGTGCAAGCCAAGCAAATAACTTAAGAGAAACCTTTACTTGATGTTAGCGCTTGCATAAAGTGACTCCTTGTGGTGTATTGTAAACTTCCAGCTTCGAGCGTTATTATAACGTCTTGTCTTAAGGTATTGTTTTACTTCACTACTAAGTGAATCTACTTTAGTTCTTACTTGTTTATCTTGAAAACTGGTAAATGTACATCCTGCTGTATCACTCCCAGATGGTTTCAACATGAATGATTCATTATCATCATCATAATTATCATAGCCTAGCAACAGGCAAAAAGTAGCCAGCCTGTCGGTGTTCTATAGGAAGCATTTTGGAGAGTATTTGAGGGAATTGCATGACTTAATTCCCCCATCATCGTTCCATCATCGGAGGACCCGTCGTACGGCGAGAATCCATCCTTATGTTGTTGAAACTCCTAAAATCCAGACGAAGCGTTTCGTTTCGTCTTTTATATCGCGTACATCGAGGGTCTAGAACAATTAGCTTGCGGCTGAGTTTCCGTCTGACTACAATTTAAGTGTCTTCAAGGCTAGAGTGAATAGGTAATCCATACTAATATTATAAATGCGAAAGTAACTCTGTCTGTCTGTCTGTCGGTCTGTCTGTCTGTCTGTCTGTCTGTTTGTCTGTCTGTCTGTCTGTTACGCTTTCCCGCTTAAACCTCTCAACCGATTTTGATGAAATTTGGCACAGACAATCTTTAGACCCTGAGAAAGAACATAGGCTACCTTTTATCCCGGAAAAATTTGATATCCCCGAGGGAAATCTAAAAAGCGCGATATAACCAAACTCCACGCGGGCGAAGCCGCGGGCGGAAAGCTAGTTCTTAATAAACTAGCGCGATTTACAATCAACGATTGCGTCACTGCTTACCATCAGGCGAGATTGCGGTCAAGCACTAGTTTATAATGTACTAGCTTTCCGCCCGCGGCTTGCCAGCGAGGTATTCTGTATTTTTGTTTTCCCTATTATTTAATCCGGACTTCTATCTTTACTTCTGCAAAATTCCAATGCAATCGATTCACTAGTTACGGCGTGAAAGTGGAACAAACAAACTCACTTTCCGATTTATAATATTAGTAAAGATGTATTAAAAAAAAAAATCTACCATAAATAATTTCCTTATCCTGTCAAAAACGCATAACAAACTCTAAAGGACAACGACTAAGTACACTCTCTTTTTAATTCCCTGATAACTTAAAATTCAATTCCAACATAAGCTTTAACTAAAATCCAGAACATCCCAAACAACCGTAAACACACAACAAAAAACCGATACACATAAATTAATAATAAACACAATACAATACATTTCCACACAACTTTTTACAGCGGATATTACGTGTAACTCGATGACAACAACACGCGTCGCATATGATTAATGTTGTGGGATGCTAACGCTAGATGTCAGTGCGGTCGCCAACGTACGCCGTACAGCTATAGCTGACGTGTAGATGTGTTATTATATTTTGATAGCGGGACGTGAGTTATGGGAATGTGTTAAAGGTTTAAATATATATATATATATATATATATATATATATATATATATATATATATATATATATATATATACGTATATATAGGATGACAGCCTTCGTGGCGTAGCAGTAGCGAACGCGGCCATTGCGCAAGGAGGCGCGGTTTCGATCCCCGCACAGTGCAAATATTTGTATGCATGAATATGAATATTTGCACTGCTCTGGTCGTGCCTCGGAAAGCACGTTAAGCCGTTGGTCCCGGTTGCCATACGAATGACGTACAAATGTGCCTAATTGAAAGAGTACGTTATGTACAGTAAGGGTCAAAAGTGCATTACCATTTTTGAACTTTATTGCTCTAACAACAAGTGTCAATAGTGGTACTCCACTTTGACCCTTACTGTACATATCGGGGATGGCATTTTAGTTTCTTGTTATCAATAATCACATTTTATTTAGTGTGGAGACACTGTGGCTAGTGTTCGTTAAAGTACAATAGAAGCACGATTTGCAGTTTAGATAAGATCATAATTTATTACCTAGTCTATCACACACTGTAGACCGTACGCAACTCAACTATGCGGAATGCGACAGTTTCTAAGCACATGTTTTTTGTCCGAAGTTCAATATTTAAATCCTCTATCTCACTCTGCTTACATCATTCTAATTGCTGTAGCCCGTTTTCATCAATACTAACTCAGGCCAGACTCTGTGCCTGGCCGCGTCTCAGAGGGTCATGGTCGTTCGGCTGGTCCGGGGATACCATACGGTCTCTGCTGTGGCGGCGAGCCTCCTTGCCAGATTGGGATGTGGAGGCCACATGTGGGAGTGGCGAGAGGAGACAAAACGCGAAATCGCGGTACGGCGGACAGAACTCCGGCGGGATCTCATGGAGAGTGCGATTGGCGCAACCCAGGGCTGGGCACGCCACAATAGCGGCAGTAAGTTCCCTCTTTGAGGAGTGGCTAGAGGCGCTACGGCAACCTCACCTTCCGCCTAACGCAGGTCCTCACCAGACACGGCTATTTCGGGAAGTTCCTGTTCCGGATAAGGCGGGAGGAAACACCAGGGTATCACCACTGTAGGGATTGCCCTGAGAATACGGTGGAGCACACGGTGGAGGTCTGCCCGGCTTGGGTAGAGCACCGCAGTGACCTAGTGGTGGCGATCGGAGCTATTTTTCGCGTCCGGCCCTGGTCCAAGCCATGGTCCGGAGCGAGAGTACATGGCAGGCCATCACCTCGTTCCGCGAAGCAGTGATGCTGACAAAGGAGGAGGCGGAGCGCGTATGGGAGCGGGAATCCCAGCACCCTCACGCCCCTAGCCGCCGCTGGCGACGCCCTGGTTGGCAGACAACATCGAACTTCCGGTCACCGTAGGCACGGGCCTTCGTTGCGTCGGGCTTTGGGCAGCGCACCGTCCGGTAAGTACCAGGCCTGGGTCGACGGCGCGTTGTATTTCACGCGCTCCTCAAAGAGATGACGGCACATCGTGACGGGGTTCACGAAGACCGAGGCTTTCTAGGTCAGGGCTGATGGTTGGTTACAAAAAAAAATCGTGGCCCTAGCGCACAGGCGGTGTACAGGCAAGTGAAGGAACACGGGCGTGTTTTAGTCAGTAAAAGTCTGACAAGCCCTTTCGCTCCACCCAGAGCGGGAAGGTCATTTGATGATTTCCCATCAACAACACAAAAAATTCCAGACTCTGTCGAACACCACGAGATAGCGCTTTCATTCCGAATAGCCAAACGATTGTCCCCCAATACTTAAACGACGTGACGAGTAAAAATATAGTTTAAAAAACTAAAAAATAAATGCTTTTAAAAAACATCAAGCTAAAAAGTTAAAAATAAATTTTAAAAAAGCGTGAGACTCTTTGTGCCATAATTTTTGTATATTATACGCCTCACGCTTTTTTAAAATTATTTTTAACTTTTTAGTTTGATGTTTTTTTACATACATACTATTACCAAAATATATACTTATAATAAACAATATCTAAAGAAAACCCCGTGCGACCCATAAGCATAATAAAGGTTTGGGAAACACATAACAAAATAAAATATGAAATTTTACATAATCACCATAGTAACAAATGTAACCAATACCATTGAATTTTGAAATAATCTTTTTTTCCGCGAATTAATTTCAACTGCCCCAAAATTTGGTGATCCTTTAAAAAGTGACAACACCATTTTTGACGGTAATATTATGAGCGAATAGCGATACGACCGTGTGCCGCGTGTCCTGCCCCCCCTTCATCCGCGCATGTATTGCCTACCGCACATGTATTAAATTACCTCTTTTTGCGATATAATATTTATTTTTAGACGGTTTTTTTTTTTTAAGTTTAGCTGGCTTTGTAGGCATTAGTAGAATCAGTTATCGATACCCAACAATACCTTCACGGATCGGACAGGGTGTTCTTTACATATTGTATACATACAAAAGTAAAATTTGGGAGAAATGTTTTTATTACTGAACTACGAGCCAGATGTTCCATTGGCTATTCTTATCCAAACACAATCAAACAATATCTTCCTGTCAACAATATCACGAATTTATCAATTTTGGCATATCGTAACCCCTTATAACGTATATGTACATATGTGATTATATAACTTCTGGCCCTTATCTCCTCCAATATGGAGAATATTGATCTTATATCATATGTTTACATTATGTAATTTGTGTTTACTTATCCGCTATTATTATAGCTTTATTGCTATCCAATTTTGTTATGTATCAGCTTATAATCTGTTAGGTAAACTAGTTTCCATATAAATTGTTAGTTGTATAAATATCCTATTAATATTCTTATGAGGTTAACCTTGGAGCAACTGTTGCTGTTTTTATAAGATTACTTTTTTAGCCTGCTGGTAAGCAGTGATGCAATAGTTGATGGTAAAGCGCACTAGTATATTAAGAGCCCAATCAATTTAGCCTTAAAGACACTTTTTTTATGTTGAGATGGATAATTATCAAATGACTTCTCCCGCTCTGGGCGGAGCGGAAGGGCGTGTCAGGCTTTTACTGTCTAAAACCCACCCGTGTTTCTTTACTTGCCTGTGCGACGGCCAGCGCCACGGTTTTATGTTTAACCAACCCGCAACACTTGAATTGTTCCTGTCCTTCGATTTAGCTGATATAAAAGACGAGGTGAAACGCTTTGTCCGGAACCTAGCGGTGTCAAAAACGTGAGGATGAATAAATACTCTCCGTACGACAGACCGTCCGATTATGGAACGGTGATGGCGGAATTAAATCATGTAATTCCGGCACACACTCTCCAAAGTGCATTATATAGAAAACCGAATGGGTGGCTACTATACGTCTGTGCTCCAGTCTTTGGAAATTACTAACAGCGCCACATGGTTTAAGCTGGAAATCCATACTAATATTATAAATGCGAAAGTATCTCTGTCTGTTTGTCTGTCTATCCGGCTTTCACGCCAAAACTACAGAACCAATTGTAATGAATAAACATCCCGCTATGACCAATAGGAGTAGAGCAGGAACAAAAAATGTTGCGAAAACGGGAGCAAACGCGGACGTACATATTGCTCCCATTGTTTAAACAGGCGCTTATTAAAATAAGCGCCTGTTACACTTGTTACGCCTGTTCAGCTTTGAACCAAAAGAGCTCAGTTGATATTTATATCAACTGAGCTCTTTTGGTTCAAAGCTTACGTGGGTGAAACCTCGGGGCTAGTAAACCATAAATATATGCTGGTTATACGCTTATATACCCAAATTCTATAAGTATTTTTTGCGTGAAAGAGAAGCAATCCATCCATCTTTACAAACTTTGACGTCTGTAGTGTTATTAAGTAGGATAGAATATGAGGTATACCACTCATAACATTGCTCCAAATAACACTTGACGCCAAAACGACACTTGGCAGCACAATGGCAGTGAGTTGACCTACACGATTAATGACTAATACTTGTACTAACTAAATAAAGAAACCATCTTGAGGAAACCTGAAGAAAAACATCTTGAGGAAACCTGGACTTAGAGTCTGAAATCACCAACCCGCATTGAACAAGCGTGATGATTACGCTCAATCCTTCCCTGTATGAGAGGAGGCCTGTGCCCAGCAATGGGACGATAAAAAGGTTGATGATGATGATTCAATATAAATTTCCAAGTAATTCAGTTAATCGAATATAATATATGTAAGTATATCACCAGCTGATGATGATGACTTGTACTAACTTAATTGGTCCACTTAAATGTGTAAAATTCTGTCAAAAGACGATTTTTATGTTGTCTGCACCTGGTCTGACGAAGATTACATGACCAAATAAAATATGATATTATACAAAATCACCATAGTAACAATACTAATGAATTTATAAATAATCTTCTTTTTCCCGCGAATTAATTGCAACTTCTCCAAAATTTGGTACTTTTTTGAAAAGTGGCAACACCATTTTTGCCAGTATTATTATGAGCGATGCGACCACGAGTCGGGTGCCCTGCCTCCCTTTGCCCGCGTATGCTTTGCCTACCGCACATGTATTAAATTGCCCCCTGTTGCGAAATAATATTTATTTTATTAGGGTTTTTTTTTAGTTGAACCCGGCTTTGTAGGCATTATTAGAATCAGTTATCGATACCTAACAATACCTTCACGGGTCGAACAGGGTTTTCTTTACATGTAGAAACAAATATGCAACAAATAATATCAACCAATATTCCCTGTACCGAACAGATAATAAGCGTTTATTGTAATTGCTAGAAGTTAGAACTTAGCGTAATCTGCGCGATGTTAATGACAGTACTTGTACTCCGTAACAATAATAATAAATTCTGACATAAGTGCAGTGGGACGGTCTAACTTTTCAGCTATTAGTTCAAGAGTATTATAGAGTCATGATGTAGACAATACAAAAGGATTATTATAAAGATTACTAGTTTCTGTCCGCGTCTTAGCTTGTCGTATCGCATCGTCTGATCACGATATTACTTTGTTTTCGCATAACGTTATTGCAGTTTTATTATTTTATTTTATCCGGTTTCTAGTCGGGGTGGCCTAGTGGTTAAAACACCAACCTCTCAAGTATGAGTGTGCGGAAAAGTTACATTGGTACTTACCAATGTAACTTTTCTAAAGTTATATGTACTTTCTAAGTATATCTTAGACACCAATGTCTGAAGGTGAAGGAAAACATCTTGAGAAAAACCTGGACTTATAAGTCTAAAAATCGCCAACCCGCATTGAGCAAGCGTGGTGATTACGCTCAATCCTTCTCTGTATGAGAGGAGAACTGTACCCAGCAGTGGGACGATAAAAAAAAGGTTGATGATGATGATGATGGTAAAGCATCAGTTTGGGTTAAAACTCAAAACCTGCAACTCGTAAGAAAGAAAGAAAATACACACAGGCCTCCTCTCATACAGAGAAGGATTGAGCGTAATCACCACGCTTGCTCAATACGGGTTGGCGATTTCAGACTTAAAGTCCAGGTTTCCTCAATATGTTTTCCTTCACCTTCAGTCATTGGCGTCCAAGATACATATTTAGAAAGTATATATAACTTTAGAAAAGTTATATTGGTACTTGCCTGACCTGGAATCGAACCCGCGCACTCATACTTGAGAGGCTGGTGTTATAACCACTCCACTTAACACAGGTATTTTTAGTAGGTGAAGTCAAGTCTCTTTTAACCAATCAGAGCCGAGTTCTTTTTTTTTATAATTATGAACTAGTGCTTGACTACAATCCCGCCTGATGGTAAGCAGTGATGCAATCGTTGATGGTAAAGCGCACAAGTTTGTTAAGCCTATTCACTTAAAAATCTTAGTGAGTAGGAAGGAAGACGGCAGTTGAGCGAGTTTGCAGAGCAACGTTGCTACACCAGAGGGAGATTAATCTGGAGACTCTCCACGATCAACGACACAATAACATTTGGCGCATCGTACCCGGCACATATTGCAATACAACTGCTCAAACCCGTCCTCCGTACGGCTTCACCAGACATCATGCCGGAACACGACGAATCGCTTGGCGGCAAGACTTTGTCTGGTGCACCCACCAGACAAAGTCCAGTAACTTCTGCCGGCAGCCGATATTATGGCCTACCACCGAGAAATTCAATTTCCATTTCACCTGTAGATATTCTGTGATTTTATTACAGTAGATCTTCTGCACTAATCCGTTTCGTGTCCACATACAAAACACGGTCGTGCATGTTTCAAGGATCGGCAATGTTTTGACCCAGTTAGCTCGCATGAGATCAAAGTGTCCTGGCCACGAGAGGATGACAGATGACATGAGGACCCCACTAATGAGGATGAGAGGGTTATCGTGAGGTAACTGAGGCCAAAATCGAGATGGAAGAGCGTCGAGTAGGTAGTATCGTTGCTTCATTAGTGTGAGCTATGTTAGTTATGGAAGGGGAAGTAAAAATATCAAAGCAAGAAATCTCCCTCACTTTTTGGGAATATTAAATTTTTAATCATATTGGTTTTCCGTAATTAGCGGGATAGTTGAGTAGCATGCTAGCAATTGCAATGTCTTTCATTTTGACAATCCAGCAATATTCATTGCGGTATTTACGTTGTCAAGCATACTTGAATTTTTGATACATAAAGCATTCCTTTTAAGGTGTTATGCTGGTGGTGTGTGTGCTGGTGTTATTATGCTTTAGAAGCATGAGGAACAGGGCAGTTGCCTACCAGTTGATGTCTTGAACTTGTATGCGTGCTAGTTGCTCAGTAAACTTTTCTTGCGAGATGTAGGATTCGCGTGACGTCAGTATGTCGTGTTGTTCGCATGTAGCGTTGTAGGTACCGCTACAATGCATTTTCAGATGATTTTTAGATGATTAGACAATGGGCCGTTACGTAGAATTTCTTACAAATACATGGGACTGTAGGAGCCAGGGTTACTTAAATTATGACATACATTTGGTATTAGGTGACGTACAAGTAAGTAAGTAGTAGTGATGTACCACTACATAAATTAAATAAACAAGATCAAAGAAAATGGCTGCAAGAATGTACATACATTTGTACGTACGTATTTGGTAGATTACAAAACCTATGAGCATAAGAAATCAGTGGACAGGCGTGCCAAGAGGTTAACTGGCGACCCAGACCTGGTTAAGAACAATATCCAAAGCCTGGAGCACAGGCGTAGGGTAGCCAGACTTTCGGTATTCTATATGATGCATTTGGAGAGTGTGCGTAGGAATTACATGAATTAATTCCGCTATCCGACGCTACGCTTGCCGATACGTGGTTGCCATTCAAGAGCCTTTCTGCCCCATCGGCCATCGGCTCTTACGTGCTATGGGCGCCGCCCACTGCCACTTTAAAAAGCTAATCCGTTGGGCTATATCGGCGACTTTCATTCTTCTACGTATCTCCTCGTTCCTGACTCCCGTCGGACACCCACCTAGTCGGTGGTGACCAAAACTTGCAGGGAAGCGCTGGATGCAGGTTACGTCCAAACGGTCTTTTTGGGAATCCTTGGGGTCCTATGTCCAGCAGTGGACTTCCTGTGGCTGACATGATAATGATGCTGATGATGAAAACCCCTATACCGGGTAACAGCGTTATACGTCGAGTCGTACGTTGTTGACACCGCTACGATCCAGACGAAGCGTTTCGTCTCGTCTTTTATTACACGCTTTTTATTAGCTTCACTTGTGTTTGCTTGCTTGCTTGTTTGTTTGTTTGTTTGTCCGTCTCTAAGTCTTTGGACTACGAGTGAGCGGCTCATTACTATAATAAATATAGTTTAAAAAACTAAAAAAACATGCTTTTAAAAAATATCAAACTAAAAAGTTAAAAATAATTTTAAAAAAAGCGTGTGGCGCTTTGTGCCATAATTTTTGTATATTAAGCGCATCACGCATTTTTTAAAATTATTTTTAACTTTTTAGTTTGATATTTTTTAAAAGCATGTCTTTTTAGTTTTTTAATCTATATTTATACCATGTACATGGACCGACTTCAACAATTCACCTGCTTAAAATGAAGATAAGTGTCTTTAAGGCTAGAGTGAATAGGCTATTGATAAACTAGTGAGCTTTACCATCAACGATAGCGTCACTACTTACCATCAGCGGGAATCGCGGCCAAGCACAAGTTTATACAATTAAAAAAAATTAAGAGAATATTTGCAATAATATACAATATGTAAAGAAAACCCTGTCCGATCCGTGAAGGTATTGTTATGTATCGATAACTGATTCTACTAATGCCCACAAAGACAGGCAAAACTTAAAAAATCCCCCTAAAAAAATTAAATATTATTTCGCAAAAAGAGGTAACTTAATACATGTGCGGTAAACAACCCCTTCCGCAGGCGGCGGGGGGCAGGGCACGCGGCACCTGTGACGTGGTTGCATCGCTGTTCGCTTATAATAATACCGGTGTTGTCACTTTTTTAAAAATTACCAAATTTCGGGGAAATTGGAATTAATTCCCGGGAAAAAAGGATTATTTCAAAATTCATTAGTATTGTTACTATGATGATTATGTAAAATTTTATATTATATTTGGTCAAGTGTTTACCTAACCTTTACTATCCTTACGGGTCAGACAGGGTTTTCTTTACATATTGTATACTAGATGTAGGTATTAGTTCCTTACTTTTAAATAATGAAGATGTAGGTATGATGTAGTGTAAACCATTTAAAAACCCATGAATAATAAGAAATCAATCTGGTACACACATAATAGGTGAAAACAGAAAGTTAGCGAACATGTCCAAACACGCGAGACTCAAAACCGAAGTCGTCTGAAGTCGTAAATTGCATCCAAACTTTCACCATACTTTAGTCGACTTCCAGTCTGATCCATTTACGTTCGTGAAGTCCAGTCTTGGCCTAGAATCTAAACAAACATACGAGCTTTGCATGAGAATAGAAATGAATATACAACGTTATTTTTTGTCTATGCGAACAAGAAACACGTGTTCAGTATTTTTAAGTAAAGAATCTATGTACAAAATTTCAAAAAGATATTATGAAGAAACACAAAGTTATGAGCTTGTTATTCTACTTGGTTGTCCCAACAAAAATATGGTCAACGCTTTGCTCGGGCGGGCGAGCCGTGCGTCGACCTGTAACGTCAGCTGTTGCACGGGCGTGCGCAAGTACCTTGATCTACCGTAAGCTGCGTGGCGCGCTCGGTAACCACACTGTAACAATTTCTAAATGTATTTGGGAATAAACCCAATATGGTGTAAAAATGATTGGAATCGATTCAGCTGCTTGTTCTGAACAAACTGTATTCAGGTTTAGTGGTTTGCGTGATATTAACGTCATACGAATTCTACATCTCGCAAGCAGAGTTTACTGTGCAACTAGCATGTATACAACTTCCGAAAATCAAACGTTGGGCAAGGGCCCGCCAGACACAACACCCGTCTGGTCGGAGGATCGTCCCTTTTCTATGAAAGATGAGTGAACGTTACTCCCTGTTCCTCATGCCTCCACATTGAGATTTTTACAAAATCGATCGGATGGAGATGTATTGAAAATTTAGACATTCAATTGTATTTTTTTAATCATGATGTTAATTGATGATCAAGTAGTTAATTTTGAAATTATTTTATTTTATGTAGAGTGTTTTGAACAGACTGTAAGTTGTTTGTGAATAAATTGAATTGAATAGTTTGGTTTTGTCTCAATTTATACATACATAGGTACATAATCTCACGCGTACTTCTAATAGCGCTAGGCTGAAACAACAAAACACTATCTGTTACGTTCCTCACACGCTCCTTCGTTTACGTTCATACTTATATTAATAAATGAGGTTAAGCAGGCGCGCCAGTTGCTTGTACTGCGCATCAGTCCTTTCTGAAGAAAATCACCGGGCCTTAGTCTGCTATTACAATAGTGTCAAAATGTTCGATCAGTAATCTCGTAATGATCGATTTTGACAAGTTTCGTAATCTACTAACAAAATGGCGTCATTATGGCTTTCCGGTGGTTAATCACTGACACTATTCTCCACCTTAATGAATGTTCAAATTGAGTATTAATTTCTAGAAAATTATTTCTATACGGGTTTTATAATAATGGCAATATGGCAATGTCATTCTATCACCATTTCTGTACGAGATGACTGAGATAATTAATCTATCATTATGAATTTAGCAGATTATGTACTTTTAAGCACAATGACAATGGAATTGTGTTGGGATGACAAATTTATATAATTAACAGACTAGGGCCCCAGGTGGGAAGTAAGATCACTACATTGAGAAAGGTACATTCGCACTAGGCCATGGTTAAAAAAGTAACCGTTTCCCTGGCCGTTACACAGGCAAGTGAAGAAACACTGGTGGGGTTTAGTCAGTAAAAGTCTGACACGCCCTTCCGCTCCGCCCAGAGCGGGAGAGGTCATTTGATGATTTCCCATACCAAACAAAAAAAAAAAAACGTACAAACAACAGCACATCAAGCTACTACAATCTGTCAGATTTCTTTATTAGATTTTCAACTTTATCTCTAAAGCATTAAGGCTCAACGTTGATTGGGAATATTTGTCAATATCGGGTAGCTTGACTTGCTGTCGTCCGTACATTTCCCGATACATTGATCTCAATGTGTCGCTGTGTAAAAATTACAAATGCAATCTATGAACACAATATCAGTAATACAAAAAGAAATATGAATCTCCATATGAAATCAACTTAAAATAACACCAAAAAAGGCGTTGAAACCACGAAAATCTGTCAACAAAAAATTCAAATGAAAACAAAGCCGAAAAGCCCAAATACGTAACTTTTCGGCTTAAAATACGTTAATATTTGTCAACACTAATTCGCATACATTGTAGTCACACCAATCCATCAGGAGTGACAAACTGTTGGCAAAATATTTCCAGTCCCATTATTTCATTTTCGCCGGCTCACACATCAAAGGTACCTGTAATTGCGAAGCGCGGAACCCATATACATAACGAATACCCTTCGTTGAGGCTCGAGTACCGTACGTGATTTTTCCTGAAGCCGAATGCGATATTCGGCCTTGTGGCTGCCGAATACAGAAATATGCGGAGTATTTTTGCTTTTTTTATGTCATCAGTGAATATAAAACGGTCTTTTTTACCGTCTCTAGGTAGTGGAAGTTTTGGTATTTTTCTTGCTTTCTAGTGCCGTTTTGACGTGTTCCTAACTAAGGGTTGTCGCCGGCCGGCTGTTTGACTTCACATCAGCTTTAGCTCTAAACAAGCCGTCAGAGCGCTGACCGAATGCCGTAAGCCCTTTTCTGATACAAGATTCTCTTTTGTCCAGATGTACATTTTCTTTGCTTTATGCAAACCGTTCATTAAGAGCATATAAGTGCTATATTTATCTCAGTTTTTAACTGAGATAAATATTGTATAAATGTTTCAGACAAAGATTTGAGAGAGTGTTTGATCTATCTTTAAGTTTATAACATTAAGACTGGTTATGCTTTGAATTTTGTTTAAATAATAAACATTTAACGGAATGACCACTATAGCGCCAATATAAGAATATTTTTCCTTCATTAGACTAACAATTCACAGCTTCTTAAAATAAAATTCGGTAAAACCAAAGCCGAAATTGTAATATCAGGCGTTACTCCACCAAAACCATTTTAAAATACCCTCTTTTAACCTTTCCACAAAGCCAATGTGTTTGCACATGTACAGACAAGCTCTGTGTACAATTAGCAACACATTTCGGACTGGCTGCGATGACGCTAAACGTACCTACTCTCAACGACTGTACCGTGAATTTTCCGTGCAGGTCAGTTCATATTTTTAAGTGCCATTTGTAATTTTTGTTTGTAATTGTTTTTAGGTCACGTGGAATGTTTTTTTAAGTGTCAAGTGTGTTTTTTCCTTTCTACGTTTGGAAAAGTATGTATGTTTTAAATAAATATGTCTGTTTTTCCCTGTGGGTTGGGTAGAGGTGTGCCTGTACTCCGACATGTAGTTGTTTCTGTCCCAAGCACAAATCCAAACTTCGGACTGCTACTGAGAAGTTTCAGATATAGAAGTCCAATAACACTTTACCTGACCTGGACCTTGACCTTAACCTGGAGGACTTAGCAGTAGCGCTTGGCCACAAGACTGCCCAGGCAATCAAATAAAACATAATCAGTGTATAATGTGCCCCTGTTCTCCTTGTAAACCTCCACGCGGGCCTGTGTAGGTTGGTAGAAGCCACGTGTCTTCCAATTTTTGGTCCTAAGAAATACTAAGAGTGTACTTACAATATTTTCCTTCACCGTTTTGAGAGCAAATATCAATTCACACATACATGCCATTACTGTACATTCTGAAAGGAATAAAGAAAATATTTATACTAGATTGTACAGAAAAATCAGAAACCTTTAGTTTTACCTCTAGTCTCAAAACCCTAGGTTATATGATTTGTGTTTAATAATCCGTATATAATCCCAGCAAAAAAGAAAAAAAAAAAATTATATAAAAAGAATATGAGACCAAAAGGCTCCTATCTCAGCGTGATGCTTCGATATTTAAAAAAAGTTAATGTCGCAGCGCTAACATTATGCCTGTGTGATGTAACGGACAATTCTGGATACTTATATAAAAGTCACGTCCTATTTTAATTTCCAGACCAACGTACTAAGTTAGTCCTTGAATTCTAAAATAAAACTTTTGGAAGTTAAACTAAAAAAAAACTTGTAACAACATCAGCTGACGACGAGTTAGAAAATTCAGCTTTTTCTTGTAATTTAATTCATCTACAAGTGTCGGGGAGAACTGAGGGATAAAAGAGTGAAACTCGACTATTTTTCCTCAAGTAAAGTCCTCGTGGTGTACGTTAATTAACTTTCCCACTTTTTAACTAAGAATTAATTTCTTCAAAACGTTTTCAGTAATAAGGTTGAGGTTTCTTAATTATTAAGTGTACATGTTTAAGCGAGTGTGTGGTGGGAAACTTGAGAATTAAGTGTTGCCTGAAAAGGTGTTTCGCAGAAAATCGCTACATAATACATTCTACCTTTGTACCTTATTGTAAAGAAAAAAAAAGTATTTATTGCGAGTGATACAGGAAGTTCACAATCTATACTAAATACAGATTAAAAAAATACACAAATTGTATGTTTTATTATTTTTATTATTGTTTTACTCTCGAACAAGCCGGTTTCCGAAAGGGCTTCAGCACAGTAGACCACATACATACGCTGCGGCAGGTTATACAGAAGACCGAGGAGTATAACCTTCCCCTTTGCTTGGCGTTTGTGGACTACGAAATAGCCTTTGATTCAATCGAGACCTGGGCTGTACTGCAGTCTCTCCAGCGGTCCAAGTAGACTATCGGTATATTGAAGTGCTGAAGGATTTGTACGACAACGCCATCATGTCAATCCGAATACAGGACCAGACCTTGAAACCAGTACCTCTGCAGTGTGGTGTCAGACAGGGAGATGTTATCTCCCCGAAACTGTTCACCGCTGCATTGGAGGATGTCTTCAAGGTTCTGGACTGGGTATCAACATCAATGGCGAGTACATAACACACCTTCGGTTTGCTGATGATATCGTAGTCATGGTTGAGACCGCGGAGGACTTGAGTACAATGCTCGAAGACCTCAGTAGAGTGATGACTTATGGAATTGAGGCGTGGTCGCTAACAATGGGCCTTATAAGAAGGCTCAAAGTCACTCAAAGGGCAATGGAGAGGGCTATGCTTGGGGTTTCACTGCGCGATCGAATCAGGAATGAGGAGATCCGCAGAAGAACGAGACTAACCGACACAGCCCGAAGAATTGCAACACTAAAGTGGCAGTGGGCTGTACACATTGCCCGTAGGACCGATGCCCGATGGGGCCGACGGGTTATCGAGTGGCGACCAAGCACCGGAAGACATAGCGTGGGTAGGCCCCCAACAAGGTGGACCGACGACCTGGTGAAGGTCGCGGGAAACCGCTGGATACAGAAGGACCAGTCGTCGTGGAGAACCTTGGGAGAGGCCTATGTCCAGCAGTGGACATCTTTCGGCTGAAATGATGAATGATGATGTTTTATTAAGTATCTTTGGAGATATGAGAAACAGGGAGTACACTCAGCCTCCATCCGGGTGTTGTGTCTGGCGGGCACTTGCCCAACGGCTGATGTTAGGATGTTGTACATATATTTGCTAGTTGTGCGGTAAACTCAGCTTGCGAGATGTAGAATCCATGTGACGTCAGTATGACGCGTTTAGTATGTGGCGTTTGTAGATACCGCTACAGTGACAAAAAATAAAAATGAAACAGAATGTTCCATCTATATGCTACTGACTCGAAAGTAACCTCAATACTTGTCTATGCCTTGGGTATAAAGGTAACCTGTGGTATTGCTGTGACCAGCAAAAGGTCGCACTCACCGAATTAATGTTTGACCGCAATCCCGCCTGATGGTAAGCAGTGATGCAATCGTTGATGGTAAAGCGCGCTAGGTTATTTTTTTTTTTTTACAAATCATACATATTGAGCTAGCCCCAAAGTAAGTTCGAGACTTGTGTTATGGGATACTAACTCAACGATACTAAATTTTATAATAGATACATATATAGATAAACATCGAAGACCCAGGACAATTAGGAAAAGATCGTTTCCCATCATGACCTGGCCGGGGATCGAACCCGGGGCCTCCACGGAGACCGACAAATATTAAGGGCCTATTGAATAGACCCTTAATATTTGTCGGTCTCCGTGGCGCAGCGGTATAATCAAATAGGCCATAATCACTCAAAAACTGAGTGAATAGGAAGGAAGACGGCAGTTGAGCAAGGTAATGCAATGTTGAACCCAACAACAAGACACAACGCAACAGAGGGAGATTGATCTGGAGACCCTCCACGACCAAACTACCGACACAACAACATTTGGTGCATCATACCCTGCACACATCGCAACACAATTGCTCAGACCCGTCCTCCGTACGGCTTCACCAGACATTATGCCGGAACACGACGAATCACTTGGCGGCAAGTAAGTATCGAGGGAATATGAAACCAAAACACCGTCCATCTCCTGGTACTTATACAATATGTAGAGAAAACCCTGTCCGAACCGTGAAGGTATTGTTAGGTATCGATAACTGATTCTACTAATACCCACAAAGTCAGGCTAAACTTAAAAAAAAAATCCCCCTAAAAAATAAATATTATTTCGCAAAAAGAGGTAACTTAATACATGTGCGCTAAGCAACCCCTTCCGCGGGCGGCGGGGGGCAAGGCACGCGGCACCTGTGACGTGGTCGCGTTGCTGTTCGCTTATAATAATACCGGTGTTGTCACTTTTTTAAAAATTACCAAATTTCGGGGAAATTGTAATTAATTCCCGGGAAAAAAGGATTAAGTATTTCAAAATTCATTAGTATTGTTACTATGATGATTATGTAAAATTTTATATCATATTTGGTCAAGTGATTACCTTACCTTTATTATCCTTATGGGTCGGACAGGGTTTTCTTTACATATTGTATGTTCATTAAATCTATATCTACTAATTTAAAAAGCTAAAGAGTTTGTTTGTTTGAACGCGCTGATCTCAGGAACTACTGGTCCGATTTGAACAATTATTTTTGCGTTGGATAGCCCATTAATCCAGAAAAGCTTTAGGCTATATAACATCACGCTGCGACCAAATAGGAGCGGAGCATAACTAACTCCACGCGAACGAAGTCGCTGGCGGCCGCTAGTTTAATATATAGGTTATGTCCCACCAACCATAGACCCATAAATAATAACACGTTACGTAAATACATGTGAATCTTTACTCATTTCGATAGATAGCCAAATCAGTATCAATATTACGATTCGGACGAAAATTTACATAAAACGACAGAACCGCAGTGATCACTATAGTAATTATTTCCTTGATTAAATTTTGTTCCCTGTCACACCGTTCATACTGTTTGGAGGCTCATTTACACGGGAGGAGAATCTCGCGTGTCAAATTTCGAGAATGGTCATGCGTGTCTCGCTTGAACATTCTCTAGGCAATAGGGATGTATCCAAGGTATGAAAGTCAAAAAAATAATTAGTCCGTCTTATCCATACTAATATTATAAATGCGAAAGTAACTCTGTCTGTCTGTCTGTCGGTCTGTCTGTCTGTCTGTCTGTCTGTTACGCTTTCTCGCTTAAACCTTTCGACTCGGACCCCTCGGACGACTGAAGCCCCGAGTTTTCACTGTGATGTTTTAGCGGAATAGCACGGATTGTTTACACAAGTACAATATTTTTTATCTTCTAAGCGACGGACACTTCTTATTTTTTTTCTTCAGCCTATAGATGTCCACTACCGGACAAAGGCCTTCCCCAAGGCTTTCTACGAAGACTTGTCTTGTGCTGCCCGCATCCATCATTGGCTTCCCGCGACCTCCACCAGGTCATCGGTCCACCTTTGTTGGGGGCCTCCCTACGCTGCGTCTTCCAGTAAGTGGTCCCCACTCACAGAACCTTACTGCCCCAACGGCCATCGGTTCTACGAGCAATGTGCCCAGCCCACTGCCACTCAATTTTAGCGACTCGAAGAGCTATTTCGGTGACTTTGGTTCTTCTGCGGATCTCCTCATTTCTGATTCGATCACGCAGAGAAACTCCGAGCATAGCTCTTTCCATCGCCCTTTCTGTGACTCTGAGCCTTCATATGAAGCCCATTGTGAGCGAACACGTTTCAGTTCCGTAAGTCATCACTTTAGTCTTGAGACACTGTGGTATCTTGGACGAGGAGAAAATGTAGCGTAGCTTTCCGAACGCTGCCCAGCCGAGCTGGATTCGATGAGACACCTCTTTCTCGAAGCGACGGACACTAGTCATCGGCAAAGGAAAGTGCAACTGTAGACTCTTTCCCCACCACACAAGGTCACACCTACTTAATATAATAATTAGCTACTCGATGCGAACAACTAAACCCGTGTAAATGAGCAGTTGGCTGATAATTAATAAACAATGAATTCAATAGTTACATTAAACACTACATAATTGGAATTAGATTATTTATCGCATTCGAATTATTAGAGCGTCGCATAAAGTTGATGTGAATGAATTGAAAATTAATGATTAATCTATCAAATAGGATTGTTATTAAAGTTTGATCAGCATGTGTGTTTATGGGCTTAGAATACCATCCCATATCCTCTCGTGGGTTTCGTAAGAGGCGACTAAGGGCACTCTCACAAGGGAAGCGGGATATAGCGCTTCTCCTGTGGAATATCAAACTCCTGCAGTCTTCAACCCGCATGCCAAGTGTGGGGATGTAATGAAAGCTTTGGTGGAGGCTTTTGTCCAGCAATAGACCTCTATAGGCTGAAGAAGAAGTAGAAGAAGTGTGTTTGCGTACACTATGTCATCATCCGCTTAGCGTTTGTCAATTGAGTTGAAGTCTGCTTCCAGTCTAGTCAGTCCGTATTCAGTTGAATACCAGTACAGTCAGTGGGAAGTCCCGTGCGAAGTCATGGCGGGTCGCTAGTATACAGGGTGTATCTGACATCGTAACGCAAACTTCGCAAAAAGGCTAGACCGCATGCCACTAATATAATTATGATAGTCATTTATGTCGTTAATGAACGGTTACAGAATACACAGTGTTTAAAAAAAGTGTCGGCTCGGCTTTTGAACGTTGCAAGCGTGCCACTGTGCGAGTTTGTAGGTATGACGTTGATCCCTGATGTGAACTCTATTAAATCAGCTGATAAGATCGTTTTTCGGGTTTTGTTTTCATTGCGCCTTTTTATGTAATTAGCGAATAATTTCATTTTGACTTTAAAATCTTATTGGGTTATAAAAGTATAGCAATTGTGAATGGTCTGAAGCTAAAAAAAAACTACATTTATTTTTTTAAAATAATGAAAAAGCCGACGAAAAATTCCACCACTGGGGGGTCCAGAATCATGTACTGGATCCATGATACTCGTTTGTGCGTCGATGTCAGATACACCCTTTATTATAATATACGATCTCATATTATTTACTTGTTAATTTTAACGCTTACAATTCAACATACCTATTTCTGTTTCTCTTCACATTATTCGTCGTCACATTACCGCGTACGTTTCAAAATATAATGCGTAACATGATGCCAAAATGTGCTCATATTTCGCGAAGTGCCATGAATCTGAGTCGTATTTTAGATTACAGCCTTACGTATGTACAATGAGTACGTTTGTGTTACATAAATCGAGTCCTCCTTATCGTAGGGAAGATAACGCAGTGATGAATAAATAATGTTAAGTTATTTTCATGTCGTTTCCCATAATTATTATTCTTTTATTTTAACATTAACATATAAATAGTATTTTAAATATTAGAATATATAAATATTTCAAAAATATAATTATAAACAAGTACTTGACCGCAATCTCGCCTGATCAGCAGTGATGCAATCGTTGATGGTAAAGCGCGCTAGTTTATTAAAAGCCTATCTACTCTAGCCTTGAAGACACTTAAATTGTAGTCTGACGGAAACACCGCCGCTGGCAAATTGTTCCAGTCCCTCGATATAGGCGGTATCAAAGAGGAGGCGAAGCGCTTTGTCCGGATCGTCGTGGTGTCAACAACGTAAAGGTGGAAACTCGCCGCACTAAAATTATTATTATTATTTATTTATTTCTCTCTTAACAATATTGGTTTTGTTATATTCCACCATTGTTATTTTCTCGGTGGTAGGCCATAACATCGGCTGCCGGCAGAAGTTACCACCCACCAGACAAAGTCTTGCCGCCAAGTGATTCGCAGCACAGCACATTGATATAATATTAAACAGATATGATATGCTCTAACAAATTAACCAAAATAAATGTGCCGATCGGAGCAGCAGCACACGCATGCAATTTTTTTATTCTGCGTACATTTCACACGTTGGCACAGTGTGAGTGAGATGGGGCGCAATCTGAAGCATAGAGATGAAAAAGATGGCTAGTGTTTGTCGTTTGCGCTTAAATAGAATCGACGAAAACTAAAGCGACTTGCTGGACTTACCTCCTTTTGTACGCTTCATTTTCAGTGCGCTAGTGACGTATCTAATAGTTTAATATTATATCAATGGCACAGCATTGTTTGGTCGTGTTGGTCTTGGGTTTAACATTGAATCACCTCGCTCAACTGCCGTCATCCTTCCTATTCCTTAGTTTTTTAAGTGAATAGGCTTAATAAACTAGTGCGCTTTACCATCAACGATTGCATCACTGCTTACCATCAGGCGGGATTGCAGTCAAGCACTAGTATATAATAATTTAAAAAAAATATAGTACATAATACATACATATAGTACATAAACGAGAAGTTCATAATAATGAAGTTAGTAAAAAAGAAATAATCATGAGTCATATCTTTTTTTTATTGCGGATGGGAAGTCATCAAATGACCTTTCCAGCTGTTGGCGGAGCGGAAGGGTGTGTCAGACTTTTACTGACTAAAACCCATCCGTGTTCCTTCACTTGCCTGTCGCCTAGGGCCACGGTTACTATTTCAACCAACCCGCTACCTTGACCCAGGTATCGGTCTTCGTGGACCCCGTCTCGATGTGTTGACTTCTCTTTGAGATGCGCGTGAAACACAACGCGACGTCGACCCTGGCCTGGTCGCCTACGGTGGCCAGGAGTTCGATAATGTCACCTGACCAGGGAATCTCCTGCGGCGGCTAAAGGCGTGAGAGCGCTGAGATTCCCGCTCCCGCACTTTTTCTGTCACCTTTGTCAGAATCACTGCTTTGCAGAAGGAGGTGACATCATGAGCCATATCTGCCTAGCGTGTGGGATTCGGAGTCGGAATCTGTTTCAAATTTATACCAGTATTGTATATAGAGGAAATCACTTAGTAAGCTTGATTGTCAGACTTTCGTTCTTCAGACGACCCGTATCGACTGTCAAATATCTACAAAAGACAGCTTAGACTCAATTTCTTTTTTTGAGTGGGATTTCATGAACACTTCTACTGTTTAACCTCTGAGCACCAAATAAAACAAATCAAATCCGAGTCAAAAGACAATTTCTGGCTTAACTAAAAAAGCTTGTCTACACGAGCAGAAACAGAAATTTGTAATATAACAACAACAACGACAACATACGACAACATATATTACACGAGCTTTCCGCCCGCGGCTTCGCCCGCGTGAAGTTCGGTTATATCGCGCTTTTTAGATTTCCCTCGGGAACATCAAATTTTTCCGGGATAAAAGGTAGCCTATGTTCTTTCTCAGGGTTTAAAGATTGTCTGTGCCAAATTTCATCAAAATCGGTTGAGAGGTTTAAGCGGGAAAGCGTAACAGACAGACAGACAGCAGACAGACAGACAGACAGACAGACCGACAGACAGAGTTACTTTCGCATTTATAATATTAGTATGGATTGGTCGTTTTTGAGAACGGCACATAGCAGATTTTGGTTTGACAGCGACCATATGTACGTTCATCAACATATTATCGTACTAATTAAATAAATAAATAGATACGGACAAATCACACAGATTGAGCTAGCCCCAAAGTAAGTTCGGGACTTGTGTTATGGGATACTAACTCAACGATACTATATTTATAATAGATACATATATAGATAGACATCCAAGACACAGGCCAATCAGGAAAAGATCGTTTTCCATCATGACCTGGCCGGGGATCGAACCCGGGGCCTCCACGTCGCAGGCAGGCGTGTTGACCTCTGCGCCACGGAGACCGACAATTCCAGTCGCATTGATTACAATCGATCGTCTGAATACCCACTTACTTATTCTCCAAAGTTTTTCAAAACTCCCCGCCAGAGGCTTTCAATGTACTAAGACAGTAATTGAATCGATCGTGTTACCAATAGTTTTATGCTATGTTGATGTATTTTTACAATTTGGCGTTATATTTTTCGAGTGATATTCGCTTTTAGTTTGCACTTTATTTTAATTGAGTTTTCAGATGACTGGTATGGCACTTAGGTTGTAAATTTGTAGGTACTTTTTACCACAGGATTAACGTTTTACGGTCTGTATAAATGTAAAAAAAAATAAAAAGGGATATTGAATGGAGAAATATCTATTAGCCATACACGCTACAAACAGCAGTCTCTCACAAATGAGTTTTTAAGCTTGTCTTGAATTTATATGATTCCATTATTAGCAACCACGTCACACCGAAGAATTGCAACACTTAAGTGGCAGTGGGCCGGACACATTGCCCGTAGAACTGCCCGATGGGGCCGACGGGTTTTCGAGTGGCGGCCACGCACCGGAAGACGGAGCATGGGTAGGCCCCCGACAAGGTGGACGGAGCACCTGGTGAAGGTCGCGGGAAATCGCTGGATACGGGAGGCGCAGGACCGACCGTCGTCGAGATCCTATGTCCAGAAGTGGACGTCTTTCGGCTGAAATGATAAAGATGATTATTTTTGGTGAATAGAAAATAAATTATTTTATATACGTCAGGTTTCCGAGTCAAAATGTCATATTTATCAGTTTGGTCACCTGATTTGCCTAATCACCGACCGCAAATAAGCGTTGAAAGAAAAGCCGTCGTCTATTTGGTTGTAACTGTCAGTAAAAAAAATCAGTTTTGTGATTTCTGAATAGCATTTAGAGGGCTCCTTCGATGACATTGTTTGATGTTCAAATCGGCACAGAAGCGTGTCGAATGGGTCAGGGTTACCGGTTGGTTAAACAAGAAACCGTGGCCCTGGCCGTCGCACATGCAGGTGCAGAAACACGGGTGGGTTTTAGTCAGTAAAAGTCTGTCACGCCCTTCCGGTCCGCCCAGAGCGGGAGAAGTCATTAGATGATTTCCCATACCAACAAAAAAAAAAAAAGAAAAAAAAAGCGTTTCGAATGGGTGTCAATAGCTATACTATAATAAATATTACACCAAATTACACCATTGAACTTGAACGCGATCAGCGCATCTAAATTACGTTCAAGACCTATTATTGTCATCGTTATTATGGAACATTGACACTGACAGCTTTCGAACATCGTTTAGATGTTCTGCGATGTTCTGTGATGTGCTGTTTAATTCATGGATGAAATTCACTGTTAAAGATAGAACCAACCATGTATGGTAACCGCGTTGTTATAGTAACTGTAGCAGATTATGACATGTTAAATGGAAATACGTAATTTTACATGCTACTATAACGCGATCTCTTTCGAACACCGGTTGATGTCTGGGTATACAACAGAGGGCTCGCGAAGTATAAGGCTGCGGAACCGAAACGGGCGGCGCGGGAATTGGCCTGGCAACGCAGCAAGTGGGCAGATCTCGCAGCGCTAGAGCGGGCAGTGTTGTGTTATGAGAAATTAGTGTCTTTGTTCGTGAAGGAAAATATTTATGTAAATATTTTGCCCCACCTCATCTGCGGCTATTTTGAATCGTCAATAGCTAAAAATCTAATAAATAAAATGCACAACACTACGTCAATGACACCTGTATCACACTAACACTTAACAGGCATCGTTCGTTCGCGGCTCACAAGCCGCTTCCCGCCCCACTGTCATTGGAACGCGCCGCTTGCCGCGCGGCGGCCATCGCTGCTCCGCGCCCGCTGCCTTCGTGTCCACAGCCTAAGTCGCCCTCGCGCAACAATGTAGTCATAGCAACACAGTAACATTCGATACGAATAAGTTACAGACGGAAGCAATGTGATCCTCTTATTAACAATGGCTTAGTCGCGTTTAAACGTTAATAAATGTAAAGCTAAGATTTAAATCATTAGATTTGTCCTACTGTGTCGCAAGATTGTCGGGTTTCGGTTTTGTTTTGACATTTTTGACTGATATTGTGTCGTAGTCGTCATAGAGCCGCCATTTACGACCTGACACGGTTGGTGCAGTGACTGAGTAATCTACTATTGCGCTGCGTGCCGCGGGTTCCACTCCCGCACGGAACAAATATTTGTATGGCCTACAGGTAGTTTTTCCGGGTCTGGCTGTTTGTGTATGTGTGTTTAAATGTTTGTACACGCACCTATGATACGTAAGTAATTCCTAGAGTGAGGCTACATTTAAAAAAACAATACAATACAGCTTACGGTATGTGTGAGCTCACAATTTTCAGTGCGATCACTGCAGAATAAACTAACTTCGACGAGTGGTACATAATTCTACCAATACCACACTATGGTTCACGCTTGGCGTGTAAAGTGTTGTATTGGCTGACACGCCCCGCGTGACATATTTCGCAAACACGGCCCTCGTGTCATCCCCGTGATGTCTGTGTAACAATAAACAGGCAGCAATGTTTGCGTTTTAGTCTATACTTGTATAGAAACAGGCTGGGTTATTGTACTAAGTAGATGTGTTAGGTCAATTGTTGTAGTTTTTATATTAACTAGCTCACCCGTGCGAAAAATTCGCTCTATACTAACAGAACCGCTTGAGGGGAAAGAAAGTATGGGAAATTCGTTTTTATAAATAAACAGTGAAGCGGAATAATTTGAAAATAGTATTCTATCCACCATATATCCACCATATGGTACCAGGGACGAATATCTGTCGATTGGTGGGTCGGACGTTCAGATTGGTTCGATAGAAAGAGAGAAAAAGGGAGAAAACGGTTTCAGACCCTTGGAGAAATAATATATGTTGATTGGACGTAAATTTCAGCATTTTTATCTCGACCTAAGAAGCAGTAGGTCGTATGTATAGGTCGTCGGACCTAGTCGAGATATTAGCCCCGGCCCACTTTATCTTAATTTTAGACAGCGGAATAGAATTTTAATTTAATTTTAAATGCTTTCAAAATAGTCCATCATTTTCGTTTCAGAAGCAGGCGCCCTAATTGCATAACAAATGATATGTCACAATCTGAATCATTTCCAAGGATATTACTAATCTATTACTTCATATATTCAAAAAATTTGTCTGCCCAACAACGTTAACACCCCAATGAATATCTTTGAATTGTCAAATTGAAAGTAATTGCTATTTTTAATATGTTACTTAGATTATTAAGATTTTATTTTATATCAGCGATTAACTTTTAAGCTTTACATAGATACATAGTCTATTGTGGCCATATCACACGTGGTGAAAGATTATAATTGAATATTAACAGTGGCTATATGACAGCCTCCGTGGCGTAGCGGTAGCGAACGCGGCCGCTGCGCAAGGAGGCGCGGGTTCGATCCCCGCGCAGTGCTAATATGAATATTTTCACTGGTCTGGTCGTGCCTCCGAAAGCACGTTAACCCGTTAGTCCTGGTTGCCATATGAACATCTAATGGCAGTCGTTACGGGTTGTTGGAGCCCTCAAAAGTCCAACAATTGGTCTAACTGCAATGCTTCGATATCGCCTTCGGGTTGTGGAGGTCAGACGGCAGTCGCTTCACCGCAAAATGTCGAAGTTTCGCCGAAATCAGCAGTTAGATTGGTAAAGCGGACCTCAGACTCCAGAGCTGCAAAAAGCTTCGGATGCGACTAGGATTAATGTTGAGATGATGATGATGATTAACAGTGGCTATAGTTTATCCGTAAACCCAGTTTTCGGCAGCTGGTGTCCAACCGACAACTTCCTTCTCACCAAACCAAAGCGCGATTTTTTTCTTTGCAGACTACTCCCTGTTAGAACCGTGGATTATATTGGAGCCAACTTGGATGCAGATGTCAGCAAGAATTGTGCCGTGTTGTGAATCACCCGGGTTGGTAATACCAAGTAGGGTTGTAACGGAGGCTTGTTAGCGGAAGCGGAGGCGGATGTGGAGGCGACGAGTCTCACCTCCGCGAATGCGGAGGTTAACGGCGGAGGCGGAGGTGAAAGTACGTATAGAAAAAAATAAAATTTATGGTTAATTAAAACAATTTTTTTATTTTAAATACATACATTAATAGTGGTGGAGTCGTGGTGGCCTAGTGGTTGAAACACCGGCCTCTCAAGTATGAGTGCGCGGGTTCGATTCCAGGTCAGGCTAGTACCAATGTAACTTTTCTAAAGTTATATGTACTTTCTAAGTATATCTTGGACACCAATGACTGAAGCTGAAGGAAAACATCTTGAGGAAACCTGGACTTTAAGTCTGAAATCGCTAACCCGCATTGAGCAAGCGTGGTGATTACGCTCAATCCTTCTCTCTATGAGAGGAGACCTGTGCCCTGCAGTTGGAGGATAAAAAGGTTGATGATGATATTAATAGTAGTGTACTTGGTAAAAAAAAATACCTTATTGTAATGAAAATTAAGGAGAAACAAATTGTGTTTGCTGCATGCCCGCCTCGCACTAGTTGATTCTTGACCATATCGCATTCAAACGCGGCCGGACGGTTGTCGAGCGTCGCAGCTTGCGCGTTATTTATTTTATAAATACGTAAGTAAACCTCCGTTGTAACTCCGCAAAAATTGTGCGGAAGCGGAGGCGGAAGCGAAGATACGATTTCTTGCGGAACTTCCGCAGTAACGGAAGCGGAGGCGAAGCTCCGTTATAACCCTAATACCAAGCATTTCACGACCAGTTTCCACTTCTTAAGGGCCGCGGGGTTTACAGAAACTTATGTATTTACCTAGACTATGGAAGAAGGGCCTGGCCGCCAAATCACTGTAATGTGCTGCTGCAAGCAATCATCATCATCTCAGCGTTAATCCCAGTCGCAACCGCAGCTTTTTTCAGCTTTGGAGTCTGGGGTCCGCTTTACCAGTCTAACTGCTGATTTTGGCTAAACTTCGACATTTTCCGTGAAGCGACTGCCGTCTGAACTCCACAACCCGAAGGCGACATCGAAGCATTGCAGTTAGATCAATTGTTGGACTTTTGAGGGCTCCAACAACCCGTAACGACTGCCACTAGATGCTCGTATGGCAACCGGGACCAACGGCTTAACGTGCTTTCCGAGGCACGACCAGACCAGTGCAAATATTCATATTCATGCATACAAGTACTTGCACTGTGCGGGGATCGAACCCGCGCCACCATGCGCAGCGGCCGCGTCAAAAAGGAGGGGTCGATGTCATCTGGAAGGTATGAACATGCTCCTCGAAGATGGCGGGATCCCGTAATCGGGCAGACTTATATTCTCCTCTTTGCTCGTCATCTGTTTGTTTTATTCACCACTCGTGTAGTCTTGGTGATACATATACATGAAATGGATACCTCTTAGGTAAATCTGAAAATCGTCAACTTAGACCAGCTTGACTAAACTGGCTTACTTCGAGGCGACGGACCCCAAGTGCTGCTGCAAGCAATATGCTTCTGCAATAATTCCTCAGAGGGCCACATAAATTTAAGGCCAAACAACTGGAATCCTTTCTTATTGAAAAGCTCGACGATGGTGCCAATAAGTATAAGGATAATAACGGCAGCTATTATTTTTTTTTAGTTTCCTTCAAAAAATTGTCGCGTATAACATGTTATGTATAAATTATCTTATTTGACAGTAAAATTCATGCAATATAAGTAAAAAAAAAAAAACATTTGCAAGCTCTCAATTAAAAAAAAAAAACCTTTACAGTGAGACGCTCTTAATATTTTATTGTTCTAGTAATCAATCCTCATCCCTCGTAACACTACAGCTTAGCTAGCCACATCAGATCAGAATCAGGTCAGTTATGGTTAAAGCAATTGAGCAAGTCGAATGACTGCATCACAACTACCCTTTAAATGTAAAGACGGTTCGCTGGGCATGATATTAGGAAATCTTATGGTTAATTACGACTGGTTACTAGAAAATGCTCACAATTATTTTGTGTGTTTGTTTTTTTTTTTTTTTAATACAATGGGCCTTATACGAAGGCTCAAAGTCACACAAAGGGCAATGGAAAGAGCTATGCTCGGAGATTCTCTGTGGAATCGAGTCAAAAATGAGGAGATCCGCAGTAGAACCAAAGTCACCGACATAGCTATTTGAGTTGCTGAAATTAAGTGGCGATGGGCGGGGCACATTGTTCGTAGAACCGATGGGCGATGGGGCAGTAAGCACACGAGTTCATAGTAAATTTATGAACACTACGCACGACGTTTGGCCTACAAGTTAATATCTTTTATTTCTACCATAATTTCGGCATAGTGATTATTTACTTCTCGGAAAACGGAATACGCCATACTCTCTTGCCACCCGACAAAAACATCAATATTGGGCCAAACGAGCGTTTCCGATTTCGACCGAGCACATTCTTATGTTGCGCGCGCTTTATGATGATTCAAATCAAATCAAATCAAAAGTCGATTATCCCAATTAGGCTGTGAGTCAGCACTTTTTGAACGTCAATAAATACTTTACTTCTTGTGTAGTAAAGGGCTTAGAATAGTACCAACCCATATCCCCCCGTGGGTGTCGTAAGAGGCGACTAAGGGAACTCTCACCAGGGACGCGGGCAGCAGCGCTTCTCCTGTGGAATATCAAATTTCTGCAAACCTCAACCCGCTTGCAAAGCGTGGGGATTATGACAAAACTCTCCAAAGCAATGAAAGCCTTGGGGGAGGCCTTTGTCCAGCAGTGGACCTCTGTAGGCTGTAGAAGAAGAAATAATTTACACAAAGTAGAAAGCTTTTTTTTTATAAAATTATAAACTAAAGCTTGACCGCAATCCCGCCTGATGGTAAGCAGTGATGCAATCGTTGATGGGAAAGCGCACTACTTTATTAAGGCCTATTCACTCTAGCCTTGAAGACACAAGTAGATTGTAGTCCGACGGAAACACCGCCGCTGGGAAATTGTTTCAGTCCCTCGATGTACGCGGTATAAAATAGGAGACGAATCGGTTTTAAACCACGATAAAAACTCGCAAGTAAAGATAGCTCGTAAGATATATTGAGAACTAAAGAGGAAAGACAAAAAGCCCAATCTAAGAAGCGCTTTAAAGCATCTCTTCACGTCTAACAATACATTAAACTTCAGCGCTGTAACCTACAACAACATTCCTCATAGCAGTACGAGGTAGTATCTCGTGAATTCGCTGCTCGTTACTGAATTAACATATGCACATAATTTGCGATATTACCGCGTAAGTGGCGGATAGTAATATTGAGCAATAAATAACAACTAACGGGGCTCTGTCGGGGTTAACAACACTTGCAAGTTAGAGATTTGGGTTAACTTTTGTTTTTGGTGGCAGTTTAAGGTTATAATGAAAATTCACCACTTTCTTTGTTTTGTTTCTCAATTATTTTTGGCAACTTTTTACTTCTTCTTCTTCTTCTTCAGCTTATAGATGTCCACTGCTGGACAAAGGTCTCCCCAAGGCTTTCCACGCTGACCGGTCTTGTGCTGCCCACATCCATCGGCTTCCCGCGACCTTCACCAGGTCATCGCTCCACTTTGTTGAGGGCCTCCCTACGCTGCATCTTCCAGTACGTGGCCGCAACTCCAGAACCTTACTGCCCCATCGGCCGTCAGTTCTACGAGCAATGTACCCTGCCCACTGCCACTTAAGTTTAGCGACTCGAAGAGCTATGTCGGTGACTTTGGTTCTTCTGCGGATCTCCTCATTTCTGAATCGATCACGCAGAGAAACTCCGAGCATAGCTCTTTCCATTACCCTTTGTGTGACTCTGAGCCTTCGTATGAGGCCCATTGTGAGCGAACACGTTTCAGTTCCATAAGTCATCACTGGCAACACACACTGGTCAAAGACTTTAGTCTTGAGACACTGAAACTGAACTTTCAATTGAAAAATAATAATAAGCTGTAGATACTCGTAGTAGGTACCAACATAGTCTACGAATCTAGCGCGTAGCTCGTAGCTGATCAGTCATTCGCTACGATGTAGCCGTCTACGGACGTATTAAAGACGCCGAGTCTCTTGTCACAGTGACGTACAGCTGTTGACCATTATTATATTTGTGATTAGAGTAAATGATCTTTTTTGTACTTGTTTCTGTCACAAATAAATCTATCTTTCTATGATAAGTTGTCAGTTTGGTCAGAAATACAATGAACGGTAGAAACTACGTCGAAAATTAGCTACTACACTTCAACACCATTAGGTATAAAATTCAAATAAAAGTCTTCCAACAATTTACATTTCAACTCCACGGGAAATTGGTGTGTTCTGGCAACACTATCCATGTTTATTGCAGCAAACGTCACACGCTCGCGGTTGCCCAAATTAGAAGATATTGTGATCTTCACTTACATATAAATGCTGTTCCATTTGCACATAGTGCATATAATTATTGCTCACCTTCACTAACTTAACTTAACTGTCGTGGTGGCCTAGTGGTTAAAACACCAGCCTCTCAAGTATGAGTACGCGGGTTCAATTCCAGGTCAGGCAAATACCAATGTAACTTTTCTAAGTTATATGTACTTTCTAAGTATATCTTGGACACCAATGACTGATTATAAGGTGAAGGAAAACATCTTGATGAAACCTGGACTTTAAGTCTGAAATCGCCAACCCGCCGTGAGCAAGCGTGGTGATTACGCTCAATCCTTCTCTGTATGAGAGGAGACCTGCCAGCAGGTCTCCTCTCATACAGAGAAGCAGCTGCCCAGCAGTGGGACGATAAAAAAGGTTGATGATGGTATGGTATACCTTCACTACGTTTTCAATTATTCTATGTGTAAAGAGCAGTGGTGATCCTGTGGCATCAGCGACGACTTACGAGAAGGACACAGGTTTGAACTCTGTTGACGCATTGGACCTGCGTGGTGGATTATGGCCAACTCTCATCATCATCATCTCAGCGTTAATCCCAGTCGCATCAGTAGCTTTGGATTATGGCCAACTCTGTCTCACATAAAGGAGGACACGCAGCAATGGGAACATTATATGCTGATTACACTAGATAAGCTTCTGCTCGTGGCCGCACCCGTATAGATGTCGAAAATTAACTAACCTAACTTATAAAACGACGGCTCGGTTGGCGCAGTGCTTAAGCCATTGACTACTGCGCTGTGTGTTGCGGGTTCGATCCCAGCACGGAAAAAATATTTGTTTCACCTACAAGTACCTAGTTGTTCCGGGTCTGGCTGTTTGTGTATGTGAGTTTATATGTTTATAAACGCACCCACGATACAGGAGAAATTCCTAGTGTAGGGCTACATTTTATATAAAAAAAAAAAAAAAATTGTTGCTTTTCTATACAAACTGTCATCTTTTACAACACCCCCTATAGGATTATTTTTATGGCTAAAAGTATCTTATGTCCGTCAGTAATGATGTTGTTTTTTTTTAAATCCGTGGAAATGTACCAACACACACACAAATAAATGCACTCACAGAAACACACTCACATAAATAATACATTCACAGATAAAAACTCACACACAGAGAGACAGTATGTGTCTCTGGCTGTGTGAGTGTTGACACTGGCTGAGTGACAGACACATTCACACACACTCAGACACTTTAGAACGATAATTTAGGGCGTAAAATATTGGAATAGATATGTAAAGCCATATTGACTCCTATTTTAGAGATTGAGGTCACAATGAGTGGGTCGTAATGTTATTTTACGAAAATAACTCCGTTGCAATAACTTAGGAGGTTTTAATATATTGTAGTTTTGAGTTGACGTTTAAAAGAGTTTCTAGTCAACATATTATTGACCACAGGTAAGTACAAAGTAATAGATCCTTACATATGAAATTGGTGTTTTATGACAGCCTCCGTGGCGTAGCGGTAGCGGATGCGGCCGCTGCGCAAGGAGGCGCGGGGTCGATCCCCGCGCAGTGCAAATATTTGTATGCATGAATATGAATATTTGCACTGGTCTGGTCGTACCTCGGAAAGCACGTTAAGCCGTTAGTCCTGGTTGCCATACGAACTTCTAGTGGCAGTCGTTACGGGTTGTTGGAGCCCTCAAAAGACTAACAATTGGTCTTAACTGCAATGCTTCGATGTCGCCTTCGGGTTGTGGAGGTCAGACGGCAGTCGCTTCACGGAAAATGTCGAAGTTTAACCATATTAGCAGTTAGACTGGTAAAAGCGGACCCCAGACTCCAAAGCTGAAAGCTTCGGATGCGACTGGGATTAAAGCTGAGATGATGATGATATGAAATTGGTGTTTTGTCGTACTAGCCACTTTCATTTAAAATATCTCTTTGGTAAGGAATTACAGTTTAATATTTCTCCAATTTTAAATTTATTTAATTATGTGTTTTTGATTTGAAAACCGTTATTTTTTGGGTTTTTTCTTTGCGTCACTCAGGTTACAAAATTGAAAACTTGATATTTCGCTATTATTGTCTTCAAGGCTAGAGTGTATAGGCTCTTAACAAACAAACGCGCTTTACCTTTAATGATTACATCACTGCTTACCATCAAGCGGAAAAAAATACGAATAAGAGTTCCATTGTAGCACCAGTGCTGCAGAAACGGCTCGAAGGATTAATAATGTGTATGGCGGCGGTATTGCTACAGAAAACACAGTGCGTTTTTGGTTCTAGCGTTATCGTTCTGGAAATTTCGATCTGCAGAGCAAACCCCGTGGACGGCCGGAGACCAATGTGGATAATGAAGAATTAAAGACTATTCTGGAAGCGGATCAATCGTAAACCACATCAGAGTTTACTTCAGGCTGCCGTGTTAGCGATAAAACTGTTTTAATGCACTTGAAGCAAATTGACGAAGTGAAAATCCTTGAAAGGTGGGTATCTCAAGAATTGAGTACAGGAACTGACAAACGCGCGTCGACTGCTGTGTTACTTCATTTATCCAATCTGTGGTAAAAGGTGGATCCTGTAAAATAATCGGAAACGCTCATCTCAATGACTGAACTCTCGTGAACCAGCCAAATCCTACACCAATCGTAAATTGATTAAAAAAAAACTACTTGTGAGCATTTGGTGGACTAGTGGCCTAGTGTTTCACTACAGCTTTCTTAAATCTGGCCAGATGATTACGGCAGATGTCGAAGAAGCGTGAAGAAAAACATGCGATTGCAGAGAGCTTATTGATATGATAAAAACAAATGAAACAAAACAAACAAAAATTTGCAAAACAACAAGATACTGTATATGAGCATCCGGCTCGAAGGACCAAAAGATGTTGGGGTTTTTCGCCGTTGCCTGACCGCGTGACGGAGGTATATTTACGACTGAATTACTTTGTGTTCAAGTTTATTTAATATACAATAGCATTTTGCTGTATGAGCATTATTGGCTTGTACATACTGTAAGGAAAAATCTTAGACGTGTGCAAACTTGGCTAAAACAGTTTACAAGTTGCTTCATTATTCTCAGATCCCCCAACATTATCAATTTTAAACTGAAGAGCAGCTCAAACAATCGCTAACGCCGCCCGAACTTAGAGACTTCATACTTCTTGATCAGTTTCAACCCAATTTCGGCCAAGATGGAGGCGTGTTCGTTAAAAAACGATAAATAACTCGGTAAACATTGAAGTTTTTAGGGGTCCCTTTTATAATAAGGGAACTTTTACATTTTCATCTTTATTTTACTTGTTTGAGGGTCTTGTGGCTATACAACGTTATTTTTTGCAATACATGTCTTGTATTTTTAAATAAAGAATCTATGCACAAAATTTCGAAAAACTGTCATGAAATACCATAAAGTTATGAGCTTGTTATCTTACTTGGTAGTCCTAACAAAAATATGGTCAATGTACCGCTCGCCCGTCCGCCCCTGATGGAGCGTGGTGCAGCCCTGTCTCACTGTGCTCCCTAGTACTATGATCTATCGTCAGCTGTGTACGCTCGGTAACCACACTGCAATATTCTCTTAATGTATTTGGGAAAAAATATGACATGGTGTAAAAAATGATTGGAATCGATTCAGTTGCTTATTCTGACAAACTGTATTCAGGTTTCGTATAAAGTAAAATGGTCATTTGATGATTTCCCATCCAAAACAAAAAAAAGCCAAGAAAATGACATCGTCAAAAAAATGTTGGTCCGTATGTTCAAAAATATGTCTTTTCGAACTATTTTTTGAAGTCTTCATTAATAGGTAATCTGATAAAAAATAGCAACAAATATTACGTATTTCAAATATTGTTTTCGACGGCTTTTATAAAAATAGAATAAAGAGTTTAACAGTTGGCCAATATATAAAATGGTTCTAAATACCACTGCTGAAACTAACTCATTTATTTATGCAAACTTCTTGGACAGAATAAAATACTTATGCAGAATTAATGCTCTTTTAAACTATTTTTTTAAATTTTTTTTTAATGCTTTTTTGTCATCGCAAAGTTCCGGCGGTACTTCACTCCAAGGCAGCTTCTAATGTTGTACAAAGCACAGGTCCGCTCGCGTGTGGAGCACTGCTGCCACATTTGGGCTGTCTCCTGGCTATTTTGGATTCAGTGGAGAGGCATGCGAAGAGGCTGATTGGGGATCCAGATTTAACTCGAAACGGTCTCCAAAGCCTGGAGCACAGGCGTAGAGTAGCCAGCCTTTCGGTCTTCTATAGGAAGCATTCTGGTGAGTGTGCAAGTGAATTGCATGATTTAATTCCCCCATCTCCGGTCCACTATCGGACGACCCGTCGTACGGCGACTTTCCACCCTCACGTTGTTGACACCACTACGGTCCGGACGATGCGTTTCGCTTCCTCTTTTATTCCACATACATCGAGGGACTTGAACAATTTGCCAACGGCGGTGTTTCCGTCTCACTACAATTTGAGTGTCTTCAAGGCTAGAGGAAATAGTCGTAATAGTAATGAATAGGCTCTTAATAAACTAGCACGTTACCATCAACGATGAAAAAGAAAGATGAAATATTCATTTTCATGACAGCCAATCATGAAGCCTACGGACTCTAAGCCTATATCCCAACACCACCTGACAGATTTTTATCAAACAAAAGTTGGGGCTACAAAAAACCCCGATAAAACTTTTCCAATACTAATAAAAGTTGCTGAACAAGGTATATGCCGCGGGTACGCCCACTGAACAGTTTTGTTTACACACTTAACGCTAGCGATTTACTCGAGCTTTATATTGTGATGTGAGTATACAGGAGGGTGTGTACTTATGAAAGCTTTCCTCGTTTCTCATGAGTAGATGTAACAACATCGGTTTTATTAAGTACCTCAAGTTATAGGTTTTTTTAAATGGTTGTAAACTAGTGCTTGATGGCAATCCCGCCTGATGGTAAGTAGAGATGCAATCGTTGATAGAAAAGCGCGCTAGTTTATCAAGCCCATTCACTCAAAAAAACTGAGTAAATAGGAACGAAGACGTCAGTTGAGGGAAACCAACAACACGACTAACGATGCTGCGCCAGAGGGAGATTGATCTGGAGACCCTCCACGACCAAACTCCCGACACAACAACATTTGGCGTATCATACCCGGCACACATCGCAACAAATGCTCAGACCCGCCCCCCATACGGTGGTTTATTTTTCACTAGCTTTCCGCCCGCAGCTTCGCCCGCGTGGAATTCGGTTATATCGCTCTTTTCAGATTTTCACGGATTAATTGTAGTATCATTTAGCTTCTAAGTTTACACGTGCATATTCGTTTGCAATATATTACTTTGTTTTAACCAACACATAACGCCATCACCGAACTGGTATGAAGCTAAGTATATTTTTGTTTTCCCTCGGGAATATCAATTCTTTTCCGGGATAAAAAGTGCTCTATTATTTAAATTGGACTTCTAACTTTACGTCTGCAAAATTTCCAACCAATCAGTGCAGTAGTTACGGCGTGAAAGCGGAACAAACTCACTTTCCCATTTATAATATTAGTAAGGAGACGGTATAATATGAAAAGAATCACAATACCAGCTTTGGTGCCTTCGTGATTGCCCAATTGTTAGGCCTCGCCTCTTATACATGAGATTTAGGCCTCAAATCCAAGCAAATACCAATATGGATTGTAATTAAAATTGTAGGTATTACGCAATTTGGGTGCAGATGTGTCAATTTAATCGAATCAAAGTGACTATGCAAAAATCCTAGCAAGTTTTTTAGTTCGTGTCTACCGCATGTGGAAAAGATTTGATTGTAATTGTGTTCAGTAAAATCTGTCTTTTACTCGATATTTATCCCATTTCTAAGACACAGTTCTCATTTATGAAAGGGAATAGGCTAGTAAACCACCTCGCAAGCTCAGTGCGGGTTGGTAGATGACCCATGTCTTTGAATTTTTGTCCCTTATGACGTCTTTGAATTTTCAACGGTATGAATGTATAGATTTCCGAAACCCTCTTTAAATCCTACAATAGGGATGCATCCAAGGTATGAAATTCAAAAAAATAATTAGTCTTATAGATAACTAGCTTTCCGCCCGCGGCTTCGCCCGCGTGGAGTTCGGTTATATCGCGCTTTTTAGATTTCCTTCGGGAACATCATATTTTTCCGGGATAAAATGTAGCCTATGTTCTTTGTCAGGGTCCAAAGATTGTCTGTGCCAAATTTCATCAAAATCGGTTGAGAGGTTTAAGCGGGAAAGCGTAACAGACAGACAGACAGACAGACCGACAGACAGACAGA